>JAZARR010000146.1:7837500-8295167 GCA_037389465.1 Baylisascaris procyonis
CCAATTCGTGTAGTGAGTTGCGTAATCCTTCGATGTTTGCGGTCACCTCATTCCTAACTACTGTTGCTTGCTTACGCTTGTGATTAGCTTGCTGGCTGCCGATAAGTGTACAGCATTTGACTGCTGATACCACAGGCATTATGTTCTCCAAATGCGCATTGATAATATCTTCAAGTTTCTCATGTTTCACATTTATCCACTCTCGAAAATTCCGAAATTCACTCCTGATCTTCCAAGTGACGGGATGAGGAAGGGGAGTAATGGTATAAAGGAAAAAGAATAGGAAAGGAAGGAATATCCGTAACTGACGGGAACGTAGTTCTGACTAAAAAAAAAAAGCGGCAACTGTTATTCAAATAGTACGTCACTAACACTACAGTACATTTAACGCACAAAGAGATAAGCACAAGTGTGAATGCGCCTATACCCGTCTATGGTTGCCATGAGGTGTTATGCAACGATCACCTTGCAGGATAGAAAAATGCTGCAAAACCATCGGAAATGAGTAAAAATAGTGCATCACATGCTACGCTCTTGCACTTCTCAGCGTTCAACCAAATGATTGCATCAATATTCAAAAACCAATAAAATACTGCCTCAGACGTTTTCTTTTACTACGTAACCAACGAGACTATGCAGTTCATATCTGAGTCATTTATCATCCAAAGATTACGGTTTTATGGCTAATTTAAGCGCCATTGCCTTATATGAGCGCCGTCATCCTGAAGGACGTTGATTTTGAAAGAAAACCTTGCGGTGCTTCTATACCTCTCAGATTTTATCGTCTTTATATACATTATATATATATATATATATATATATATATATATATATATATATATATATATATATATATATATATATCGTGATGATTTCAGAATCAAGTGGAATTGATCCTGGAATGTCACGTTGATATGTGGAATGGCGTGAAACAAAAGGATCATTTACTGGTTGAGATCAGTCCCCCATGAAGAACGCGAAAGCTCAGAACGAATCGAATTTGGACGGTTAGTGGATGTAATACAATGGGCTACGTCTAAGATTCCATAACATTCGCATGCAGTGTGATTCAGCACAGATAGAAATATTCAGTGAAAAAAATGTATTCTGGTCCTCTTATAAGTCGAGACCACTTTTGCGTGCAGGTGTTTTCTCGAGAATTTCAGAAGCTCCCGTTTTCACCGCACACTTGAAATTCCTACGCATACAGCAGCGCAGCAACATGTACCTATGCCTTGACGCAGTTATAAAAGCAGGTAGAAGCACATGTACTTCAGTGTTTTTCTGACAGTTCTACTCGAAATTTCTTCTGTCTCGAAGTTTTCTGTAACATTGCGTGTCAAAGTCCTCCCTCTATCATGACATGTGAATACTAGAAACGATGACATGGTTGCTCCATCTGCGTGCGTCAAGTACATGATGATTTTTGCTGTAGGAAGATGGAAAACCTCACACGCACTAACGAAAAATAATCCGAAGGAGTTATTCCGAAGAGACGGGATTTTCGACTTTACAGGCTTTATAATTTACAGAAGACTAACACTGAGGAAAAAGCTGCAATCAGGCTTTCATCGTCAATTATTATTATGCCCTGTGGCGAAATAGAGGCGTGTTTATCGGTTGCAATTGAAGACTAGCGTTATACACAAGGCCGCGTTCACTTTAAAACGCCACATATGACGGAATGTATGTCAGTGGGGCATAAGTGGCCTGCAGTTGCAGCAAGCCGATCGTCTCAGAATGCGATAAACATGCGATAATACGTTCGAGTATTTCGCATAACCATCATGCTATCACAATGAACAACAACACGCTAGAGAGAAAAATAGCATCAAAATTTAAGAGTAAAAGAGCCAAGTTCACCAGCTGATTGAGTGGAGACTTCTTTGTTTCATCGACAACATGTGTATGACTGAATCTGAGAAAAAGCACTGCTTGCTCTCATGATCTCTGTTCTCATCAAATGTTGGTAAAATTATGAGGCTGCTTTTATTATGTGCCATTATCCGCAAAACGGGGCTTTCTTTTTTACGGCGGGATGTCGACGAAGAAGCTTTTCGAAGGTGCAACCATGGAGATGCCTTCCAATCCCCCTCATGTGGTATACCTCCGTTGAAGCACCACCTTTGAGCGCAGAGATTTTCAGGCACCGCCAATTGGGATAGATTTTTCAACTTTTTCATGTGAACGTCACTTTTTATATCTACAAGCTGCAAATCTACTAAATGTTGCAAGCAAGATGTAGGAAAACTTTTGAAAAGGAAGGAAAATAATTTGTAGACTAATGCCGTTGAGTTTTACATAAATATCATTGTTAATGATGCTAAGTAAAAAAGAAAATCACTGGGAAAAGTAGACAGACGTTTTGAGTGAACCTCCATATAGAGCGCTAAACTTAGTGCAACAACATGTTCGAGCATTCGAAAGGCGATCACTGCGAGAACAATAACGAACACTAAAATTTTGCATAATCGAGACTTGTGAATAGGCACAGACTACACCTACTGCACATTCCCTATGCACCAAATCGCAAACTTCTTGCTTCTGATTTATCAACACGAGTTGATGGAAAAAAAACGGAAAATGAAGGGAGCTGTACGGACCCCAGCATCGACCTTTGACTGTCTAGTCAAGGGTAGTTATTTATTATGTTACTGCTCCAGGATTCTAACTTCTCCCTTGAACTCTTTCATACTATGAGGAGTAAGCAGTCATTGATTGCATCTTGGCTAGTCAGCAGTAGCATATTGGCGAAGAGAAACCAGGATCCAATTCCCATTGCTCACTATGTTAGGGTCCCAATGAACTGTACTTTGCCCATCTGCAAATTCGTCTTCTCGTGTTAATGAAGCGCTAACAATGGTGCCATTCCTAATCAGGCACGGCTATAGCTAAAACAGGGCATCACACTCGAACTGATAGGACTTTTGCCTCCTTTTGTTTTCTACTACTTCTATGCTTAACGTGCCAGGAAGCATTGACGTCTTACGCCTACTGGCATGAAAGTATCAGAGAAGAGACTTAAAACGCGAGGCTGTGGTGAGGTGCGTGAAGGGATGTATGTGGGACAGCGAAACATCTTGGTTCGACTCCAATTGTTCATTGTACTTTTCGCTTCGACTCCCTTCTTGCACCTATCATGTCTCAGCACTAGCGTGATCTGCACCTAAAAACAGCCATACCTCAAATCCATAGTACCATATTAATTCCGAATTCCTCATGTGATTCATCGATCTTTTTACCGGCGGAAATAAACATATTGATTGGCACATGTTCCCAAATCGTATAAGTGATATGTAGCGCCATGAACATCGCATTGTAGTGCTGCTTCTTTTTCCAATCATATGTTTTAGGTTCAAACAGCTATTCCCTTGTTCAGCGCACCGATATTCAGGAGATTTGTTCTCTCTTGACCAAATCAGTCAATGTAAACGAAGTAAGCTCGCTGGATGATTTTCCACGGTGTGCTAATGCCAACAGTTTTTTTTTCGTTTAATCGAGAAACACATCAGACCGATGCCGTTGTGCTGCATTATTTTATAGGTGGCCAGAACCCTACTGTGTTGAGCTATTTGCGTCAATGCATTTTTGAATCTAGCACCTGTTGCTCACTGCACTATGATTAATAGTCGACATTTCATCTATCACATAAAACAAGGAAATCAACTATTCGAAATTAGCAAAACAAAGGTGAACAAGGTTTCATTATTAGCACGCCGCAAGCATAAAAAGCCAAGCAAACACAACGAAAGTGCGATAACACGTGAGCAACGTGTGGCGGAAGAACAAAAACCTCAAGTCGAATAGTACGAAATGATTGCATACCGAGATTTCATGAAGCATCGTCCCCTCGTCTCAAGTATTATGATTTCATCTGCTTCAAGGTATCACGATCCCACATCAAGCGAGGTGAGCACTACCCAGACCAACATTTCAAAACTACCTACAAGCATCGAGCGCGCTAAGTTCTACGATTGAAGGATTAAAAAATGGCCGTCCTAGGAATCTAGCGCAACTACATACAAGAAGAGATATTGGCATAGAGGTGTGACCCGAAGCAACCATTGCAAGAGCCGAACAGAATATCATTTCCAAAGATAAAAGCAAATCTCAGGAAACTCCTTGAATCAATCTGCTCAGGAAGGACGATAAACTGCTGACAGGAGACCACAAATTCCAAAATGACTCATAACGTTACATCAAAAGAAATGTTAATCACAATTTGTTATGGTGAGTTTTTGGCCTTTCATCGATTTGCATTTTTAAAATATAACGAAGGCAACGCTGGTGGCATCGACAGTAATAAATCCCTTTGACAAAGGATATTGGTACCGTTTAATAACAGCGGCTAAATGTAGCTTTTTTCTAAACAATTTCGCCTAAACAATGCGAAGGTTACTTCACATCCGTTTAAAATAGTGGCGCAGTGATTAGATGAGATGATACTCATCAGGATCTTCATCATTGTTTATTAATAGACCTGTAAGGGCATCTTCAAGGTACAAATGAGGGCTCAAGTCGACCATTGCCATCTTGATTCAACAGAAGCGCGTAGTTCATTTCAAAATCAATTTATACTCAATGGCGTTCAAAATGTGAAAGTAGCCGGACTTAATGATTGGTGAGGTTTGAGTAGCCCTAAACTTGAGCGGATTATAGGAAACGAATAAACCGTCTCCCCTATCCCCTCACCCCCAAAAAATAAAATCCCTTAAATTCCAAGGCCTTGTCTTACGTTGTTCATGTCCCCCCTATGTTCATGACTGCCGGAGCGGAGATGCTGAGCAAAGGATTATTTCTGCGCTGACATTTTCGTCCTCAGCATAATACCTATGCGTTACTATGAGTATGAGCTGGAATAGAAACGGTAGCCAGGAATGATGTATAGGCGAGAGCCGAGATAAGGAAGCAGCATTATTGGAAATGGTGTCGAATTCAAGCAAGCATTGATTTAGTGAAAAAAAAAAACACTTGTACAAATCAAAAATCGGACAGTGTTATCAGGAAAACATCGCTTAGTAAGAAGGCAATTCAAAGAACTACATATAGAGTTTTCTGTGGTTATGAAAACCCACTTAATGTAAGGCAATGGAGGACATGACCACGGATGTCCCACTCCTGCAACAAATATGCTCCGAGTTGTTGACACGGAAGATAAACCCGTCCCAATGGAATCCCTCTCCAACAAAACCTTTCCTTTCATGAAATTGGCAGAAATGAACTGTTTTGTTAATTCAGAGCGCGGCACGATGTTCAGTCTTACAAAGTTCCACGAACAAAGACCAATGCCCCTCAGCAAAACAATTACCCTTAGTGAATGACCGTCTAACAGAACGGCCCTGAAAAGTTCCACGAACAAAGAGCAATGCCCCTCAGCAAAACAATTACCCTTAGTGAATGACCGTCTAACAGAACTGCCCTGAAAAGTTCCACGAACAAAGAGCAATGCCCCTCAGCAAAACAATTACCCTTAGTGAATGACCGTCTAACAGAACTGCCCTGAAAAGTTCCACGAACAAGGAGCAATGCCCCTCAGCAAAACAATTACCCTTAGTGAATGACCGTCTAACAGAACTGCCCTGAAAAGTTCCACGAACAAAGACCAATGCCCCTCAGCAAAACAATTACCGTTAGTGAATAACCGTCTAACAGAACTGCCCTGAAAAGTTCCACGAACAAAGACCAATGCCCCTCAGCAAAACAATTACCCTTAGTGAATGACCGTCTAACAGAACTGCCCTGAAAAGTTCCACGAACAAGGAGCAATGCCCCTCAGCAAAACAATTACCCTTAGTGAATGACCGTCTAACAGAACTGCCCTGAAAAGTTCCACGAACAAAGACCAATGCCCCTCAGCAAAACAATTACCGTTAGTGAATGACCGTCTAACAGAACTGCCCTGAAAAGTTCCACGAACAAAGACCAATGCCCCTCAGCAAAACAATTACCGTTAGTGAATGACCGTCTAACAGAACTGCCCTGAAAAGTTCCACGAACAAAGACCAATGCCCCTCAGCAAAACAATTACCCTTAGTGAATGACCGTCTAACAGAACTGCCCTGAAAAGTTCCACGAACAAAGACCAATGCCCCTCAGCAAAACAATTACCCTTAGTGAATGACCGTCTAACAGAACTGCCCTGAAAAGTTCCACGAACAAAGACCAATGCCCCTCAGCAAAACAATTACCCTTAGTGAATGACCGTCTAACAGCTTTGAGAAATTTGTAACTGCCCTGACTATATTACAGGTTGCTGCGATGATGCCAGAACGGAATGAAGATTCGGACGATTGCCCCAACATTCACTTCACTGCGCTCAGCTCACATTTGGTACACGAATCTTATTGGGGAGATCTTGCTGTGGTAAGGGATTGCTGTGAAAACAGGAATCAACGGGATTCCTCCGTCATCATAACATCTCATCTCCCGCCAACAGCCCTCATTCCTGAAGAATAAGGACTTCAAAGGAAATTTAAAAAGGACAACTGATTCCTGCCAACAATAAAACTCTTGTGCAACAATTCTTTGCACAACGGAAACTTGATAAAGTGATTCGTTTATCTGTGGCTCGTTTGTTTCCAGGCTATAAACGAATTGTTCCTCCATCCCAAGATTTCCGAAATCGTTTTTCCCAATAAAACTGTTCTTGAAAAGTCTTGAAAAAATTTTATCCCTTTAATTCGCTCTGACAAAATACGACATTTACGTCGGTTAGGCGATTGCCCTGGTATTCTGTTTCAGCTAACGGACTGCACTCTCCGGCCCTACCAGGGTAAATATTAAGAGAAGTCCGCCACTTTGGGCAAACCTCATTAACCCACCGATTGACCCCTCCAACAACTACTACAAAAACATCGACTCGCAGCGTTGAACTCCACTGTCTGCTCCTTCCTAACTAAGGATCAGCTATGAGCAGAAAACTCAAATGAGATTACAAAACTGCCACAGTTGTGTGGTTGTGCCAAAAGTGCTCACCCGCACAATCCTGACAAATTAGTCCGAGCGGCTCAGTAAATTGTGCCCGCTGGCTGATACATGCCTCACTCATATCTCATTCTTTTATATATATATATATATATATATATATATATATATATATATATATATATATATATATATATATATATATATATATATATATATATATATATATATATATATATATATATATACTCATTTATTCGTTTACTTATTCATTCATTTGCAACTCGAATGGTGAGAGACGAATCGTTAAAGGTCTGAGTGGTCATTGTGCAACGATGAAGTGCTTTTTCCAAGACTTTTTGCAACTCCTCAAAACTACATGAAAAACACAAAACATGCTCTCAAATTTAGAATCACTCTTGCAATCGGCTAGTCACAGTTGAAACCCCCTTTCGGATCCTCACATCATGTGAAACAAATTTCATCAACAAAACAAGATTGAAAAATGTCAATGGGAAAGCTGCTCACAACATATTCTCCTCTGAACATCAATGAGCGTTGTAGAAAACCTAGCTAAATAGTTTATTCTTACCCGTATCCAACTACTTATAGAAAACGATTGATTTAGAAAAATCTGATGGCAAGTTTAAAGATCGACTACCCATTCAGGATGTTACTGCTACGAAAACAAATAGGAATCTGAAGTAGCGCTAACAAAATACAACTTGTATAAGAAGTAACTGCTCCTTGGCATTGAAGGCAGGATACAATCCATCGTTCTTAATTATTAAAACACTTTCTGAGATTGCTTACATGTTATACTGCACGAAATGCTAATCTCGACAAAAACAAATGTTATAAACAGACGAAGCGAATTCACACAGAACATAGAGCCAATGAAAGCACGCGCGCTCGTCCACTATGCATCAGTAACAATGGCCACGTGCAGCGCGACAACAACTCTTATAAGGCATGATCGATCGAAAGCAAACTTGGTGATCAAAGGGCGTCTCTAACGAACGCGAATCCGCAAGCGCGCCTCTCAAACTGACCACTTCTACGCCAGGTCAACAAACACTAAAAGATCTACAAGAATACATTCATATTCGAAATGATCTACTAGTTGAACAAATTCTCTATCCAAGATTCCTTTTGCTATGGACTAGTTGTCAAGCGCAGCTGAACTGATGTTGAACGGATTTAGATTCGCAGACGTATTTAAGTGTATTTAATTATCTACGACATCTTTTTGAAGTTGATACGTCAGATAAAAGCTTACAGTGGCGATTTATCCGTGATAAAGAATGTGAACATGAAATGCAGGCCTGCGTTATGACTCCAGGAACTCTCCATTTCTCTGTTTATTCAACGTCCTTTTAAGGCAGCATCTGGCACAGCTCTTACCATACCTTAGCCTGTTTCTACTTATAAGGCCCAGTGCATGTAAAACCAATATGATTTTGTGTTTTCTGCAGAAGAGGTCTTGGACTCGTGTATTAGGCAAGAAGAAGGACTGAGATCTTTAAAACCGCCCTACCTTACACATTTTCATTGCTCCTATGAGAATAGAAGTCACTGATGCTAAAGGCAGTGATGCACGTGCTTCCCTTTATCCCAGCCGACATATTTTACAGTCTTAAAAAAAGTCACCGGGAAGCGAAGCCAGCCAAAACTTTGAAGCGACAAAAAGTGCAGTCGTCCTCACTCATCTTGTTCACAATCATATAAGGAGATATCTGTGGCAACAAGTAAGGGGAATGAGGTCTCACGCTTAAGTAGCAGTACACGTTCGTATGGTGCGCACATGCCGCATCACCCATCAAACCCGTCAAACCCGTAAAAAGAGCTCCATTCAGTAAAGGCTTGCCCAACTTCCATATCACAAACTGCTTCACCTTATTTCTGTTCCGAGTCATTTGTTGTCGTTGCAATACTCCTTCGCATACCTAATCAAACGGGTAATCCCGCATGGCAATTGCAAAAATCGGACAGAGAGTGTTGAAAGCCTGTGATACAAATAAACACTTCACGTTTTTCGATGCAACAGCTGCTAAATTTGAAACGAGGTTCACAACGTTAGGCGTGGTTGCGTTCAATTATATCAGATGTGATTTTGAACTCTATAGAATGGCAAAGATTTTCTCTCCTCGTAAGTGAAAGCGCAATGGTGAAAATTCCCAGGTGGTATGAGATAAATGTCATTTGACAATCTTAACGAACTGAATTCCGAACGCATCCTCATAGCTGTTTCTCTCAAAAGTAATATAACGTTGGCATTTGTCTTTATTCGTATTAGTCGGCGCACTTTTGATGCTCAGTGTACCAACCGCGTCTAAAGACTGTCTATTGTGTTTGGAGCATTAAAAGGTTATTATACAACCTTTCAAGGATTAAAAAAAAAACTCACCATTTCTCACCTACAACTCCAACAACTCTTTCCCACAAAATATTCTATTAGCATAAGAGGCCAAAATCCCAAGGGATCAGGCCACCGTGCGTAAATGGGAGACTGATCAGTAGTCGAACTTATACCTTGCTCCCTATCTATTATTACGTTTGTATGTGAACCTTTCCGCAGTCGACAAATGGCAGAGTATGTGGCCATTTCATTTTTTTTTCACTTCCAAAGAATTGTGTAACAGCAAATTTAATGTCATTGTTTTTTAAAAATTTAATGACCTATTCGAGGCTCATAGTGAAGCAATATTAGCCTGACAAAGGCTTTGAACATTATTCGTTGCTCTCAACATTATTCATTTTTTCGTTCATCAATTTGTCTTATATTTTCTTTCTACTCTAAAAACATCCAGTCTGAAAACTCAATGTTCTGCCGTTCCTAGTGAATCGTTGTTGTATTCACGCTATATATTCAGGTGCAGTGATGCGAAACAATATTTCAGACGATACATTCTGTCGAAAACAGACGAGATTTGATTAGCGGTGAGCAGCAAAGAAACAGCGTAAACATATATGCGCGACTGTACAAAAAAGCACCAACTTATCTATGCCTAGATGCAACCTCTATGCTTAACACATAAGCATGTGATAGCGTGCAAGAGATGAAGAACTAATAAAGATAAAATCGACGATGACACTTAAGCTAGACGAACAAGTTGTTCAACTAAAGCAAGACGCACTTCAGTGGGTCATCTTTACAGGAGCAACACTCTGAGCGAACAAGTAGTCAGTTCAGATCTCAGAATTAATTCAGCAGTATCAGTCTTACATCCCATCCATAGGCATTTTTTCGATTGCCAGTGCTAGAAGACTGAGATATCGTTTAAGGAGAATGGTAAGTGGCGACAACCGAATCCAAAACGACCAATGAACAAGTGATATATAAGCCTATAACCACCCCAAAGTTATCCAAGAAATGCAATAACATGTGCAATATGGAAAGCGTAACGAGGCAGTATAAGCCTAAAGTGCTATTGTATGCAGCTGCTCGTAAATATAGGCTGTGTGCAGCCCGCCTCCATACGTCCAAGCATACATCCACATCGCCTGCCATACCTCTGGGCATGATTATTTTAGGACCGGAAGGGTCGTCACGGGCGCTCAGGATGCGGGGGGCGGACCAATGTAGCAGCTCACACTTGTGCACACCAAAGAACAGCACTTTCACAAAGCCGTCAGGAAATCTACCGCCCACTTTACGATGTTGACGCTTTGTGATGAGGAAAATGCATTTGTTCGATGTCAGCAACACCATTGCGCTATTCGAAAAAGTGCCGTACGTTTTGGGTTTGTCTATCTAACCGCTACAAGCATTCGCGCCCTTCATTGCACTGCAATCATTTACTGTCAACATTTTATCGACAACCTAACAATAGCATATTTCTAACTGAAAAAAATAGTCTCTTCATATCACATTCAATTCACCAATATGAGTGTTATATTCGACCTTTTCATGTATTTTTCATTACCTATTAGCTAGAACAACGGACGTTCTTTAAGAACACTAGCGAATGGCGGTAACCGAATTTAAACGATTATCATTATCCTTAAATTAAACCGATCTGATCCTATTATTGTTCCGCATTATCATTAGATGTCTCGAAGAAAACCATATTGTGGTTATGATCTAACTGTCTGCGCATGTTTCCTTACACCACCTCAATGGTAGAGCATTATTTGTGAAATCACTCGGTGGTCAGATTTTAGTTCACTTCATTGCCAACAATCACCAGTGCTCGACCATTCGATCCTACGAGTTCTTGCGAATGAATTTGACATCCTCAATCAGAAGCCTCAACATTTCTAGTTTTCCCACACTGGACTAAGATTCTGATGACTCCACCCCGAATAGATAGACTGTTCCCTCTCACTGTCCTACCTCAGAACCCCAAACCTTACTCCATGGCAAATAGAGGAAGGGGTGGGGAGTGAAGGTGGGGAACCAATAGGGTGGGAGCCATAATTTCCGCATCCGCAGTAGATGACTTGTGTTTGGATGCTAAAGGCGTTGAACATAAGGAGAAAAGCATTCAAAATTTTTGGGATTTCTTCATTGAAGTTAGGAATAAGAAACAAAATTCAAATAAAAATCATCAGGGAACATGAGAGCGCAACTGCAGCTCATTTTTCAATCTTGTTCGAATGAGAAAAGTGATATGAGTCGTTTGCATCTTTTCAAACTGCTGTTGTGAGTTTTACATCGAAAATTGGCAACTCACAAGTTGGCGACATGAAAAAAAAACCATGCAAGTTGGTTGTCGAAAGTTTTTGTCAAATGCCGAAGCATAAAATTGCACGGAAATCGGAGAGAGAGCGAGAAACCATATGGTGTAAGTTTGCACTGTTTAAACTTTTCTTTCATTGAGCATTCTTTCACCGTTTCGAATTTCGATCTTAATTGCCAGAAAGAGCTGAAACCCAACTTAACATTGTGAGTTTTTCCACACTTCCTTCTAGCTTTCAATTAAGATCCAACATAGCCCCTTCGAGGTTAAAGAAATGGCACCGTTTTCTATCTTCTCTCAAAGGAGAGAAGGCGCTCACTGAAACTATGATTTTATCTGAACTCCGATTTTTCGGTTTTCTTGAATAAATATGACTATCAGCCATTCAGGAATATCATTCATTGTTAGCCGTCTTATATAGATGTGAACTTTGCTGGAGTTATTCTGTTGGAACAAATTTCTTGCTGTCCCGTTTGACGATGAAGTATAAAAGGCTTAATTTTATTCCAAAAAAAAAAATTGCAATCTCATAGAATGAATGCTTTCGCATAACAGCCTAATGGTAAATATTTTAAGGCAGTAATTTTCAAAATGCAAACAAATCCAAATGCCTAAAGCGCAATAAATTTTTATGAGAGAAATTTTCGTATTCAGTTTAAGTCCGTAATATAATGCCGGAGTAAAAGTCGATGCCGAAGGAAACACTGATGATTAACTCGAACCACAGATGGATCATGCCGTTGGTGCTGGATCCGTGTCGCACGAACGTCCCAAATTCATACCCCTCCCTCAACTTAAGTGTTGAGTGTTGAACGATTTTTGCTTGGTGGGAAACAACTTTTTTTTTAGTCATTTCACGAATCGCTTTGCAGTGGTTTTGTTGATTTTAGAACGTTTGGAAATTGTTCTTATTGAGCCGGCAGGTCTTTAGAGTGCTCAAAAGCACGTCACATATCTAGCAGGTATCGTCCTTCCTAAATTATATGGGTACTTTCATGTCCGTAATAAGAAAATAATCTTTCTTGAAAGCGATCTGCAGTTTTTATTAGAGCTGCTTTTTTCTCCATGAAGTTGTCTTGAGCTTATGAGCCCAAAATGTATCATATGACACAGAAAGCTTTTAGAAATTCTCAGAGGCGAAAAAAAGTGTTGTCAAATGATGTAGAAATTTCACATAAAATCGTTGTTGTCGAGAAAAAATTCCCATTTTAGTGAAAACGGTAGAAATTTGCGTTACAACCGCAAAAAATTCTGCTTTCCCTAAACAAGGGGTTGCATTGAATAGAAAATCGACATCTTCGACGTTGCCATGTCTCTAAGAAATCCCTCCGTTGAAATGAAAACTGGCAACAGGGAAAATAGCGCTACTCATGATGTTGGACGGTGTAATATTTCAGTTTCGAAAATTTTAAGCAACTTCAGCATTAACATAGACGCATTTCTTTGTTTCTGATGCATTCAGCATGTGCCGTGAGAGTCTTTGAAAATTGATGCACATATTAAGAACGGGAAGCAGTTTATGCGATAACCTTCATACTGTTCAACGAATGTTTTTTTTACGGGTGAATATAGCGCAGCGGTTCGTTAAGCAATACAGCGAGATCAGTTTATCAAAGAGATCAATTCATAAGAGGTTGTTGTGCTCCTGTGTGGTCGGTGCTCGACCGATCGGGCCATACGCAATAAACCATTTGTTGTTTTCTGTCGTCGCTGCCTCGGGAGGCTCTGAAAGTGCGTTCGTTGTTTATTCGTTACGATTGGTTCACAACATTGCCACTACCTCATTCTTTCTCATCCGCATTCCCGGACAAAACATGTTATTTTAAATAAAGCCGGCGATATACGAAAAAAACATTCGCACATACTACGCCATGAACGAATTTTCCAGGGCAATTCTTTAACGTACCCTATGAATTAAAATAAAATGGAATGGTAGGACAAAGAACTAGTTCATGAGTTAGATGCAAACCAACTCGTTTTATGCGCTTTTTTTGAAGTCTGCTTTGTGTGAACACCTGGTATCCCCTCGGGATGGTGATTTTACAGCTCCATCAACTGCAACTTTAGCCGAAACGATGAACGTAGCTGAACCCGCTGAAGATATGCCTGGAACTTTACTTATAGGCGCTCGGAAGCCAAAAGGTTGCGAAAAACATTACCATATGAAACCTGTTCGTCTGCGCGTTTTCCAAAACCAAGGTAGAATCTGGACGCATCCATGCGTTTTTCCACCAACGGTTCTGCAAATCCAAATTGCTTGCTTATGAACTTTTGCGAAGTTCGATCTAAAAGCATGTTCTAATGCTAAGACTATTTTGAATAATGTAGAAGTTGAATGCGGAATATGTGGATATATGCACATACAGGTGGATGTAAACTCAGCCTCTACAACGTGGAGGAGTGCAAAAAGCTGTGAATACCTTGAAGCAGCTATAATGACGAACATGAGGTTCTCAAGACACACAAAAGGCAAAAAGATGAAGTGTACTTAAAGATATGGATGCTGAAACTATGCTCGAATGATTTTAACAACAACATTCAGACGTTGAAGCAGTATAACATTAATTAAGGATTGGAAGAGGGAAGAGGAACTGCAGGAAAAAACCCGACAAGGCATTTTCCGAAGATACCGAACTTCATGAGCCCCTTGTTGCACGTTAATCCATTGTCAGTGGTCGTCTATCGACGTTAAAATTGCCTTTTCAGCAAGTACTGAAGTTTATGTGAGCTTCAGTGAAAAAAAATATATAGGCTAGTGTTCAAAACGATATGATAGTTCGATGGCCTTCGAAAAAGATTTGAAGGAAACATGAAGAGAAGATGCGTTCGCTTGTGCAGCGATTGGATGCTTCCGTAGGTCACAAACGTATATGCTGTAGGGGAACGTTGAAATGGCATGCTGGCTGCACTATTCTGTAAGGGCAGGTTGAGTCGATTCAAAGGCAACTGAATTCTCCATGCACGCATCAAAACTTCGAAAGTTGCTCACCTGGTAATCGGTGAATATAGCCATCCCTCTTGCCGAAACCCATATAGAACTTCGACGCATCCATCCTCTTTCCAAAAGCACGATGGAAGTTAATCCGTTCCAAATAACGCTTAATAAAGTTAAAGAAGCGTCGATTACTTTCTTAATTAGATGCATTATAATCGCATTGAGCTGTTGCTCGTTTTTCTGAGAAGGCGTCCTCTGCCGACATTGTGTTTTTGGAACTAGAGGAAGATAGTCAACTCAGTGAACCCAAAATAAAAATTTGTGACGGCAGAGTGCATCGCACATCCATCATTTAGCGAAATAAAAGTGTGGCAGCTGTACTCCTTGTCGCAGATCAAGATCCAGCAAGTGTCTATTTGTAGTTTAAGTTCACCAAAAGTTTAAACTTTCAATTGTCACTAGATCTTTCTACAAGATCTAACTCGTCAAGGGTTTACACTATATACGATTTCCTCGCTGGAAATCGTGCACAGTGTAGCCTACTTTAAGCCGGAAACAAACGTTGGAAACGACGAAAAAATTTATATTGTTGTAGAAAAGGCGGCAGTTTTAAGCAGCTCCAGTGTCAACATCACACTCCTGGTCCCTGTTTTAGAGCATTCTGGTCGTAAGAACAGCTTTGCAAATCAAAATCATCAAAACTCGCTTTTTCCACGCAGCCGTTTTGCGCATGCTTCTCAGTGATGCGAACGCATTTACTCATATCGCCCTCGTGCGGCCATTTCACTTAAAAAAAAAAAAACGGTAAGAGGGGCCTACTTTTGCCGTTTGTCCTCATAATTTCTCTCAGATAAAGATTTGCTCCACCAAGGCCAGTCAAGTCATTTTGTCAAATGGACGGCCCGAACTATATGGAAACAAAAACTTGGCAAAGCAAGTAAGCACTGGGCAATATACGGATAGAACACGATCCATTATATAAATTTCTACCCTCAAAACAGTTTAATTAATTCCCGAATACAGATTCCACAAGCTCATCATGCTTAGAAAATTCCTTCGAGTTTACGCTTCTTGACCCATCTGCTGTTTCTTTCTTTAACTATCAACAAATGCTATCAAACTATCATTGCTTAATTCAGCAAGTCCGTCGACAAAAATATACGTTCAAAAGCGGCCCGCATATTTTCCGCCTTAACAAAAGACAATTAATATGAGTAAAAATAAGCAGTAGTTCTGTTCAAAAAACACATCATTCAAAAGAAGTGGCACATTTTTAAGCCACTGTTCAAATATCCAAACTAGGCAACAAACAGTTGTTAACAGCAAAGTCACGTTCCCACTTGCATATGACCAACCAAAAAGATCTCGTAAATGACTCAAATTTCTCTACCCTTTGTGCATGCGAACGTTTTTGAACAAGCGCTGAATAGATATATGAAGCTCAATGGCAACACATGAAACTCAGAAACTTTAAGCAGTGGTACGAGTACAAATGATTAAAAGGCAATGTTTTTGAAAACCTTGCTGTTTTTACATACTGCAACTGTACAAGGAAATATCAATTGACTATATACTTCACAATTGCTGCAGAAATTTAAAAGATCACAGAGATCAGTCACTTCGATCGAGGCAGGTAGCATTCGAAATGCGATGGCCGCGCCAAAAGCAAACTGTAGCTTTAAAACTTTGTCACTAAGGTTCCATCAGAATTCAAGTGAAAATATGCGTGCCATGAATGCTTTCTACGAGCGGATTTGCAAGAAACTACGGAGATATCGATATAACAAAAATCTCAACAACTTTATCATCGTTGGCTTGCCGCAACTCATAAAATGCCCTGCTGGGCTTTTAGCAAAAAAGTTTTATAAGGATAACATACCGCTATATCTTCATCGTTTTGGGGGTGCTGGATGGAGCCATAAATCATCGCAGGAACCATGCAAAATGAGAGGAGTAAGACGCGTCGAACCATCCTGTGAGGCTGCCCCAACTGCAATACCACTAATGACAGATCATAGTACTCAGATGTTGGAAAATTATATCATAAAAGTTGGCAGCAGTCTGTGCCATAGAGAGCAAATGTGTTCACTTGCCGTGGTCACCTAAATGAGACGCTACATTTCTCAGTTGATGCGAAGCGTTTCTAGCTTTATATCTTCATGTGTTTAATGAGCACAATTGCACTGAAGAGCAGAATTACACCGCAGATCAAACCGAGTCATACAGCTTTGTCGCATTAGAATGCTCCAGTTTTTAGTGCTGCCTTGAAGGTTTCACTAAAGCCGCATTGCTACACTTAAACCGCATACAGCATAGTTTCTCTATGTAGAGCATAGTTGTCTTCACCTCATGTAAATGAACCAAAATCCTTGAAAAGGAACCTGCAGAGGCATACTAGACATTCGCTTTGAATCTCGCTAACCTAGCCAGTCACTTTCAAAAATTGATAAGAAAAAGCGAAATATGCAGTAGTTTCCTCAAGTCGACTGATCCAAATATCCGTTCAAGTCTTCTACGAAAAATTTGTTTTTTATCCGACTGGCGTAAAATGTTTTTTTAAGCAAATCTAAGTGCCCATAAATCATCGCGAGATTGATGGATCGATGTGAAATTTGATGTAGTTAGTGATCCTTTCGCATCCACTTGGCTTTTCAAATTTCGAAAAGCTAGTTGCATTGGTTTCAGATTGAAACCAACAGAAAAGCAAATAGATAAACTATGACCATGCACGCATACATGAATATGTAAAAATATGACGTTGTTATAATGCGAACTTGCAAAGCAAATTCATGAAAGCACATGAAGAGAGGCACTCGGAAAAGGAACAATTTGGATGAGCCGGATGAATACTACGGTGCTCGATGCATATGAGCGCTTTTAAAATCTCCTAGAACGAAAATGACGATGGTATCATCCCAGACGTTTTAACTCGGTGACATGATGTTGAATGTGTGATGCAACCGCATAGTTGGCGTATGGGGCAATAGATTTTGAAGGAAATTGAGCAATTTCGCTGCGTCAAGCATGCCGTTCAGGTTAGCAATGATTCCCATATTGCCACTTGACTAAAGCAAAATGGATTTCTCACCATGAAGCGTGTGCACTTCGAAGAGAGCCTTTCTTTACGCGAACATTCGGAAAAATGGGAAAATTCAGTACAAGACGATGAGATCGCTCCAAAGAATTAACGCATCGTAGTGGCTTTTCGTTTTTAAGGCGAAGAAAGGTTCAGTAGAAGACAATTTGAAGCACCAGAAGTGGAAGCGGTGCAAGAAGACAATAAAAGACGGAACAGTTGCTAATTTGTGAAGAGCTTGTTTATGAAGAAAGAGTAAACGTAGTGAACTTCTTGTGTTCACATAAAAGCATACCGTGACAGTTTGCAATTAGTCTAACATGGGCTATCGCTAGAAAATATCCCCTCAACAAATGGAAAATAACGCAAAGAAGGAACATTCTCCATGAAAATGGATGGAAGCAGATACAAAAAAAAGTGAAAGTCCAGTTAGAAAAGAGAATCTTGATAAATTCTAATTACTAGGCAAGTAGGAAAGAATCTGAATTCGGTCCGCTATAATGAGATTCCCGACGAGCCACTCGATGACACATATTTATCCAGTAAAACACATATTGCAGGTAAAACATATATTTATCCAGTTTCATAGAAGAGAATGGTTTTTTTGCAGGGTTCGATCAAAAAGCTATTGCTTATCTTTGAAGGCACTATTGCTTATCTTCGAAGGTTTTTTGGCGGGTTAGTATCTTCGTTACCATGCACGTGCTGCTCTGTTTATTCGTTCATTGTAAAAACAGTAACGCGAGGCAGCAACAGCAACGGGTTGCATTCGCGGAGGGATGTGACTGTCGGTGTCGCTTTTGCTGTGGCATTGGTCGTCCGCGCCGAACGTTCATTTAATACCTGTCTTTTCTCAGGCTCTATCCAAGCGGATGAGACCGCTCCTATTATCGGAGTCATCTGATAGCAGATGAAGCCTCATCCACTTCGCGTTGTTTTTGTTTCTAATGGTTTCGGTTATCGAAATACTCCCAGAATATCGATCATTATTCAGCACCTGCAAAGAACCTCTCATTATATTTCAACTGACCTGTGTGCTACGCTAACCCTTTCTTTCTGGTTCTCTTCGCTCTTGCAAGAACGGGTAAGGAGGTCTTCGAACCATTCTTTTCTCGCAATTTGAATAGCTCATTAGACATCAATTACTGTACTCGCAGCCTTCTTGACCAGTGCTTTCTTGTTGTTACGGGCTTCCACATGTTGCTCCTCAAAAGTGCATCATGAAGACGCCGTGCCAGTGCATGCGTACGTACGCATGTGTGTGTTTGTTTGTTTGCGTCCGTGTGCACGCGCTGTATCGGTCTTTGACACAACAACGACTGACGCTGGTGGAGAGAAACTTGGTGGAGTATAATATGCATCATAGGACAGTGCCTTATTTCGTACTTTGGCTTCACCAATCATTCCCGAGAGAAGCTATAGATATTTGAGGGGAAAAAAAAGATCTGCTTGCATTTTACATCGTTCGCTTTTTCGTTTTTCACTTGTGAGTGACAAGAAATGAATCTTCTGTGGAAAATTTTGTCAGCTGTCGATTTAATCAAAACATGAAAGCATTATTTTGCACATTTGTTGTTCTTAACTAATGCAACTGGCCCATAGAACACACAGACTTATACTGTGACGAATGCCGAACGAGAATCAACCCATGGTATCTATGAGCAACTTTTTGTTTTGAATAGGAAAAGAATGCTCAAAATTTCTATAGACGTTTAGTTTTCTTGAAAATTAGTGAGAAAATTAAAAAATTTGCTGCTAAATTCTGCTGTCGTAGGGTTCTTAAACGAGGCTAGATATCGCATTAAACGGTACCCTGAGTGCGGTAAAACTTCTTAGATCTGACGACGTTTCGGATGCGCCCAAATCTTGGATCATTTGAATTCCGGGCGTTACAAGTTCTCAGGTGTGGCAAGTTTTCGCTGGAGTCAAACCTCAAGTGAGTACAGATCACAGATGAAGAGAAATCTCAGAGGGGACCAAATCTCCGGTGCGGCCAAATTTACGGGTGTGGATAAATCTCGGACGGAGTCCAGATTTTGGATCAGGCCAAATCTCGGACATAACAAAGCCCCGCGACCGAGTCATTGGTGTGGCCAAGTCGGGATGATTCTGCTCGGTGGACATTGCTTAGCGAAAACAAGAATAAAATATTTCAAATTAGGTTGTCTTTCTTTTGCGATTTTAGTCACTAAGGTCACGCTTCTGCCGATTATGCAATTCGAATCTGAACGCTTGTGCGCTGTTGCCTTTAGCAGCTCGTTGCCGTTCCATGATGCGCGCCGTTGAAAATGTTACTCATGCCTCCGATGAATTACAATGTGTGTGGTCTCACACATGCTCGTGGGAAATTTTCGTACGTCGTCATGCATTTGTTCGCGGATACCTCAGTAGGTGAAAAACCATGGAGTCGCTGAGATGAGGCTTTTTCTAAGCTTATTTGCTCATGAAACAGTTCTGAAAAAATCATAACAGGAGAATCGTGGCAGCGTCGGTGTATTTGCTCAGAGCCCTTGCCTGCGAAAATGTGTTTTAATAGGAACTGTCGCACTAAAACGAAAGTGCATTAGAAAGAATCGGAAAAACAGCAAGAGAAAAAAGCGCAATAACGTCTTAGAGCGATTCAGTGCGCATGAAAAAATTACGGCTGAAAGCAGATCCTAAGCATCGCCAACGAACGCATTATCACTTAACTACTTTTGTGAATTTCAGTTTCGGAATCTGCAAATTGAGAAATCCCCACTGAAAAAAAAACAGCTTCTGCATTAGCCAATCTTATAGGGCATGTTTTTCTATCTTCGCGTTGAAGAACTCTTGCGTGAAATTCGACGACCACCTAAGCACACCCGGCGCAAACGACACGTTTCCATGAAAAACCGCACCCTCACTCTCCCGCTCCTACACGATTTGACTTTGCAAAAGCATTTTAAGCATTTTAAGCAAATATCATCTCGACAGAAGTATGTGACTCTTCAGCATACGGGAACGAACGAAAAGTCATGTTCAAGAGACAAATTTGGTGGTGAAGATTCAGCGAGGTGCACTAGGAGCATTTTCTTCTAGTGCACCTTATCTTCCTTGCATTTTTATCGTATTTAAGTGACTCTACTCCATTTACCATCGAACTTGTTCGTGAAAAAGTGAAAGGGCGTCAGTAAACGTTGATTTGATAGCTTATCAGTTTCGCCATTTTCGTTTTGGGCACCGAACTGCGGTGGCCGGCGCTCAAACGCTTTGCTGCACACAGCTGTTAATTACGCGTAGGTCGACTTCGTGCCAGCTTTCCCAAACTAAGTCTCACTACCGTCTTGTTGTTGCACCTTTTGCATGGACATACAGTTCTAAGTGATTATCCCACATTTTACATGTATACAAGTGGCAATTGGAACATTTGTAATTCCTTGTGTGAGTATAGTGGAAAAAAACAAAATTCTTAGCTGAAGGTGGTTTATCCTATTACGTTCCTAGCATTCGCCGTTCGGTATTTGTGCATTCCTGCTCTACGGAATGATGCTGATTCACCGAATTTCCGCCCGCTCGCTAAAGTAATTGCAAACTATTTGTTGTACGTTTTCGTTGTACGCAAAGTTGTGTAAGTTTTCATCTATAAAGTTTATTTTGAGCGTTCACGGCAGTTCATAATTATGCGTTTGTGTATTGATGTTCACTTGTCTATCTGTATGTCATTTGGTTTCAGCTCCGGGAACTGTTGAAGTTAGACTCGTAAAATTTGTTGCGTGTAGTGCACACGATAGTATCACGCCTTCAGTGACTTCTAAGTTGATTCAATAACTGCTTTAGACACCGTTGAAAATATGCTTGATAAATACGATGTTAAACACTTAGATGTAGATGTCAAACACACTTAAATGCGCTTGAAAATTTGCATGCGTTTTTTTAGATGGTTTCGGATTCGATGAACTTGGCCTTTTTGCCGTAGATTTATGCAAGCGATCAAATTTGTCGAACACTTTCAAGTTCTGAGAGAATTTCGAAGGGAACTTTAACCACTTGAAGTTTTGCTCTCTGTTAGTCAATTGTTTGACCATCGTTTCGATGCTGTTTCACTTTATTCAACTCATATCAAGAAGCTTTACAAACGCATTTCATTTATAATTTAGAGGACGCCCACTCTATACTTGCTAAAAATGTTTAGTCGAAATGCTTCTGAATTCACAAGATAGCGCTTCCCAAAGGGACGTTAGTGTGACCACTTTTCAGAGATGTTTTGGCAAACAGTGTATGCTGTTGCTATCTTTGTCGGAGTTGGCTTATGCTATCACTATAAGCATTATCACATCAAACGATACGAGGTGGTGCATTCGACGCTATTTTCTTCGAAGATAATTTGAGTTAATTATCGGTATTATCCCACACTTCTACAAAATCCACACCATTTATTCCTCAAGTTCAAGTTTGTTCGTTATCCAGGACGCCTAGCGGCTTTCTTAACGAACAGTAATTATGCAGTCTATTCCACTCACCATCTTATAGCTTACCGAACATTACTTTAGTTAAATAAACAAATAATACTGCATGTTATCACCATGAGTAGCAGTATTACGAGTGCGTACGTGACATGTCCAGCAGATCGGAGTGCAGGGTTGAGGGAAGCAGGTAAAAAGGGAGATATTACAGTAGTACGAAGGAGAAACCGTCATACTAAATTAGTCTTTTCTCCAGTAGAAGGCTGAATCCTTAGGCTCCTTTCCCAGTTACGAAGGTCGGAATTGAAGTGATGGGCTGTCCTCAAATTGTGAGTTCGACAGATTCAGCATCTTGCATATCGCAAAGTTCTCATGGCGGATCGCACAAAAATTTGAGGGTCTAAGAACTTACAAGATATTTATCGAGGAGGAAACAGGGTTGGAAGCACGAATTTAAGAATGTTTCGAGAGCGCTGAGGATACGAACACTTTTGCCGGCTTGTCAGTTCCACATATGGCAATCTTGGCAGGTTGGCAACCTTTCGTAGTTTGCCCGAACTTCCTCTACTCCTTTGTCGTTAGAAAGTTGTGGATGCGTATTTATGCTTGAGGTTTTCCAACATGTTCATTTATTACACCGCTTTTTTCACTCGTAAATTGAACATTTGTTCAATTTTAGCCAACATGGGACTCAATCGATTCACGCCCAATCCCGCGATGGTATCAGAATGCAAAATTTGGCATCTTCTGTCATTGGGGTGTATATTCCGTCCCTGCTTATCGGTGAGCTTTCTGACTCGCTATCACTTTTTGAAGACGTCAGAATGTAGCCGAACATGTCACATTTTATTTACACGTGTATTTTTGTACTTAAAATCCATCTGGAGGTGTCCAAATATTTTTTGAAACTATGGCTGCACTGTTCACCGCATTAATTGCACAGTTACTGTCATCTTATTACCATGGCACATGGTGGGAAGCAGTGATTAAATAAAGAAAAATCAACAACTTCATAGACTGATGAGAAATAATTGTTGATTTCATAAGCTTTTTGCAGAACTGAGTGGATATGGTGGTATTGGAAGGGCAGCAATCCAGACCCTGATGTGCAGAGTTACATTGAGAGGAATTTCAAGAAGGAAATGAGTTATGGAGATTTTGCTAAAGATGTTAGTTCCTTTATTGTCGCGACTCTCGTTTTCCCTGTATCATGGACATGATGTTATTGGGTTGCCAAAGAAAACCTTCGCATTCAATGCAGCAGCAGTCTTTTCTTGGAATTTATACGAAACCTGCACGATGGTACCATGCTTTGATCTGATATTTCAATGGTTCAATGCTTTCAACTGTCAAGCATATTTAGCAGCTAGTGGAGGAGTTGGAAGACCAGTTAATTGGCCGTATGAAATATTTAGAATTGAGAGAGCTAAAGAGCATGAGTTAGCTACAACAAGCGCAATGTTGGCAGAATTCTGCGCATGTTAGTCTAGTGTATTGAACTCGTTATAATCTGCAAAAAGACATCAGCTCAGCTTCCACTTTTGCTTTATGTTCGATGAAACGATTCTGCTTGACTATTCACAACTTGCAGTTTTCTGCCGAGTTTTTCGATGCAAATGCCTTCAGGCAAATCGTTGAGGCTTCTGGTGCAAGGTACTTACCTCGTTTTCTTTCTTAGCAGTTCCTTTACTGACAGCATCTCATCTTAGATTCGTCTAGACCATTTCAGAATGAACGAAATTTGCTTGTGAGTATTGCTTACATTGTTCCAACTGAATTTTCCTCTCATAGTTTCGCTCAAAAAACAGTCCATAAAAAGTAAAGACAGAGATCTTCATTAATTGCGTGCTATGGTGGAGTATATATAGCGAGTGCAGCTGCACATATACTACTCACTACAGTGGAATTCAAATGTCATTTTTTGCCAGGTACTTTGTCCTGACGAGTAAGCATCATGAGGGTTATACGCTTTGGCCAAGTCGAACAAGTTGGATGTGGAATTCTGTGGATGTTGGTCCTCACCGTGATATTGTTGGTAAGTTTCCCTTCTGCATCAGAGTAAAGTAAATGCACAGACTTTCTTTCCCCGGAAGGTTATTGCTTGAATAATGAAGAGACTTTAATTTGGAGTAGAAGTTATAATGAGTGTTCATATGACTGCTTCATGCATTGAAACGTTTTCATCGATCAGTGATTTTCCCTCGTTTCACCACTCACGTATAGTTTTGGTCAATGCCTAAGAAATATTAAATCTTCATCATATTTAATATTGGTCACAATAAACAAATATGGTATGAAATTAATTGTGTATCATATGAGCAAAGTGATGCACAATTAATTATATCTCATTTCATCGAGATATAATAGCAGATATATTTGACTTTTTTATTGGTGATAAGCTGATTGCGCATTATTTGTCACCTTACTGTTTTCTACGCATTTTCGATATTGTGCTGATCAGCGGATCGTCGTTATTCTCGATATGTTTTTATGAACGGCATTGGGAATCTTATGATTTCACAGCTTGTTTCTTTTCGGTCTTGTTTTTTAGGCGATTTGTATCATGATTTTACCCATACGGAACATGAATGTCGGCATCAAATGTTCGCATTGAGCATCTTTCTGTTTCTTTGATTGTTGAACGCAAAACATTTGAGGTCATAAACAAGCTAAGGTTGATTAGAAATGGGGGCCGAAATGACTTACGCCAATTGCAGGTGAGCTAAGCAAAGCGTTTAAAGGCTCAAGCGTTCACTTCGGTGTTTACTTTTCGCAGTACGAATGGTTCAACCGTTATTATATGGATGATACCATCAATAACGCTACGAAATATCCGGAGGTAGATGCTGGTTCTTTAAACTCTTGGCACTTTTTGCTTCCTCAAATTTGGGCCTTCCTCAAACTAGTGAAAAGCAGAACCTGTTTGAAAAAGGAAATTCAATGGAAAAGTTCTTGACAACGCCGCGACGAGCTGGATAGTGAGAAACTGTTTTCAAAGCCTTCAGGACATTTGTTTTTCGTCATCGCCGCTTCACTGGACTCGCAGTTATAAATGTGCTTGAATCTGCAGTGGGATTACGGCAAAAATAATATTTCTAGCTTCTTTTTAAGTACTCAACTTTTCTAATAAAGACCAAGAGCCTCATCGGTGCTCCTATGACCTCTTTCGTATATAACTTTCTGTTAATCTCTGACACACTCCTTTATATCCCGCCTTATTACTGTGAGTGCCGATTTAGCTTTAGGCAAACATCTCCAGTCTTTACTCTATCTCTGGTTCTTGCTGTAATCCTCGTCGAATATTGCGTCAAATTTGGCTATCACCACTAAACTGCCATTTGAAAAATAATAAGGGAACACAACGATAAACCTTGTAAGATCAGCAGCTTTTCTATCGCTAGATAAAATGAGGTGCTGAGAAAAGCGTTGCGATTATTTCAGTTTGCAGCTGGTATCCTACCCTCAGATGATCGAATTAGTCAACGAATATATGCCTGAGATTATATGGAGCGATGGCGATTGGGATAAAAGTGACGCTTATTGGAGATCGAAAGAATTCATTGCATGGCTCTACAATGATAGGTAGCCATAAAAGTTGCATTCTTGCAAGGCATGCTATGTCTACTTTTTTGGCAAAGGCACGTCAAACACAAAGATCGATTCGTTCTATAGCGATTGAGAGATTTTCTTGGCAAAAGCGATATGTCTGTTTGAGCGTAATTAACCGTAGACCGTTGTCTCCATAGCCGCTTTAGTATATGGACGTGAAGGCTGCAATATATCTTTTCTGGCTGAATAAATTATAAGTATTACCGCTTCACATTGTGCTATTGTAAGCGAAAAGCTCTTATCGTGCCGCAATCATCATGTAGCTCTTTCTATGCACTCTTCCAAGTTTCTGCTAGCACCGATTGAGTGATTAGGCCCTTGTCGAAATGTCCGCTGCTTGGATAATTTTCGTGCGAGGCACTTATGAAGCACGAGGTAACGAAACATGCGAGATAAAAACACAGGTTTTCTGCAAAATTTTACTCTGAAAACAATCCTATAGCCCGTAAAGGTAACCAATTGATTTGGGATCATTGGTTAAATTCGCTTTTTTGCAGTCCGGTGAAAGACACTGTTGTTGTCAATGACCGATGGGGTGCTGGAATTATGGGACATCATGGTGGATTCCTCACATACATGGATCACTATGACCCTGGTAAGTCGATAGAATATGCTGCTTGATTGTTGCTTTGAAATGCTTCTACGGATTGCTTCATACATCTACCACTGATACGGCGGGGCACCGAAAAAAAAGATGAAATTTGAACTATGCAGTAGACTTTTTATGATGCGAAAGTGGATAAATCGGACCGTTCTACTCAGATCACAATAAAGATTTAAATTTTCAACCCAAAACCTGGCAAAAATGGACATATGCTTATGAAGCTCGAAAAAAACCAAAAAAAAAATTTCACATCGGCCTAAAGGTGTGATCCTTGGCCTACGCAAATAGCTACCTGTTGTTTAAAAATATCGCTTGATTCAGGACATTTATTGCCGCGAAAGTGGGAAAGCTGCACGACGTTGGACAGACACGCCTGGGGCAATCGTCGCAACATGAGGGTCAGTTCGGATTATTTCAACAATGCAAGCAACACATCTCACACAGCCTTTACATTCACCTCCTGATAACTGATTTAGATATCATAAGCAAATAGACCACAAAAATCTCATTCTTGTATTTTATATTTGTCCGTGTTATGAATCTATGAAATTGGACCGAATGAACCAAAACGGCCGATATAGTTTTGACGGTCAACATTTTCCCACAGACCAGTCGGTAGAGGCAGATACCCAGGGGGCAGATACCCATTTGTCGTTGCTTTAATACGACGAATTACAAGCACCAAAAATAATGTTTGAAAGAGATCTACGGTAATTTTCAGAGTAGTGACGTTTTATCAGCATCTGAAGTGATAGATATGCTGGTGAGAACGATTGCCTGTAATGGAAACCTCCTTCTCAATATCGGACCAACAAATCATGGCATGATACCGGCAATATTTGAGGATCGACTCGCTGAGGTTGGACAATGGGTTCGACGTAACTCAGAGGCTATTTTCGACACTCATCCATGGATGTACCAGAACGATTCGGACAAGATTTGGTTGGTTGAGCTTGTTCTCGATGCTAGCATAGCAGGTTGAAATTCATTTTTTGAGCTGTCGAGCTAATCTGTGTTTCTGAAAAGTTACACTCGTGCTTTTGTTGCAATGAACCAACAGATTTCAATCCATCTAAGGATCCTCTCTTTCAAAACCGGGCAGTCAGACATTAATTCAAAGCCATGAACGGATTCCAAATATTTTAAACCGCCATGATCGATACTCAAGAGAACCATATACGCGTCCCATGCTTCTGCCAACTGAGCACTTTGCTGTTGCAAGCGCTAAGGGCATTTCTTTGTTTTGGCTGGTCTCACTTACCTGAGCTAGCGATTTTCTGCATTTTTAAGCTTGGAGGGTTATACAATTGTCGCGTCTTTTTTTTGCTCAGCTTCACCGGCCTCTAGCGGGCATTTTCTGTTTAATTCTGAATTTGGAAACAGGATTGCTTCGATCAGCATCCTCAAATGGCGCATTTACCTACCATTTTAAAAATAAGTGCTATTTAGTAGAAAGGACCAGAAGAAAAAACTCTGCGCGTTTGCATGTATAAGCTGATTAGTCAGATCCGTAGTGCTACTAATCACTGCTCTATTCAGGTATCTAGTTAGTCTACCAAAAGGACATCGAATGAAACCGAATGCTGCGTGGACGCCACACGTTGAAGGATCGAAGCTATATGCCTTCTTTCTTGAATTTCCGAAGAGAAAAACTGTTATTCTCCCGTCGGTGATTTACAAACAATCAGTAAGTCGGTGATCATTCTAGTTCAATTAAAAATATGACTGCCTGAGTTAAATTACCGAAAACTCGGAACGGAAACCAAGATCAAAACGCTTTAAGAAGCATTTATTTGAATTTTAATGAGAGAAAATGATCAAATGAGTTAACGGTCAAGTAACGCTGTATTGATAGGACGTCATAATTATGTCGATGTGATATATTCAGATATCCGCAGAAGTGCTTCTTGATGAAGAAGATAGAGAGGAGATTGAGGTGGATGGTGAGCAAGGTCAACCTGTGGTTCTCAATTTCGAATCCCATCAACATCTAGCCAAATATGGCAAAATTGTTGTCAGTTTTGAGAACTTCGCCGCCATATATGTAAGCGTTTTAAATTTTTGTCCGTGAATGAGTAACAATATATTTTCATCTCTTCAAACATACTCTTCATAATGGCAGCACCTTTTCTCTCATAACAACAAGAGCGTTTCCTTTTTCGAGCTTTCATTTATCATTATTTCCTCGGTCCCTTCAACCTCGAGTATTCGCTAACCTGCAAATCTCGCCGTATCGTAGCACCGATTGGTGGCTTATCGAAATATAAGCTCATATTTTTCATCATGGGAACAAATTTTTTGTAGCAGGATTGTTATTAATGCAAGTGCGAAAATCATTCGTTCGCAAAAATCATATTATTGAAGTTTTCGGAAATTTTCAGGGCTCGAGGCTTATTGTGCAACCACTTGGAAACAGTAGTTGCTTCCCCCCTCCCCCCAAATGTGAGATAATAATCGATTGCCCCTCTCAATATACACAGCTCGTGCATATGTCTCGAGCAGCAGATTTCGTCGATCTTCCTCATCGTTACAGTTTAGCGATCTTGCAGCGCGATCCTATTCGGCATTTGAAAAAGAAGGGCATCCTCGACAACGATGGTCATCCCAGACGAAAGCAACCTGCCAAGAACATCAATGAACACAGTGGATGAAGGAATCCTTAATGGACTCTTTTAAGCTGCACTCCTTCTAAACACTGCAACAAACTTCGTATCGTTGCGTTAACAATACACTCGTTAATAACTGTTCCAATGCTCTTACCTATTAAATGTCTATTCACCAAAATTGTGACTTTGTGAGCCCTTTGTTCCTTTCTGCTTTTCTTGCACACAGACTTTTGTATATTTTCCCACTTTGAGACGTTGAAATAAAACAAAATAAATGAATAAAAATAAGCAGTACATTTTGATACGACGGTATGCTACAGACAGATACTACGGGGAGTTTTTAGCGGTAAATGATATCGGATTGCTTAGACTATGCTTGCGTGGTAATATCGGTAGGAAAGAAGAAATAAAGGTGGACATTTGTAGCAGTTACAAGAATGTCGACTGCTTCATTTATAGTGCCGGAAATGTGTGAGGATCGACCGGGCAATATTAGATGACTGGTAAGAGAGACCGATTAACGCAGTATACCATGCGGACAATAATCGTCCACCGAATCCGAGACATATACCGAACAATGGTGATACAAAGTGAACACAGCAAATAGCCACAACACATTTAGTCGAATAGTGAATATATTTCGAATCAAAGTTACGTTCATTTTACAGAGAAATTGATGAGTGATGAAGCAAATTCAGAGTACAAACTTTTTTAGCCAAACAATAACAAAGATAGGAAACATTTTTTTGTTACATTTGCTAAATGCAGTAATAATATAGCAAGGGTGTGCACAATATTTTTCAATACTTTCGTAACATTTGAGGTGTTCGTTAGCAGTTTGTTTATGAACGCCTAAAATGTGCTCATCGTCTTCCTTTGCAAACAAAAACATCGGAGAATGCTGATTCCGCGAAACGCCGCTTATATTTGATAGAACTGCTAAATTTTACACGATATTATGGAAACGATTCCAAAATGCGAGTTAGTGCACCAAAATGAAACCGGAAATGCAACAGAAATCTAATGCTCTCTCGAGACATCTCAAATGTGAAATAGCTAGTCGCATTCATACTGACGAATCATATTCTTGCATAAATATCATTTGCTTATTGCCATAATTCTTTCAACTAAAAGATGGAATATTTGAAGGTTTTCTGCAAGAAATTGATTCAATCAGTCGACTGCGATTTGCATATTTTATTCCACTACTGATTTACCATTGTTCAAAAAAAAAGTAAATAAATAAATAAAATAAATAGCCGTTTAGTCTGTCATAGAATATCATGTGAGAAAATTTTTCTCAGGTCTTCTATTTTGCAATATTGAACAACCCTTCTTGTAGATAAGAATTATGATTACGATTTAAAGCGACATCGATAATGAAAATCAATGAAGAAAAATATCCTGATCACTGCAGTATCACGAACACTGAGAGTGAGTATCAATGAGCAGGACAGACCCGCTCTTTTACCGGCAAAGCGAACAGTTAGACGACCTCGTGTAACCATCCCGGATGAGGAACTTTACCGTACTGCAAAAAATGCATCTTAAACATCGAGCTCTAATTGCACAATCTATCCCTATTGCATTCGCTTTATTGATCAATTAAAATTAGGAATCGTAGCAAATGCGTAAAGTTAGGTACGACGATCAAAAATTGGTCGTTCCGATATTAGTTTTTTTGATAGAATAGGACAGACGACAGAAAAGAACTGAAAAATTGGTAGAGATAACCGATGAAACGTTAAAGAGACCAGAACTAGAGTCACAAAACATTAAGGAGACTCTAAATGAAACATCTGGCCAAAAAAAAAACTGCTCAATATGTGGAATTTTCACAAGAAATTTCAACTTCATTGACGCTATTAAATGAATTAGGCTTGCTTCATAATCCTGAGATGATAATTTCACTACAATGATGCATGATGGATGGGCTTTTGGCCGAGGTGAAGGTTGCGAAATGTTCTGCAGATGTGTTCCATTGCAAAATGTTTGCTTTTTTATATTCTATGATCAAATTCTGCGCTTATGCTGGTTCGCACTTAAACGCGCGTTTGCTAATTGTTCACGATTCACAAGGTTCAGCCGGCTGGACTAATTTTTGCTCATCTGACGACCAGTTTTTGTTCGGATGACTAAATTTGGACTATCTTCAAATGTAAAATGTTGCTGTGATACTCATATCTTGTCATATCAAGCAATATGACAGATCTAGTAGGTTTTCCGCATAATTTTGTGTCTTTAAAAAATCTTCGTTAAATTGCACAAGATAATCCAAAACCAACCTGTATGTCATTAATGCTATCATAGAGTTTCTGCATAAGATTCGGTTTGTGCTCCATGGTTGGAATAATCATATCCTCATATTCGTTCCCTTTGCTCTTATTTCTATAGAGAATACGACCAACCGGCGAAACGACACAAGCAGTTCCACAACCGAAAATCTCATAAAGCTGCAAATAAAAAAAAAAGTTCTGGATTTCGCAACCTTTTGTTTATAAATTGGGAATATGATGAAATTTATTGGAATATAACGGAGTTTCTCGTTTCCCTCTCGTTTTCTAAGCAGAATTTTTTTTTTTGTTTTTTTTCGAGAAACAGGTTCAGAGCAGTATGACTTGAAAACGGAAGTCGCTCTAGTTCATGTATTCTCTACAGTTCTATGGAAACGCTTGGAATTCATTCTGCACCACGATGTGCAGCATATGAAGATAAGCATTGCTTAAATATGAAGCTGAGAGAAATAACATTTAAAACATGTACAATTAAATGCAGCCTCACATCCTGGCTATCTCTTGCGCAAGTCATTTTGGCTAAAAACATCTCGAATATAATAAAGACGACAAGAGTAGTCAAATGTGTCGGGATTGGCAGTTAAAAGAAGCGGCAGGCCGCTCATTTTCATTCTAAACGAAATTACTTTGATTCCAATGTTTTTTCACGAATAACTTATGCAAATATGAGGTGCTCAGCTTGTCAACCGTCACTACCAGAAGATCAACTCACCCGATGCTCTTTCAGAGCTTTGCGAATTTCCTGCATCCCTACATACCGCTCTGAAACTTTGAATTGATTCCACTGCCGAGCGAGTGTTAACAGACTATCACGCGTCACGCCCGGTAGAATAATACCGTCGGTAAGTGGCGGAGTTACAAGTTCTTCTTCTAAAACCTACAGTCTCTATAGCGCTGTAAACAATACGAACAATTAGGATCGCATAAAACAATGAGCACATCCTGAACTAGACCTGACGTTGTTATAACCGCTTCTAGGCGTACACAAGCACGCATAACCTTGTTAAACCAATTGGGAATCTTTCAGAAAGGTTGTACATGTCTGAAGAGTTGGAGCGGTTTAGAATGCTTCCACATTTGCTATAAGGAAATCATTCCTAAAAGGTTTTTGATTATACTATGGTGTAAAAGGGATATGCGATGACATTTGAAAATTCAAAAAAAACCTGAACTGAGAAGACCAAAATGATGACTTTTTTAGACAGGACTTTGTTTCACGCGAACTCAAAATAAAACACGATAAAACTACACCTCACCTCCTTTCTCGTTCTTCCAGAACAACATTATGTTCATTGTGCCAACTTCCGTAATGCGTTCATCTTCACCCAGCAACCAGAGGACTTGCTGACAACCCTTCTCGGCAGCCACCTTCGAAACCATTATTGATGGCGCATAATTGCTTTAAAAAATGCTTTTTGTTAGCGAAATTCAAATTTGCATCAATAAATCTGAACAAATGTTTATCTATTGGTTCGTTGAATCTCAGTGTCGCCCACTCAACGAACGGATGTCATTGAGCAAATATTGCTAGTTCAACAATGTTATTCTTCGAAACAAAAGAGATTTGCAATTATCTCATATGGCAGCGTATTTTAAGCCACAATAAAACAGTTCACACTCGTAGACTGAGATGCAATACGCAAGAAAACGCCGGCTTCCCAAATGGGTATCTCAATTCCAATTTAGGGAAAACATCTGACTTCTAATTCAAATTGCTTACCAGCCCATTTTGTATTGACCTACACCGCCAGGGAATGCGCGAACGTATTCCGGATCAGCGAGTAATGAGACAGGCTTGAAACCAGTCGCATAATATTGTCCTGCTGGCCCGGTGAGAACGAACAACCTCGCTTCGCTAGGATGGCCTACACCCAATGTTGGCTGAAAATCAGACTCTGCTCATTTGATATGTCTGATTGCATTGCAAGCCATCAGCAACGAATAAAGTCTGGCATATTTGAGCAATAAAAATTGATGCATCTCTTATCTGATGCTGGAGAACGATAGAAGGCATAAATCGTTTATAGATTGACTGATGTTGTTCTTGCAAAAGAAGCATGAACATCACAGCCACATTCACCAGAAGAAATTAGCAAAAGATTTCGATGACTTCCTCATGCCTTGAAATATTAAGGTCGATGGTTCGCTTGTTTCTTGTCAACGTTAGGTATTCGATGTTCAGAGATGAAAATGCCATCGCAGCGGATTCAAGAAAAGCGCTTCTTTAGGCTTACATAATTCCAACATTTTCTGGCTTGTATAACTTCAAATTAATGCCACAATACTCCGCAACAAATCATCCTCTCAGTGAACGATGCAGCGAGAAACATTTGTACCCAAATCGTTTTTCACTGGTTCATAAAAAAGCAACACCAACGATTGAAATAACATTAACACCACATTATAATGGCCGTTAGGAGAGAACTGCGGCTTAACAAAGACATTGGCCAAGTCAAGTGCCTTGATGTGCAGCAAGATCAATTTTGCAACCCTTTTTTATGACGCATATCACTTATTGCTTTAAATTCTTTGAAACTTGATGTAAATTCAGATGCTACCTTCTCAGCGCTGAGAACATTTCAGAAAAAATATTACCTGACAGTATTATTAGTAAAAGTTTGTTCAACATTAGCAACGGTCAAGCTTTACATACATCAAGTGCAATCATAGCAGGTCGAATATACAACGAGCTTGCTTTCGTCCGAGGTACCCAGTCTTGATCGATTTTCACCAGTTCACTGATGATTTTGATCATCTCCGGAGCCGAGAAGTCCTGCAGTTTCATTGATCCAAAGCAACAAAAAACATCTTTCTGCGAGAAATTTTCCGCACAATCATTATTCGTGATTATTCGCCGAAAAAAAAAAGTTAAAATCTGTGATATAATTCTAATTGGCTATTGTCTCAGCAATGCAGCTTGCTTTAGTATCCTAGAAAACATTGCTTCCCGTTTTCCACGTTTCTTGGATGATTAAAATGCATAAGGATAAGAATCATCCACCTCGTCCATACCCTTATTTTTTCTTCTGTTCCAACAAAGGACTTTTCTTCGCAAAAACAGATGATGCCAATCGATACAATAAATGCTGCTTATAGAAAAAGAAATCGAAGAGTAATACTGCAAACCTACATGTACAATTAACTCGTTATAGCAACAACCACATCCCGTCTAAAAGAATAGTTAATAAACAAAACAACCTTCAATAAGAGAAGAACCCGTCAAGTGTCGTTTGAGAGGATGCTAGGTGGTCACTAATCCACCTAGGAGAACATGCGAATTATGTGCGAACGGCATTGGTGAAACACCGGCTTAGTTCATCATGTAAATGCGCAAAAGAAACATCAAATTATGGAGGATTTCACTGAGAAGCTATCATCTCTAATGATTTATTTTGTCAACTATGCAAATTCACCGCCATATGTTTTCTTTTTTCTTTTTACTTAAGAAATTGTGCTCCGCTTCCGTGATTACTGAAAGAAACAACAAAAAGGGGTCATCTCTGCGATGGCTTTCTCTGCCATTTTCACCCTCACCAAGTTTCGTTTCATTTGGATAGTTTTTGTCGAAGTTGCGTTAAGCACAATTTATTCGGCTAATCCACAGCAAAATTTAATGCTCAACTAGCCAGTAATTTATCCTGTGCAGTTATCGCTATCCTATAGATTTATCTCTAGATTAAAATCGGTGCCTCCACGTTAAAGGCACTGCAAATATTTAGACACTACAAGAAAACAACCACAATTCGAAAAGTTTGCCCAGAAAATGCAGTGGGTAAACACATAGCATAACTGTACTACGCTTCAGCACACTCCATATGTTGGCAATGTTGTCTTGAGTGAATTTATCTATCAGTGTAAGTGCGACTTTTGATCGTCTGCATGAGGGATATTTGTGCTGGCGAAGTAAGATCACTACAGAGAGCATTGATAATATGGGCAGTGAAAGTCAATGAGCTAATCTATGGGCATATTGATAGCATCAAAAGTCCGCAGCGTTCCATTTTTTTAGAGTGTCAAAAACATTCTCCACAACGCATTCAATTACCGCTAGAGGGCAACGTACTACAATCTAATTTCAATGCTCAACGCTCAACCAATGCACCAAACAAATCATCTTATCGGTTCGTGAATTCCCTCTGGGAAATGAAATGCGCTCGAATCCACTTCTCCAAATCCACCACTCAACACTTTCATTATTCTAATTTGCCATTATAGAGGCCTTAGAGCCTTATCATGAGATCTAATCTGCGCGCAGTTGAAAAAAAAAGGAACCAAGCACTCAAGGCAAACGCACGCATAAACCGTATCTGACAAAGCCGCCCCTAAATTGTGTCGAAATTCGTGACCTCGTGGTTTAGTATGAGGTCATCATATCTGGAGCTAGATTTATATTCAGCCTAACTTTCTTCATAAATTTGCTGCATAATTCAAACGTTATTAATGGAGCACCCAAGCTATCGGACTCATAAAATGCAGTTTGAATGAGTATTGAATGGCCCACAAACAGTAAAGTGGGAAACGATATTGACGTACGGGCAACGCAGATCTCGCTGCTGAACGACGCATTCGTTCCATGTTCATTTCAGGACGAAATAGGCGTAATTTATTGTCGACACCTCGGTAGGCCTTCATTCCCTCAAACAGCTGGATCGCGTAATGCAGCACCTGCAAATCGCGACTGTGTTGGAGCGACTACAAGAGGAACAGCAAGAAATATTTAATTCATTGTTCTTTAAGTCAGCAGAACAATGAATTAAATTATATGGCCGTAATTATAGTGATTTGGGTAATTTACCTCCTTTTATTCAGAATTGAGCACGGCAACTCCAAGCAGCCCCAAATACGACCTCTAAATATTAGGCAACCTCTTTTTTGGATGAACTATAAAACGTTAATCTTTTGGGAAGGTTAGAACAGTGTGGCAAATTTCCCCTTTTTGAAAAAAATAAATGTGATAACCGTTCGATCCACCAAGAAATCACATCTCAAATGATATAAGAATCACATATAAATGGGGGACACATCCTCCTTTGTCTTTGGCACTACGTAGTCTGTCCCGAAAGAACCGCAAATATTTATGTATACTGCCCAAGTTTCTTTATAAGTGCTTTCAAAATGCACTTCGCTTGTTCATTTTTACCGATGACGGCTACTTAAAGTGCACAAATTTCTGCTTGTATTTTTTCGCTCAATACGGCAAAAGGAAGGGGCATCATAGAATTGGTAAGAAGTATCGAGTTCTTAAGTAGTAAAAAGGAATGCAATTCTTTTTCGCTACAGTAGCAGTAGTGACCCACACGTTGACTTAAAGGTTTCCGCTCACTTCTTTTAAAATTTCAATGATTCCCAGCATATCGCCAGCATTTTTTTGGCGAGGGGAAAAGGAAATGGGGAGACGATGAGAAGACCCATTAAGCCCAAGTATTGCTCAACGTATTCAATGAAAACCATTTAGAAGTTGCAAAAAAACAAGAAACAAAAAATGTTATGCCAACTTTTAAGCGGCCACCTCTTAGAATCGAATCTTTTCTTCATGTTCAGCGAAACAATACCGTCAGCAGTTTGTGCAATTCGGACGGTCACAATCGGTATAAATGAACCTACAAAATGAACCCTGAAGGCACCTCATCTGTTAATTTCTAAACATGTGGTTTCATGTATTGCACGATGATGTTATAACGACCCATCAAACGATTAATGATTCTTACTAAATGAAGAGAAAAATGTGTGGCAGTGAAACGGCACCCGAATTATACAGGTAGAGGAATTGGGTGAACGCAGGCTGCCTGCAGTAGCATTCACATCAAAATATGCTGTAAATATCCGCTCGCACTTACAACTTCACATATGGCAGAATTTCACCGTCTTTGCTCGCCTGATCTCTGTCGAAGTGAAGCTGTGGGCAACAGCGATAGGTAGCACTAACAATGCTCAATCATGCAATCAGTATGTGCTGTTATTCACATGCTACTTCTTAATCACTACAAAATCACTTGGATTTTTTCCGCACAAGAAGTTTGTGCCATTCTCAGCATCTTCGATGAGCTCAGTCTTCCAAACCCTCGAAACCACAAATGGTACATTGCTTTTGCAGGGTAGTTCCTTTCAGCCCATCTGAGTGGAGGCTTCGTGTCAGCACTTTCATACAGACTTCTGCGCACAACAGAAGATCACAGTCAAACAGATGTGGCATAAATCTCTTTCGTTACCCTGACAAACCAAAGAAATCTCCTCTGCCACGGCTGCCAAAAGCCAACAACCCAACATATCGGTAACTACCTCCCTCCGCTCACCCTGCCCTCCTTATTCAGCGCAAATTCGAAGGCAAGAAGCAGTACTACCTTCGACCCAGGGTGTAAGTCGAAGTTGTGAAGAGGCGAAATAAGTGGTTGTCCCCAACCCTTCGATACGTTCCAGTCGACCTTAAAAACAACAGTGATTAAAGAATGCTCGTGGAAAAGTTTACTTAGTGTTGTTCAGCTTCCCATTTAGTTCATTTATGAAAACAAATTGTTTCATAGTAAAATTTTTGCAACAGTAGTAGCGATTGCCGCTAGCAGGTTCTCCTCCAAAAGATTTCTTTCATATCCGCGCTGATTGCTCAATTTTGCTTCTTTGCTCAAAATTTGAAATAGACAGCACGGCTCAAAAGGTTTCAATCGGCTATTTGAAATGAAAACGGAAAGTTATTTAAGTAGACAGCACGGCAATTACCTCAAACATATGGTCGGAAAAATTGTGACCGAACTTCAAGGGATCATCCGGTTTCGGCTTGGGGCGCAATTCTGCTCCAGTTGCGCGGACCACTTTGAGATCACGATACTGAAATATGGGTCTCCTATAAGTCTTTTAAGCTAGCAGAATACTAAACATTTCTTTTTCATTTTTTTTCTTTACGCGACAGCTTCGCAGGAAAATCAAAAGCCAGCTTGACCACACAGTAGAAGAAATATTTCCAATTACTTATCTATCTCTATACTAATTTCGGTTTCATAGCAATCAAAGATTGCTCTGGCATCTTCCATTTCGGAAGTACTTCCGGTATTGACGCTGCAAATACTGCGTCGAACTTAGCAGGTGTAAGTTTTACTTCAAGATAACTTAATGGGAAATTTGTAATGTTTGAAAATTTTGCCAAATTCGATGGACAATTTTTGTTGGCAGATAATGCCCATTCATTGCTATTTCATGACGACACTATAAAAAGGTTGAGCGGAGTACAAATTTTTTCATAAACAAAACAATTGCACTTTTCCGAAAGATGTGTACCATTTTCATTTCCTTTTGCCCATGTTATGATTTGCAATAAAATGCCTGAAAAATATTAAGCGCACACATTCATTCACGGTGAATAATGGTTTTTGTTGCCTTTGCACCGGTGATTTGCACACAGTATACAGGGCATGTCTAGGAAAGTGGTGCTAATGAAAAACAGCATCCAGAATGGAAGAAATGATTTAGGCAGTGCGAACGAGTGAAAACAAACCAGGAAAGGCTTTGTCCGTACAGTTGAATTGTTCGTTGTTGCGTATGTTGTGCTTGCAAACCTTTGTGCGCTTAGTGCCAGCCGTCGTCCGTACATCGCGACCCCGTTCGCCTTCACAGCCGCACACATGATCTACCCTCTACAATATACCTACCTTTTAATACAACACCTCTCATTTTACGTTTCAATAAACCCTTTATTTTCTTGCTTTTTGCGTACTGAGGAAGTGCTCAGAAAGCAAGAAAATGATGCCTAGATGCGTGTAAGCGTTCAATTGAACGTCTCAATGCGCATATAAGCTCATATGTGGAATGACGCCACTCATCATATCAGATTCCATGTAATGTTTGCTTAGGCGATTCACTAACGCGATAAAAGTAGCGCGCGCGAGAAAACAATGTTGTAAAGATTCCACTTAGTGTAATGCAGTCGGAAATCGACATTCACATAAGTTTCAGCACCATAATTTTACACAAAGAAGCAATTCGATAGTTGATTATAAAGCAACTTGAATTCACATTTTTTTCTAAAATGACAGATCATCACGGGAAGTATAAGACTATATAGCTAGACATTTCGGTATAATGGACAGATGCATATGTGATACGCTTCATTGTACAGCATACATCAGTATTAAAGAATTAAATAAGTGAAATAATACACTACTTAAGAAATAATAATACGTAAGATCGCATTCACAACAATAAAAAACAATTTGCGCAGAAATTAATGAACGGAAAACTCGCTAAGGTTCAACAATGAACGCTCGTGTGTACATCATCAAAAGTAACACAAAAGAAGAATGCCACTACATGAAGCGAGAAACTCTTTCAAAGAAATCCTGAAGTCTTCTAGGATAACTCGTTAGACGAATGCAACATGATGACTAAAAACAAACTCACATCATGCATAAATGAGATTATGCGTACAAAGATAAACAATGCAAAGGTAATATTGTTCAGAGAAGCTTCGTGGAAATATGAACAATATCGAGATTTAATTTGAAGAACACAGAAAACTTGAAGCACCCATATAAGCAAATCTAAGAAATTCCTTTAGAGTCACTGGCATCAAGCTTAATTATCTCTAGCTTGGGAACTTCAAAGGCGGTCCTTGATGATTGGGAATACGATCGCTTTTCTGAAGGCCATTCGCATGCATAGTCTTTAAATTGTATTAATTTAAATTTCCGATTTCTGCGCGTCTCTTAAAAAGTCTCATAGCAAATGGAATGAAGATTATTTAAACGCTTTTTTTTGCTCATCTAATATATTTCTTTTCAAAGCAACAGCAAAGTGATGCAATGCTCTCGGTGTCGGATAGCTGGCAAGCGATGATAACAAAAAGAGGCAAGGATAAACGTTGATATCAGAAATTATCCTCTTTGTTTTCGCTACACCCATGAAAGCGAAGGTTATAGAGAAAATTTCATTGAAGAGTGTGAAATCACTTCTTTCCTACCTTCCATCCCACCACCATCCATACGCACAGTTATTGGCAGTCCCACAAGTTGGAGTAATGAATGCTGACAGTGTGGAGCAGCTAGCTGACAATATGAGCAAATATGAGGCATTATTCAATGATAAGGTACGACAGGTATTGAATAGAAATTACATAACAAAAAGAACATAACGTTCGCTATTGAAACAAACAAGAAAAGACATTCACGCTGATGTTTGCTCTTGTAACAAAACACTCGCTTATAATAGATAACTATCTATGTATTTTTTTTTCTCCATTCTCCTCTCAAAACACTTTTATTTCTGTCGTTGAGCGTCTTCTTTATGCGTCAAATTAGACAATCTGTATAATTGATAATAAACTTCAAAGATCTTTTTGTGCTATCTTCAGCATAAAACTAAATGCGTCTTTATTTGCGTCTAGTCTCTCAATACATCACCAATATCTTACATCTCCGCTCAGATTTAGATCTTTTTCCATAATCTTTATTTGGCGCAGACAATGGCATTCTAAAAAGGCTGCTAGGCAGAATTTACCGTAGGATATCTAATCGTTGTTGTCACCATATATCTACGGTGGTCATTTCAAGTCTTTCGTAAAGTGAATACTGATCGCCGAAAAGTAATTGATAAGCAGGCTAGTTAATGTGATGCGATATTCCACGTTGCATCTTCGACCTATAGTATGTCATAAAACATGCAAAAACAGCGAAATCATCAGATGAGTAGCGCAATGAAACGAATCTCGTGTTACATACTCAGTCTAACATAACGGAGTTGCCTAGTAATAACAAAAAATTTCGTGGAAACATGCATCGTTTCCGGATGCTTGCAGAATTGTTTGACTACTGAACGTTAGCAGCAATAAATGCACGAGCTATTTTATTTTGAGAATGCAGCAATACGAATGCCACCTAAACAGCGTATATTATTCATATGCAAATGTGTGAACACAACAAAAAGCATCCAAGAGGAGACACATGCACTTTCGAATATTTCCATGAGAAGAATGATCAAATAAAATTATGAGCAACTAATAAAACGATCACAAACATGAGTCAGCATAATTAAAATAAAAGTGAAAAATATTTTAGCATAAGATAATCATCTTCAATAATTTAGTTCTTAATATTTACTTTTCAATATTAACGATTTGATTCGAGTAAAACATTACGCATATCCATTTCCAACGAGTGAATTTTATTAAAACAATCGAAAAGAAAATTGAAAAAGAGCATAGAAAAGATGAAAACGTTTCGAGAATCGCAGCAATATCGATATCCTCAAAGATGAGCTCTTGTCCCCTCAAGTAAGGAGTAGTAACAAGTTGCAATTGGTCAACTTTCACAATGAACTGATTAGAGCAAAAGCGTGATCTTTTATAGTCGAGCAGACGACGTCGCTAAAAGATTGCTGAGACTTTAACCGTCAAAGTGTATCATAATGCCGCAAACGATTCAATGCTACAACGCAGTATGTATCAAGCAAGCTGCTGTTATGCACGTTGCTGCTCTTTTATTACTCTGCTTCTAATTTACTCCGCAAAAATCTTCCAACATTCCATTTCATTTTTGCAAGTAGATGTTTCATTTTCATTGCGTACTTCCTATGGCGAATAAGCAAAAAAAAAAAAAAAAAAACTTCATTAGTGAACGAGCCGTTCTGCAAGTGCCAATGCCGTTGACTGTGAAACTATGTTGTGATCACTAATTAACTATTAATTTACCTTTGAAAGCGAAAGCAAATAAAGTCTTGTCTAGATCGAACATTGTGGATAATCATTGTATCGCATAGGAAAATATGCATGCAGAATTAAAACATTTTAATAAATGCTAGTTTTGAGTTCATTGCATTGTAATATATTCGGCACAATATAAATGAATTATTGTTGAGTGTTATTTGATTACAGTTTTATATAAGTGCTCATTTCATTTGCCAATAAAATACGTTGCTAAAATGATGAACAACAATCGATCTCCATGAAAAATGATGTGTGAACTTCGTTCATTAAAAAATTATCACATATTCAATAAATCAACATAGATCACTCATTGCTTTTTCAATGCTAATAAAAAGCTACTCACATTGTCTATAAAACAACAATAGTCGTGTTTTTTTTTTTAAACGTTGAATTCATCTAAGAAATTCTCCACTACAATGAAACATTCCATTTTGCAAAAGCGAATTGAATGCTATCGCTTGTTTTTCGCAAAATCATTTCGTTTCGTCGAAAATGGCATACGAGGATCTCTCATTGACGCATGAACGAGAACTGAACGACAATCTTTCAGATCACCAACGATGAAAGATCAAACTTTAATTGGAGGAATTTTATTGAAGGCTATATGATAAAACCTTGGCAAGTTTCTATAGAGTTCGTGTTCAAAACCAGTTCAGCTAAGATTGCATTTCGTTGACAGGATTCGAAACCCTCAGGAGGGTTCATTGCAAAATTCTGCGAGCTTTGCTTTCATACAAAAAGTTTGGCGCCATTGGGATCTGAACCTAAGCTAAGAAATTTTATGTCAGTAAGCCTGAATTATGAATAGATTTTTTTGCAGATTAATGAAAGATTATATGTTGTGCAATGATTGCATAAGGTAGTGAACAAAACTGGAGCAACTTTATCAACATCAGAAAACTATACTGAACTCCATGGTGGTACTCATCACATTGCTATGGCGGCACATTGTTTTAATAAGCTTACTGCTGTGGCCGTACAATGTCCAAAAGTTCGTTCAACTAAAAAAAAAAAATACCAAATCGAAGTATGAGCGAAAAACAACCGATATTCACAAGTAATAAATAATGACTAGAAAAAGAAGGTGAATTTAAAGACTTATTGTGGATATCGGCGATTTAGCCTTCACACACAGAGAGATTGTAATAAGTAACGCATTGTGAGTAGCTAGCAATTAGAATTGAAAATTGCAATGTGTTCCACAATCATTCGTATAGAAGCCGAAACGTATCAATAGGCATTAGGCGTATCGAATGGGTCGATAAGCTTTCGTTAAAAGTATTCGAGAATCTAATATAAACTTAAATTTTGTGCAATACACATCATCTAAGGCCACTTATCAACACAAATAAAAATAAGTGGGACAGCAGAAACCAGTTTGTTAGATGTAACGCCAAAAGAAGATTTTCGAAGGCGTAATGTGGAACACTATTATTAGGACAAAGTTAGTAATCAATCGAAAGACAACTTCTCATAGATGTGCTCTTCGATTGCCTCAACCCATCGCAACTTAAACTTTACTCTGCCAACGAGAATGCCATTACACCCCATTTGAATGGTAATAAATATCGTTTCAAGCGATTTTTTTTATATAATCTCACTTTAAAAAAATTAATCCATCTGAAATGGAAATGAAAGTTGCACGAAGTTGAATTTGCCCAACGCATAAGGTGCAGCTGATGGAGCTATTAAGTGCAGCTGAAGCATGTCGAACGTTGGGAGAGAAACAATTCGGTAATGGGTCCGTGTAAGGAGTGTAATGTAAAGTTCTTCAGAGAAAGGATAAGGCATTTCAACTGCTAATTTTGGCCTACTAAACAATCATTTGAAGGATAAAACACCACAAGTATATGTCATTACAACGTAAAGATTATTATAAATACGCTTTGAAAGCGCCCACACGATGTGTCTAAGTTCACTCAATGCTTTCACACTAAAGCTTGTATTTAAATAAACAGTTTCCCATGGGAGAAAGGTGAACTTTTCAGGTGATATTTCGACAAATAGAGCTCAATAATTCAACTTCAAAGCAATGCAATAAAAAGGTTTAGCACACCAAACAAGATTGTACATGAGATACGAAAACATGAATAAACATATAATAGTTAGATAAGCATTCATAACAAATGGTGCTGAAACATTTTTCAAATAAATCTACTCTTATGGAAATAGAATTTATTACTCGACAAATTCTTACTGATAACACTTATCTATCAAGAGAATTTGATATTCGACAGAACGTTCGGTTAACGCTTGAAGCAAGACGGTATATGCGCGATTATGAAGGTGCGTGTAGACACGTGAGCTAAATAGTGCATCAAAGATCGAGCGTAAGTGCTGCTTCAAACGAACTATAAACAGCAACCGAAACGGCAAGCTTATGTTAATGAGAGAGTGTGATATAGCATGCTTTCACAAACGAAAACAACTACGTGAATCGGAACAAAGTGCTTACTACTAAAGGAGGATCATAGCAATAACAACAGATGAAAAGCTAATAAAAGATGGAGATAAGCGTTCAGCTGAGACGGCTATCAACTTCACTAATTCGTATGAGCCATTGGAATGATCTGATGTAATACCCACATGTCCGAAGCTTCGCTAACAATGTCGACGAACGACGTTATGTTGTTTGTGAAGGTGAGACAATTAGGTTGCCAAATTGCTATCCATTTGTTATGAACCTTGTAATGAACAGTGATCCGTACCTGCGGTTAACGGCTCAATGGGAATTTCACTCATCTCATTTTTGACAATAACAGCTCACTATAGGCAAGGCAGGAAAGCAAAAGAGGTTTCTTTTTATTGCGACGTTTTGGCACTTCGAGTGCTCTCGAATCCCCATCCAAGCAAAAAAAAAAGCTTCAGGTGTCACTCGTAGGTTGAATAATAGTGGCTTCATGCGACGAAACGCTGCATAATTCCGGCCTATAATAACTATGCATTCGAATTTTGTAAAGCATACGCCTTTGGTTGGTCCAGCCCATTTAGATCAGCCTATTTAAACCAGCTTGTTGAAGCCTAGTCCGGAGGAAAGGGGAGAGTGGGTAGGAGAGCAAGAGAGGGCAAAGGGGAGAGCAAAGAGAGGGAGAAAAACGAAAATCTTTATAAATATTACAAAATAGGCAGTGCTTTAAAGTGATATGGATTCGCACGTCAAGCATGTAGCTTAAAAAGCCAACATCCGGGCTTTTAGCTATGGCGATTATAATGGGCATCCGACGTACAACTACTAATTCCGTTCTAAACTTTGAGATCATTTCTCAGTAATATGCGAACTTGGTATTTTTCTCTCTACAGCAATTGGCATTTTCTCTGGATATCACAACAAAAAGAAAAAACACCTCTAACGTTAAAACGAGATTTAATAAGCGCGGTAATGATTTGACAACAGCACACGGTGAATGCTCATTTCAAAACATACAAAGGTCAGCGCTATGATATGCAACACCTGTCAGGTAGGACGCATTGAATAGACGTATCAACTTTGTGCACCAAGGTTCCATTTAGGTGCACATGAACGCAGCTGTGTTAATTTTGCTGTCGGATTGTTCAGTCACTACGACGCCACCACGTGATCCAAGAAGCACACCCCCGCACAATGACGTCATTTCACACGACAGCTGTTGTTTACCAGATTATTTGGGCGCTGTCGGCACATGAGGTTGTAGCTGACGTAGGTTACATCACTTTATCTCAGGTGCCAGCTGGCCTCAATACGGAGCAGGTATAAACGAGTTGTCCGTAGTTGTCCTTCTGACATTGAAAATAGATAGTATGAATTATGGCTGCTCAATAGCATTCTTGATTAAAGAATTTTAGCGTTTAACAAACTAAGGAAGTCTTTTATTCTCACAAATGCGCTAATCATAACTCATGTTCTCATACGCCGCAAGATTTGGCTAAACATTGGTCACGTTGGAGGTAATGATCTTGATCGGAAGTAAGATTGTGTCTATCAAAAAGGATTATGATGCTTGAATCATGTGCTAAGGTATGCTACCTCTTCGTTAATGATAGCATACGCTTAATTATATCACTTCACCTTGTGCTTCAAGGACATTGTTTCTTAAGGTGGGTATATGGTTCTTGAGAATAATTACTTCAATAATGCGAATTTGCTGTTAAATTATGGGAAACGTTATTTGGCTTATAATGTGTCTGCATATATGGTTACACTTCGATGCAGTAGCAATTATGTGCTGCTATCGAAGCGATAAGCAGTGTGTGCTTTGCAATAGAATGGTGCTGTTAATTTTTGCATTATCACATCTTTTGAGAGTATCAAGCGTGATGCAGCGTTCGTAGTGATTTTTACTTTAATCTCATGAGGTGCGCTTTTTTTTGCGTCGAACTTGAGATGAACTCTGCAATAACTTTGTCGCCTCGTTGGAGAATCGGCCACGAATGCATCCGACTCATGAACAAGACCTAATCAACGGAATCAATTAACTCAATGGCATGCGTTTGAAAGAAAAATTCGGCAATTTTTCTGTATTGCATTCTTATTTCTTAATGAATGCTCTTATTGATCGTGCAAAAATGAAATGTGCCAAACCTGGCAGTGTGCAAAGTCGTGTAAATGCATAATTAAAGCTGCAGCAATGATGGTCAATATTTTTAGATCTCAAAAATCATTCATGTAGATCAAGCTTACGAAATCGACTCGCTATCTGTTCGGATATTTGCGGAAATATACTCTTTGCGACGAAATCACAATGAACTAAACACTGCTATAAGAAAACGTTGTATGAAAAGATGGCTAACGATACTTGTGTGAACAGATTTCATAAAGAGTGAATTTAACGAGTCCTAATGATTCACACTGGCAAGAATGTTGAAGCTTCATGAAAAAAAAATATATATATTTTTTTCCGTTTTTGGAATAATGAAGCAGAAATTCATAGAAATTATAATCGTTAGACTTAAAATTGCAGCCAAATGATATGCAAAAACGTCGATTGCTATTGAAGAAACTAGAAAAAAAATTGAAACTATATGGGTAAAAATCAACGGGAAATTTCAATTTGTAGCCGAAATCCGATTGATCGATCAGCGTCACAATTGAGCACCAAGTCTTAATAACGTAGCAATCGTTTCTTGTCCTTTCTTCATTTTCTCCTTCTTTCGTAATTCGAAACGAAGCAATTAATACAGCAAGATTTAATCGTTAATTAAGATAAGCATTTAAGCCTTCATGTGCTCGTATCACATTATAAGTATCCCACCATACCTCAGCAACGAAAATTTCAGAAATGAATTATATTACAGTCGTTAGTGAGTGTGCCTAAATATATTGTAACTTATTTGCAACATGAATTTATTCGCTTCAAACGTGATTGTTGACTACCCGACCCCTAAGAGGAAGTAATAAATGATAGAGAAGAAATGCCAATCATTGTGAATGCGAAAGAAATTTATGCCTATCGCGAATACAGATTTTCCTCGACAAGTAACTTAACCTTTGAAGGCGATTATTCGATATGCATTTCTCTAAGAAATTTCTCGAAGAACTCGCAAACGAAATTATATCAATGAAATAGATGAAGAAATAAGCTGAAAAAAATTAGCGCGATATGCGCATTTTTACTTGCTCTTATTTAATGTGCCAATTTCGTTTATTACTAATAAATAAAAATTGAATGAAACGATGCTTTTGCATTCCAACTAACTTTGCCCCCACATAAAAGTTTTCTGCAAAGAGTTGTTGTTTTTTGTTTTCGTGCATATCTACTTTGCAAAACCACGTTATGGTCACGTAGCATTTGTGTGTTTGCATACAAGTATGTTTATCTGTTTGTTCGATAGCTTCCATTTATGCCAGCATTGATCGGAGTTACAACCACTCGATAAGTATGCCACATCAAACTTGACACTGTTCAATCAAGGTGCTGTTGATAAGACGACATCCGAGTACCATACAAACGCTTTCAAAAGCAAACCGGTACCCGTAAATAAATGACTATTTCATTCAAATCTAACTAAAAGGCACTCTATCAATGAAAATCTTAGTTCTTTACCTATAAATAAGCATATCGGTTGATATTCTATTCCTTTAATAAAAGAAATTTGTTACGAATTGGGTATTAAATTTTCACCCCATATTTATTATGAGCGTTTAATTTTAGTACATACGAGGAGCACCTATGAAACCGAACACATTTCAACGTATCAATGATTTGCATCATATTTCATCGACTATTGCGTTATGTTTAATAAATTTATGCAAATAAAACTCAAACATTTCAATATATGCCGAATAATTGCTGCAAAATGTTTGTGCTATACACGTATTCCTTATCTTATAGTGCCATTCGTTGTTCCACTATTGAAATTGATTAAACGACATGAGTGTTTTTAATGAAGCATTAACCATCGATAAATTTTTAGAGATATTTTGTTTACATCGAAATGAAGCTACTAGCATTATACTACTAAGATAGTCAGCGATAACGTTTCGAACGGCTCCTAGGGAAATCAACAAAATTGCACGCGCTCTCCATGACTATGAGTGGAAAAAAAAAAAGACCCAAATGCAAGACAACAAACATCAACGGCTACTAATTACAGCCTGCAGCCTTTTGAGCTAAAAAAAAAATGGAAGGAAGCATCGTCTTTAAACATTTACTAGATTAAAGACCTTCATGCAATGCATTTATTTCATCTGTGAGCGTCAAAAATAGGGCATTCGAAGCTAGGGACTCTCCAAGCTCAGAGAGCTTCATTTGTTTGAGGTCTCCGAATTACTCCGAATTGTATGACGTCAAGCAAAATCGATATGAGGAACCTGCAAGCGGAAATTCACAAAGATTTTCTATAGCACAAGTGAAGAAAGCGGAAATAATTGAATTGACAAATGAGAAAACAATTGGAGCCAAATGCTGTTAATCAGTTAATATTTAACTTGCAGGATTTCATTGATTATTTAAAAAAAAAAATCTTTGATTACCAATATTGCAACATTGTATTCGCACATGCGTATATGCGTCTCTACCTAGCCATCCGCTAGTTTTCATCCGTGTACCACAAAAACCAGCCTTGCGCAACTTTGCATTGAACCATTGGGGCGCCCTCCGAGCAGTGCTCCTCGAAGGGCACCGTACTCTTCCGAGGAGTTCCAGGAGTACCATACTGCGACAGCGATCAGACTTTTTTCTCGCAGTCACAAAAAACACTACTATTTTGCAGGAAATCAGCACAAAGAATGAGGTCACTTAGATTATGAAAGAGTATTTCAACGCGCTTATCGATAACTGAATGAAAGCATAGGATCAACGATGCAGCATAACGAAAGCGTATATCCAGCAATCGTCCTTGAAAGTCCTCTTCATTAGTTTTTGTCTATGAGCTTTATTCTTGAGAGCGTGAAGTTTCGAACCTTTCGGCCCAAAGCATGACACTGATTCACTTGCAAATATGCCTGCTTCGACGGCGCCTCAAATATCCCTACTGGATCTCTAGTGGATCCTTTTATATGCTTCCGGAAAACACTCTCCGGAACAGTGAAAATTACTCAGCGGCTATTCATTCCGTTGCCTCACCTTGTTGATGCCTGAGAATAAAACCTTCAATTCGTTGAGGATTACTGTTTCTCGCTTTTCCTGGCAAAGTTCCAGCACTGTTGCATTGGCAAGTGATCGTTATCCAACTTTTGCAGTTTGATAGCTAACTGTTTAAGCTTGGTTGCACGTCTTTGAACACTCTTGATTTATAAGTATAGAAGGGTACGAGGGTTAATGAGGGAGGACAAAGAGGGGGGAGGTGAGGAGGGCTGGGGTTCTACTGTCTGTTGAGCCTTAAAAGGTTGCTTGTAACCTTAATGACATCAACAAGCGGATGGTATGCTTTAAGCGAGATTCGAAACTGGTGAATGTAGCTATCATCGAAATGTTGTACGAATGCCTTATCTAATATATTATCTAATTTTAACTGTTTTATTTTTCGTTCATCTAGTGTAAATATTAGGTTGCTTGTTATCATACCTATAATTGCGATCGTATGATGTTTGCAGTGGCCAAAGAAAAGAGAAAGGAAAAAGCAAACCGCTGTATACGTAAAGGAAAAAATAATCGTCAAACATATTTTGGCAAAAGACCGATAGGAAAGCAAAAGAATTCTATGAGCACTTCAGCACATTCTAGAACGAGAGTAGCCTTTATGTTAGCCATCTTCCTCTGTTCTCGTCTATTTAGTTGTCGACAGAATTGTCGTAATTAAGCTGTACAATTTGGTCACTCAACACATCAGTACCTCCGTTTAGCCATATCATCACTCGTCGAGCTTTCCGTGATATTTATGCAAATATCTAATTGTTATTTTAAATACTGTTTGCAATAAGCGCTTAAAAAATTAAATATATTAAGGGAACTTCGAGTGTGCACAAAGCAGTCACCTTGCATTACCAGCATTCAAAGCCAAAATGTTTCGTCGACAGTGCTCGCTGACTGTTGTAAGTCTTAATGCTACGCATTCATGCGTATCTTTGTATATTATCAGCCCGCATTTGTATTGATTTCATTCATATTTCAATTGATCCTTTGACAAGGATTTAAAGCACCTTAATCGATGCCCCAGATGAACGTAACTTTAGTCACTTCATATAACGGAGCGCAATTTTGCTCTCTCACCCTCGGACTGTTGTTTCTTCAGAAGTGACTTGTTATGCTTACCATCAGAAATATGTTCCTTACAGAGACAAACCTGTCCTGCCATTTCCATGATGCTGGTCATTGAAGTGACTTTTTCAGAGACGTTTTCTGTCAGCAAAGGCGAATGTCCAACAGTCAGCTGCAGTTGGCGAGGAAAAGGTGAGTGAGTTATGGTTATGATTAGATAAATGAGCTTCAAATATTTGCATACTTTTACAATGATATTACTGGTGTTGCTTTCAAACCCTCTCCCATCCCCATTCTTTTTCATCATCGTTTTTCCTTCTCTCACTTCCTTTCCCGGGTACAGCAGGAATATACCAGATTAGCTCTACGCACATCTTGCGAAGGTTTCATATTTTTTTTGGCAATGCAGTAGGTGAATGGAACTGAGGATTTGCGCTGTGTGCAAACGTTTATGAACTCTCGAGAAATCTTTGGTTCCAACTATTGCATCATCTTCAATGTGAGTTGATCGTCGTGGCAGTATCCTCATAGCAGTGCAAAAGACAGGTGGCAGGTGTTTGGGATAGCTTCAATCATCGTCGAACAATGCTTTTTTATTATTTCCTCCGATGGGATGATTTATATCCATCGTCGTTGATAAAAATGACGTTATGGTTCAGGTGTCTCGTTTACCCAATGGACTGACTGTAGCGTCGTTAGATATGGGTGGTGCGGTTTCGCAGCTGGTAATCGCATTCCGTGCAGGTGCACGCTACGAAGAACCTCGCGAAGCAGGCCTTGTGCATCACTTGCGTAATGCGGTTGGCATCGATTCGAAGAACTATCTCGGAGCGCAAATGCTTTGGCAATGCGGCAGTGTGGGCGCAAATCTGGTAAGTAAGGTGTATTGAACGATATAGGTGCGGTGTAAAAGGCCGTCCCTTGTTCGTGCATTTATTTCAATGAAAAGTGCTCATTGTCGCAGATGCGATGTTATTTCGTCTTACCTGCAATATGCGCACCTGTGCTATTGGTGATAAGCAAAGCGTGCCTGGACGATTCTATCTCGGATCGGGGGATAAAGCTGCCCAAAGCGTGAATGTTGCTGAACAAAATTGCCGGTCGGTATGATGGTCCACGCTTCAAACAACGATCTGAAACACATTTCATCCTTATCTGATGTTTAACCGACGGAGCGCTGGTGCTTATTGTAAAAAGGTTTTGGAATGTATTCGAGAATTTTGGCCGGCACAATCACCGTTTCTTAGTAACTGTTTTTTGCAATAAAAGGATAGATTTTTTACAGTTGTATAGCCGCAATATATCGCTTATTCAATGAATAGCCAATAACGGCGCCTATTCCAACCGGTTCTTCTGTCTTTCATGATACCATATTTTGTGGATGCTCTATTGAGGATCTTAATTTTGCTAACAACTAATTCAGGTCACCTTAGAGTTTTCACTGTGTCATATGGACTGCTTTGAATCGAAGCATCATGATGGTTTTATTTTATTTAGATGTCTACGATGTCACGAGATTTATTCGCAGTGCAGATGAGCATACTGCGAGATCACGCATCAGTTGCACTTTCTCTATTGGGTGAGCTAGCACAATCGGCGTTTAAGCCGTGGGATATGGAGGAGGTATATGGGACATTGCACGTCGATCGCGCATATTTGCAACCTCGTGATATTCTCAATGAGAAACTCCACTCGGTGTGTACTTCTACACATTCATCTTTCCTACTTTATCGAGTTGAAATTTGAACTGCGCAGTCGAATCGACTGAATCTAAGATGCATTATGACGGCTTTGTTCTACACGTTTGAGGGTTTTTTTTTTTTGTTGTTGTTCTGTCAATTTCGAGTGTGCTGATACCCAAGAAGTGGTATCGACAAGGTGATATATGAAATTTAGCAAAAATCCGAAGCATAGAGATGCACATGGCTACTTTAAGAGACAGTGCTTCCATTAGAGGCTGCTACTTTGTTCAGCATTCCTTGGCTACTTCCATTGAATCCCCTTCCATTCGAATGCGCTCTTCTTTCTCGAAACAAAACTTTCAAATGAGAAGAGGAGCTTATTCTATCCATCGTCTGATGCAAAAAATTTGCTTGTTTTTATATGCCTGAAGAAGCTAGGAGTACTATCATCACATGGCTGTCTCAGAGGTAAAGCGGCACCTCTGTTTTTCTTTTTTCATGCTATTGGAATGCAAATGCTTTGACTTTCATACTAGCAGAATTGCTTGCATCCTTCTTATAACATGCGATGCTTTAAATTGTGCTTTATTGCAGGCCGCATTTCGTAATGGTCCACTTGGAAATCAGCTTTATGCAAAAAAATCGAAAATCGGAAAAATCAACTCTAATCAGCTTATCGACTTTGCAGTTCGTTTATTCCTTTAGTGTTTTTTTTTTTTTGTAAATACGTACACGAAGTGAAGGTATTGCTTCTAAAGCGTATTGCACTTACTGTACAAAACAGTGCACTCTTTTTGAAACAAAAATATGAATTGTTCCTTTCTTGCGCGCTTATTAGATGAAGCCGGATGTCACTATGAAGCTAAGTCATAAACTATCTTGCATTTTAGGCACAATCCTATTTTCTTGTGATCCGACCGAGCCCGATATCTTAAAATTCTGTTGGGTGATTGCTTCCAGGTGATTGTCTTACGAGAGGAGTATAATCACTTATATAATTACTTTTCGTTGCCTTCTTGATAATGGCATAATATTCGAAAACATAAACTTCTATCGTATAATTGCGTTAATGTAAAAATATTATTGCCTTGTTGCGTTGCTTTTCTTTATTCATCAATGAAGAGATATCATTGTTTATGTTGCTACATTTCGCTGTATCATTTTTCTATTTGTGAAGTCACTTTCAATTTCATATAGTGCGATGATATCGCATCATGAACAAGGGGTATATTAATTATTGTTTTTATTATTTGTGACAATGCTTTCATCGAACTAACTTGTTGTCCTCGGCGAGCTTATTTATCTGGAGTATCCATTTTTCGCTATTGGATGCAATTAGCTGATTGGGCGTATTAGCTGACACTCTAGTAGGTGTTGCTCATTATAGACGTAGAAGGCATAAAACGAAGTTGTATTGTTTCAGGCATCACGATTGGTGAGCGGGAATGCGGTACTGGTTGGAGTGAATGTCGATCATAGCCAGGTGGTCGGCTATGCATCCACCCAGCTCGCAATTCCCGAAGCTGCAGCTAAAAGTACCGCGCCATCGCAGTATCGTGGTGGAGAAGTACGGCATAACGCGGTCTTAGAAATGGCGCATGTGGCGATCGTCGGGGAAGGAGCTTCTCTTCAAGACCATAAGGTTCATCAACGTTTAATCAATATTACATCTATCAGTAGTAGGTGAAGTGCTCTATCATATTCTCCTCCGAATTTTGGTCCAATCGCTGTTGCAAGAGTCGCCTCCCTCTTTCCATCCCCATCACGATCACATCTCTTTTCACTTCTACACCTGCTGCTGGTCTTATTTTTCTACCCTCACTTTTCTCCTTTTTATATCAGCTGCGAGGGAATGAGTAAGCATATGTTCGTAGTCACACGTCCATGCTTTCAGTAGCATGCCTGTCATCTGAGAGATTCCCTTTCTGAATAAGATGCCTTTTTGGTTTTTTTGGGTTCAGGTCGGGTGAATGATTGTGGTTATGAATGCCTGTATCACTTAGTATTTGCATTTTAGGGCATGGCGGCACAAGCAGTACTGAGTGCTGCTCTGGCAAATGGGGCCGCTACGAAGTATTCGTCGGCCCTTGGTCACGGTGCTGTGGCACAGGCAGTTTATGTAAGTTTCATTCCCACTTTGTGTTAATGCTCCACAGTGGAGCATTCTAGCACAAGAAGAAAGCATATTTCGCGAGGTGGTCGATTAGTTGTTTTGATTGTAATAAGAGAACATTTCAGAAACAATCGGGTGGAAATATGGTGGCCGTTGCACCACTAAACGAGGTTCATTCCGATGCGGCAATCGTCGGAGTGTATTTGGTTGCGAATGGCGGTGTAATAAGACCACTTGTAAAGGCAGCGGTTGATGCAATGAAATCTTTGCGACTCGATGATATGACTCTAAGTGCCGCTAAGTTGGTTTACTATATGTTTTAAAAACGCTATGAATATTCTGCTTTAGTGTTGCATTCCTGATTTAATTTCTTATGGGCGAGGGGGCGAACGCTTCTGATTGAACGCATTTCGGTTCATTACCACCTTTATACTATGGGCCAATGGAAATACCCTTTTCAGTAGCGTTTCAGATGCGTCTTGCCGTACTAGATTGCCTTCTTTTAAGATAGTTGAACTTAGCGGGTCACGGTTCGGTAGTTTGCTATGTCCCTGTTCTGCATAGTGCGTCATTACTGGTAATAAATATGCCTATTGGGACAACATGTTGAGGTATTAAGTGATACGCTAGTTAAGGTTTCTGATGTGGTTGACGCATCCGCGAGTTGACGTAGCAATGATTTGCAGGATGTGTGCCGAGATGGATGCGCTTACCGCTTGCGAATCCGCTTCCACTGTAGTCATGGATCGAGCAGCACAGCTTTTAGCCACTGGACGAACGCTGTCGGCCGGTGACTTTATTCAGCTTATACGAAACGTTACTATGGAAGACGTTAATAAGGTACGAATGTCGATTTTCTCAACCTAACTAAACCAGGAAAGTATACACAGCTGAGGCCAGCTTGCAGAGATTTCACTAAGGTAGCTGAGTTTTTTCTTCTTTTTTTTTCTGCAGAAGTTCACTTCCGGCTTTTTGTCGTAGAGGTCTGTGACGGGATGTCTGTGGCCACATGGATCATCGCTTTTGATAGCGAGTTCAAAAGAGACTTTATTTGATGGGATAAGATGTACGTGAAGATTACTTCAGGCTGCCCAACGATTGACGAAGAAGCTGTCTATTGCTTCACATGGCAGTATCACACAGGTCCCATATCTGGACGAACTGTGATCGCAAGTTGATGGGCGACCGTTGGGACGTTGCGTAAGTTAGAAGGGAGCCGTAGTCACGCATGCCCTTGATATTGTTTTCAATCACCTCAACCTCATACACCGATCACTTTTGTGTTAAAATTTTTGAACGTATACAATAGATTACTAGATTGCTTCTATCTAAATGCTGAACTAATGCTCGAGAGCGAATGAATTTCATCGATTTGCCGAAAAAAGCCCGCAGCAGTTTATTCAATTCTCCACGACAACTTTTTCACAATTCTTGTATCGAGTGTTTTTATTGTGCGTTTCGAATGATTTGTGCCTATTGAACATAGTGAATATACTGAGTGTTTTCGACCAGCTTCGTGACCATGGCTTTGGCCTTTAAAGTGACTGATATATTACAAAACATGCACTGATCGTCAGGCAGAAAGGAGTATTGGGTGCAGTAGTTCCCCCCGAGGTGTCGTCTTCGGTCATGAAATTTAGGCACCTTTGAATTGCTGTGCTGTGGATAGCTTTTGTGAATGGCAGCAAGGACACTCGGAAGTGGCTGCACAGACCTTACGTATATGTTTGTCCTCGTTTAAGCGCCTAGTTGTAGACAGTTCTGGATGTAAATATCAAGTATAGGCAACAATATAGTTTTTGTGCTCAGGAACCGAGGACGAGATAATGTTTTCGAACTAAGGTCGTGCTAGTGTTGCCACCCGGTGTCACAACTGTAAGCTTCATACCATAATGGATAAACGTGCAGTAATCACGTGTATGGCGATGCGCAATTAGTGTACTTCGCTCATAGGGTTTCATGAAAACGTTGTCGTTATTTAAGATCATTCTTGATCACTTCTCGGCTGCTGTTAATTACCGTTTCTGACGGAGTGATACATTATTTCGGCGAGTAACCGCTAAGGGGTGGTTGATAACTAGATAGATGCTTATGTGAAACTTTCATGGACATGGAACACGAACTGCTATCAAATATGTTTTTATACTGCGTAAAGCACAAGTAGACATGAGAGTGCATAAAGCATGATGCTGATCTAGTTCAGATACGTACATCTAAAAACGGATATGGAGGTAGGTAACCCGAAGCTGCGATAGTCACTGCTTTCGTAAATGGGTGTTGGGACTTGAAGACGTCTCTTCGCATCAATCCACCCAAAACAAGTAGAAAAGATCCACAGCGTTTTCACGCACGCATTAGTGGTTTAGCTGTTGTCTTCTTTGATCATCCTAATGTTGGTCGAATACAGGTTAAAATCCTTGAAACAAATGTGGATGATGAAACTGATATTGCACCAAATAGGTTGTAAGGCAAACTCTGCTAAATAGCTGAAGTATAGCTAGACAAAATGACTGATGACGGGAATGAATTATGGCAAAGCTGGACGGGGATCATGCTTTACGCGTACTCATATAAATAACAGTGGACGGCATCTGCAACGACAGATCAAAAAATATAGTACAGAATATTACAAGGTACAGAAACGGAAAATATGGACACATCGCACGATGACGCTTGCACCACTCAGGGATTACTCCCCACCGAGCTGTAATACGGCACGGCAGGGTCTCCCAGCTGTGCTGATCCCATGAAAGTGAAAACAGCAACACAGAGACGGAGCATATACCACTGATGGTACCACGTGGCACCATAACCGGCTCATCCCACATATAGTACGAAGCCGTTTCCCAAGAAAGCTATCGGCACACAACGTTGTTGGCTCACCAGATATAGGCATGACACGAGTAGAGACCAACCTAAAAAGCAGACCAATTCTCAGCAAGGACTGCACCCATCGCTTGGTTTCTCGGGGGGTCACCGAGATCGGCACTCTCCCTTTCTTCCACTCGCTATTCCCTACTATTCAAAGAATGAGAGCCGTGCTTTCTTCCGGTGCCCGCAGGAATGAAAATAGCCGTCAACAAAAACTTGCGAATTCGCGTTATTATGCTTGAAGATGCTGTATTGACGCATAAGCACTGCATATCTTGCTTCATCTTCGAACACTGTGAAAGTCCTCTCTATTAGCGACTACGCGATCGAACTTCTTCCATTAGATTGCGTAAATACGAAATCTCTTTCTGTATTTCAATTACTCGAGCTCGAAGCATAGCGTTATAAGTTTCAAGCTCGAGTACATTTTGTTTTGCAAGTTCACGTTCACGTTTCTTACGCTCACGATATCGCGTTGCAGCTGCTCTATTTTGCGCTTTTTTCTTCTCCGATGAGCCCGATATCGTTAGTGATGGATGATCCTGAAATATTTGAGCAAATAGTTTTATGAGAAAATGTGTGCTCTTTAAAATGTACAGTTGAATATGTGAGCATCTATAATATCGTGCATATTTCTGCACCATTGAGAAGTATCCGATGGCACATAGAAGTGACATATGTCCCATTGCAAATTGCTAACAGCACTATGCGGAACAAATGCACCTTCTCTCAATTAGTTTCTTAGTTAGCGTTAGCTACTAGACACAATCTGTTCAACGATCCACAAAGGCTTTCGTCAACGATGGGTTCGTTTTCGAACGGGAAGTGTTTAAGTCATTCAAAGGTTTGAGCATCGGATCGGCAGACGCATAAGTCTCCTCTCGTTAAAATCACTAATGTATCACAATGAATATGTCTCTGAACCTTATAAGTTCTCCTGCTCAGTGAGTCTCTTTCCCAGCTTTCTTCGCTTGGATGAACGGCGTGATTTTTCGGCAATAATCAACATTTATTTTATAAGTGAATATTTGCAATATTATATCTATGCGAGTTGCAGAAAAGTCTTTTTACGGACTGGAAAGGTTTGGTTTGCTCATTGCTTTCAGCACAAATACCCGTAACGTTATCAACGATCATTCACTCCTCCCCCCCCTCCTCCCGTCCCCAATAGCAATCGATTTGCGGTCTCGTGGAAGCAACACAAGATCCAACGTTCGTTTTCTACGAAGAGCTTAAAATGGAAATTAAAGTGGATATCGCATTCGCATTTGCTCTTTCTTCTCCTAGAAGCATGTAAAAAGACGAACCCTGCTTGGGGATGAGTCGGTCGATGACGAAGATGAGCGACGTTCGATTTCTTCACATTCGCGCACGATCTCTTCGAAGATCTGCTCAGGTGAGTGGCCACGTATACTACTTTCGCATTCGCTATTGCGCCCACTTGATTGTTGCTCGTCGTCTGTACCACCATATTCGTCTGTTATATAGGTGGATGTTTGAGATGCATATAATGAACAATTCTGGATGGCGTTCGGGTATACCAAGAACTCGTTGCAAATGCCGTCGTTGGTCTCAACAAACACAACACGGAGAGGCCTGCAAATAATCCAGTACAATGTGATGTCGGATGCGGCAAAAGTACACGAAGTTTCTTCAAGATAGGTGAGGAAAGGTAAGAGAAGGAAGAACTAGTTAGCTGATCCTTGAATAGGAGGCCAGCCTCTCCAATAAGTAGTGCACCACGTGCTAATGAGAGCTACGTTGTCCCATACAGGCTATTCTCATTAACAACAATAAAACCTCGCTCAAACTTGCCTAAGCGTTCTGACAAAGACCGACTATGAAGGAATCACTCTTAAAGTTGAGATGAACGTATACCATTAAGTGGGAAGAGGTACGGTATTCCGGTTGATCGATAAACTGTCGATGATTCTGGAACGTATCGGCGATGACCAAATTTCCGTACATGACACGAGACATATCGTCATCACTTGAGTGCGCGTTCGCGCCCAACCGCAGATTCGATGGCATCATAGGCAACTGAACGAGGCAGTCGACTGCTAAGTAAAGCCGCACCAACCGATAAGCGCGCGTATGCTCTCGACGCGTTTCATCGGCTCGTTATCGATCGACAACACCACAACGTCACGTCGAATTGTGATGTGATGCCAAATGTCAACGTGGAAAACACGTGAACCATAAGTGCACCTGTAATAGATTCGTTCTAATCGTTGTTGCGGTTTTACCTGCGATGCTACGTCGGCTGGACTTTTGTTTACTACAACGAGTCGCCTATGAGAGCGTTACTTGATAAAACATCGAACGATAATAGCATTTTGTGTTTTGAAGTGCTATAAATTCAGTGGCAGTTTTGGAAGTATTTTGAGCACCGCGATACTGCTTCGTAAAGAGGACATCAACGACGATGGCTGTCACTTGAAAATGAAAAGCTATACTACCACATAACGTCAGCAACTAATTAAAATGGAATACTGCTATATAAGGATATTGCGGTGATTTTGCCGTTACGGGATTTCTGAGGCAATCGACGAATATCCGCTCCCTTGTATGCGCATCTCATCGGAATCTTACGATAGCGTTGATGGGACATCATCGACTACTTTGTTCACCATAATAATTTTTAGTCTTTTTGAGATTGTCCTGTTGTAGGACACAAAAACAAAAAAACAACCTTCAAGATTTTCCACATTCATATTTGGTGTCAGCACTTCTGTCATTCGGCATAGCCATGAGGTTGGCTAAAATATGTTGGCATATCTCGACGGCATCGAGAATGTGAATCAACCGAGCGTTAACTGATTGTGTCACACTTACGCATCATCAACTTCGTTGCTTATTTTCCTGTTGTATCCTTAGTAGACTAAGTGGCAGTCATTCGTTGCTATTGGGCGTATGGCATAACCGCATTAACCACTCCGCGTTCGTTTTCGACTACCAATGTCAGAAAACCGTCAGCACTCCGATGATTCAAATACCTTCGATTCTATATGGCGACTTCTCTCTCTTCATGAGGTCTTCTTTGCGTCATCGTTTAAATATGCTCGCGAAAACGCGAATCTTTAAAACACTAGATTTTGATTGGCACGAATAAAATGAATCGGAGAGCGCATCAGGGAGGTTAATCTAATAAGTTGGATCCAACTTGTTACATTAATTCGTTGCATTAGTATTGAAGAATTGAATAAATGATTCTCAAGTTACGTTTATCCATGTGGCTCTAATCGACTGCAGAAATATTTACCCCAAAAATTCATCTCCTCCTTGCAATCTGGCCGAGTGTGGAACAAAATTTGAATACGCAGCTTCATGATGCCGTCCCTTGCGTAGAAAAGGATCGGACTGTTTCAAGCACATTAAATGAGTATCACTCATTTAGCAATTCGATGATCTCTCACTCGAGCTCGCAGTTCATCGATCGGGTATTCGGTGTCTAGTTGAGGCATACATGCAGCACAACAACGCATCACGGAATCAGATACTTGCTGCTGGCGAAACTGAATTTTACCGCAACTCGACGCAACTACAAGGTAGATATTAGTTGATTTTTCACTCTGCACTTTATCACTGAGGAAAATGACCGTGGAAGTGAACGCAAACATTTGAACGCAAAAGGGAAAGTTAAAAGATGCCCATCGTGTTACATCAACTAGAGCTCTTATTTGCCGGTGTAATATATGTGCTGGCATATATGTCATGAGTGCATTGGAGCCAAAAGAACAACATACACGCGCTTAGCCCATTAAATCTTCTCCCTTATTAAAGATTTTGCCAACTGATAGCAAAGAAGTGGAGAAGTATCGCAAAGCAGTTGACAGGGCACACTTTTTTGCACCCCCCTTATCAGACCAACCGATTTCATGTATCGCCAAAAAATAGCGAAGTATACATTTATGTTTTAGTGGAAACGATCTCTCATAGAAATTTTTCTGCATGGGTTATTTTTTTTTTTCGATTCGTTCATCCGCAAATATCACCTGACCAGTGTGAAATGCTCGAACGAAGCGAGCACAAGGTGTCTAGGAGATCTGAAGAATCAAGGCATAGAGGGAAGCCTTTCAGTGCTACTGTAATTTATCTGAAGTGGGACAAATCCAAGCGAAACTCAAGCGCCGATTATTTAACACATGCTGTATGATCACAAAACTTGATCATAAAATATGTGTTAAACTAGTGTAACAGGAGTAACATGAATACACTTCACAACCGACTGAGAGGCAGCAAAGCCTCGTTGTGGATGAAAGAAATAGTCCATGCATAAAATTCGAAACTGAAATTCTCTAACTTCCTAAGAAATTGCTTTATGAACTTAAAAGCTCATCCATATGACTACTCTACGATTTATATTATAGCAGTAAATTTCTTAATTTCATTGTAGAACATACTCTACAAGTAGAGTGCATAAGAAAGCAACTAATGAGAATATTTTGATGGAAATCATAACATCCAATGCTAAGGGTATAAATGAAAAGAATACCCACAAGTGCACTCTATAAACGAGGCATTTAAAGCGCATTTTTTTGCAGAAATAAGTATACGTTTGGCTGCAATCGACGACGAGTTTGATGTCCTTCGTATACAACAATTATCCACTGAAGCAAAAGCAATACTCTCAATGCTATGTGATGATAATCAACAGGTATGTTTTTCACCAAAAATCATGAGGAACATCGATCTTTTGGCAAGTAGAAAATTAGTGCATGACGTTTACTGTTTATCCGATGAGTACTTATTTTCTAGTGCCGTCTGTTATAGTGGACAGCCCTCTCCTTGCATTGCTAGATGAAGCCAATAATAAACACTCTGAAAAGTTACCTTTTTATCCGTGCCTACATGTATTTCATAAAGGTATTGGCGTCTTGTAAAATGCTGATTGTTGATGAAATGATTACGTAATATAGGAAGATGCCACAAACAGCCGATATGAGGGCGTCGAGCGATTGCTATGGAACTTTATCAGAGGGAATAATAAGGAGGTTCATCGATGCTCCAGCAGGTGAGGCGATAGCCATGTTTAAGATCAAGCAAATACTTGTTCAGCAACCTTTTGCATACTTCTCCTTTCATTGCTTTATAAGCTGAAAACATCCTTTGTACAATTCGCTGCAAAGCAGATGCTAAATTATACGCAAGATTCAGCTTGTGGACCGGAGCTTTCACCTCGCCTTGGGGAGTGGAGGAGACGGGGAGGGAATGGGCGGAGGAAAGTTCAATTACGTCGTAAGTGAGGCATTCACAATTATTTCCCACATTGATACAATATTTCGAACAAAGCCGATGAGCATTGTTTCATGGAACAGTGAACTTAAAAGGCTGTAATCACATTGCTAGCCTATTACTCTCCAGGTTTGTTATTATAAGCAAAAGCATTAGAAATTGTAATATTTAAAAGATGAGGAAATCAACTGACTTTTGAAAGCTTGCACTGAAGTAAGAACAGATTAGGGACCTTTGCACTTGAGTTTTAATGAAACAGGAGGAGACATTATGCAAGGATAAAGGATTTAAAAAAAAAAATTCCACGACCAGTATCAGGTCCCTAAAAAAGACGCAGTATTCCGTCTTGACGATAAGTTTTGACGCTTTGTTGAAATTGTATTTTCTGAAAAATTATTCCTGATTTTATAGGCAAAAATCCCCATCATTCTACTCAGCGGTCAGTCTTTAAAGGCAAAGGTGCTGGCTGGTCGTTGTGTCGTTAATTCAATTTTTTGATAGCACTTAAGATGACGAGTTTAAATATAAAAGCTTATAGGATAGGACTTTTTTGGTGAACTTTTTCAATTGCCTCATATTTTTTCGTTTAGTATGATCGCAAAAAAGGATCTAATCTACGATCTCGAAAAGTGTTTGCCAGAGAAAGTGAAAATAATAAAAACAACAGCGCAGATGAAAATGGAGGCAGCATTGCGGGCTAACTTTCAACAACAACGTTACGCGTTCATCGTGTCTATGATTCGTCGCCTTGAAACTGCGGTAAATTCAACTCCTGATTTGTTGTGGTAAGGGAAATATGCGTATGTAACTTCACAAAAATGGGCTACAATTAAAGACCTTCAGAAAAAAAAAAGAAAATATATCATTACATTATACAGCCGTACAATACCGTGCCAATAAATAGAAATGCATAAATGTTTATAAAATTGCATTTGAAATGACCTCAGCGGCCTAAACAAAAGTTTCATGTAAATCGTTATGTTGCTTATATTCGTTGTTCTCCTATTCCTGAAATTAAAAAATAAAAATAAATCTACCTAGTTGGACACATGAAACAACCATTAGTACCTATTGTCCCCTCAACAAAGCGTATTTATAGAATCAACTGAAATATGTGATAAGGGAATCTTTCATTCAATATCGCATTCTTAGTTGTTATTGTTTTGCTTTGTCATATATAAGCATGTAAGAACCTCTTAAGCCTTCTTTAGGTCATTAGTTGGTAAATAATAAACTTCTTTTCAAGTACAACGAAAGCTTGGCATCTGCAAGCGCCGATATGGCAAGGAGGATTAGCATTAGGGATGATGCTCGTTCCCGAATTGAGCGCCTTCGTAACCAACTAGAAGATTTGACGATCAATGCGGAACGATTAGCACAGGAGTGGGCTCTGGATGAAAATCGTCTTCAATTCACGTTGAACTGTCTACGACAAACTGTAAGTTCTCAGTGTTCGTTCCACGTATAGAAAGAGGAATGAATCGGTTTGCTAGTCGATTGATCGAAAACATCGTATCGGATCGTTGTCATACTTCTAATGAAACATCTTTTTGGAGTGTATTTCCGACTAATGTCGTGTTTTTGTTTTCGAATGCACATTTAAATAAGGTTCTCCATCGTTGTAGAAAAAATGGCTTGAAGAAAGCGAATTTCGTGCCAGCCGTCTGGTATTATTTTTTAGTAGCACTCTCTACCTCACCATAATTGGGCGCAACGAGAAGACACGTAGGTAAAATATAGAATGTTAAACGCGAAGGAAAAATTCGGGGAAGATTTGTACCGTTTCAGTGACGCATAGAATAGAGGATTTAGCCTGACCCATATGAACGTATCAATAAACAATACGACATTTGAGTTCAGATAACTTTTTCCACGTAAATAGCTACAACTTCTACACACTCTTCGAAGAGAACTTAAAATCTAAGAGTTGTTCCTTCAGAAGGACGCGTTGCTACTGTCGACAAAGCATGTGACAATGAATGACGATACAGAGAAGGAACTTAATGAACTTCGTCGTCAACGAGCAACACTACTCATCAAGACGTGCAAAGCGAACGCAACTCTCTTGTCATTGCGACAAATAAACAAACGCATGCCTAAGGCAAAATCCAACCTGGGTACAAGATTAATTGAACGTCACAACCCGTTATCATGAATGTTCATCGACGAGCTTCATTTGCCGTAAACTTAGCCAATTTTTGGCCCGAAGTGATTCAGTTTGGCCCTAAGCATCTTTTCTATGGGCAATGCCATTTCCTATATGCGTTTCACCTGTAACACATGTTAGCATATAATAAACAATTGATTATATCTTCAATTCGAATCCTTGTTTTTGTGTTTATTTATTTGTTGCTTTGAGCTCTCTATTCCTCTTTTTCTCATTGCTAACCCTGTGGTTATTATTATTTTTTCTCTGTTATTGCTTCTAATAGTACTTCGTTGCCGGAAGCGTTTGCTACAGTCAACTCAATTACTTCTGCGAATAAATGTGCACTTCTCTTCAATTATCATAACGTTTATTTATTATTATCTCTTCGAGAAATTTTTTGCTAGCAGAAACACCTCTGCCTAAAATTATGAATTTAAAAAAAAAAAAAATGCGAAATAGGAAATTGAAGCTAGCTTCAAGGAAAAAAAATAACTGAAAAATGGGATTCCATTCAATGTTTTAAGTAGTCTTTTCATGAACAAAATGAATAATTTGAATCCTTTCGAGCATAAATTTTGAGAGATCATCACCCGTTTGGCAAACAAATCACATCAACGTTTATGCAAAATCACAGTTGGAGATGAAGGCATCATAGGTCATCTAATTTTTTATTTTTATTTTTTGCCCATCTTATCTACACATTATCAATCATTTCAATCATAGATTAGTGAATTGCTCTTCTAGATCTAAAAATGCAAAGATATATGATGCAAGATGACTATACAAAAGCTTTTGATATCTTAGATCGTAGGAAATGTCAGCGCAAAATGGAAATATGATCACTACTAAAATCGTTTGAATCATCTTTTTTGTTGTTGTTGTTGTTGTTGTTTTTTTATAGTGAATATTGCCAACGTTTTAAGCGATCCTATATTAGATGAAAAAATATTCAACTTGCTATCTCTAGAATGCGGCAAACTTCAACTTGAATCGATTCTTTGCTAGAAATTTATACGCAATTCCCCACAGAATCCGCTCTCAGAAGTATTTGAGTTTGCCTATTCTACGTAGTCGACGTTTGCATTAGTCTAATGGCAATTAAAAGTGCAGCATCACAAATAATTTTTCTTCAAATCTTTATGCTCACTGTTCTAAGAAGGTACAATTTGCTTCCTGCCAATATACTCACTCATTCGTTGATCTTTCAAAGTGTAGATGAATTGCTTTGATCTTCGAATTGCCACTACTCTCGCGAACTAAAGCTCGAGGTGTTCGATCTCTCTTCACTTGAACACTTTGATGGATGTTCTCTTTTTGTTTTTGTTATTGTTGTTGTTTTCGTTGTCGATTTCGTTCCTTGACATCTTTTCGTTCCTATTCATATATCTTTTTTATATTTTCCACTTCTGGATGTTGAAATAAATATGATTTAAATTATAAACGTTATACTGACCTCATCGTCATTGGCGCAACACTATATTCTTCAATTGTTCGACTTCTAGCAATACTATGCATTACTGCATTATTTAGGGCTGCTAGCGTTCATTGGTTTCTGAAGGGAATGCCTAAGCAATGAACATTGCCCTTGCGATTTATTCGAATAATTTTTGCAGAGAACTTATGCATTGAAACATGAAACACGAGTTGAGGTAATTGTGGTCAAGTTCCTGTTATCCATAACTTGTAAACAATTTAGAGACCATCAAGGCTTCATCTGCTTTCTTCACTAAAGGGGATGAGGAGGTTGCATTTGTTTACCAACAACGAGGAGGGTAATATGACATGATATGGTTCTGTGTCAGTGCATAGGAGTCCGTCCTCTTATTGGCGTCTTCTTTCGTCGGCGGTTGATTTCGTTTTTTGCATCTTTCTTTTTTTTTTTTCACTTCCTTCATGCGCAGGATTGGGTTGACGTTGTTGGTTGATTTCGTTTTTTTTTTTCATTTTTCTTTTTTTTCACTTTTTTCATGTGAAAGATTAGGCTGATGTTGTGTACTATAGTGATCATTCATTTCAAGTGCCAGCTGACAGGCGTGAAAGTTTTTTGAGAGCAAATATGAACGTGATTGGTGAGTTGTCTGTGTTCTTTGTGCCAACAAGGTGTTATGTTGTTGTGGCCCACGAACAGGCACTAAGCATATTCCAAATTGCTTCAAAAGGCTTTCCAAAGGAAGACGCACCACTAGGCATCCAAATACGATCCACCTAAGCCATTTTATAAAGCACGAATTTGCCAGATGAGGTTATTGACGAAAACACTAAATATTCAGTGCAGTCAGTGGTTAACGCAATCCAAACAATTTCCCTATCCTGTACAAATTTACAAAATGTTTTTTGTATAGTTAGCGTTGTTTAAAGAAAAAAATTCGACGGGGGAGTGCGCATGCAAATTTTTTCAGCACTAAGGATCTAAGTTTTTTCGGGATAAATCAACTTGAACTAAGAGGTGGTAGATCATCCTGTGTTGCACATTACACTCGCCGAATTTGGAAGCGCTAACTTCAATGGTCCCGAAATCGAAATTACCGGGTGGGGAGACGGACACATACAGACAGACACATACAGACTACCGGGTGGCATTGCCATAATCCACTTTTTGAAAGCAGTATTGCAGAAGCGCATTCACATGTATGTCATGCGGAAACAGATGATCGGATGTATGTTGGCTAAATATTTGGCACTTATCAATTATACCAATCTTACTGACTTATTTTACAAATATTCAATAAAAGGTAGTACACTGCAGCAGAAAAGTTGAAGCATTCAAGGTGCTTTGTTCAGCTCGTTACAGTGGGATCTAGCTGTTGAGCGATAAAGGCTGCCCCGAACTGAAGACCATTCGACTCTAAAAAGGAATTCGCACATAGAAAATTATTGGGGAGGCAATTACTTGTATGCTAAGCGTCATGTTGTGCTAGTTGAAATTCAAATACAGCTGAGGAAAATAGCCATAGAATAGCAAAGATTGAAGCTAAAGTTCATGTAACGTAAAAATGCAATATGCGGATGAGTGAAGCAGATATATCGCGCTTTTTTTGTGCAAGTAATAGTAACTAGTAAAGCAGTGCGGTAACAAAACGGCCGAAAATTGGCCAACATCTATAAGTAGGAATATCTAAAGTGGGAACCGAGATCATTTTGCGCACAGCTCCTGATTCAAATACGGAAGGAGGTGAAGCGCTAAAGGTTACAAGCAATGATGCGGCGGATATTTCTTCAGTTCGAGATCAGCTTTTGGATATCTACACAGAATCTGAGACAAGACTCAAAAAATTATACCTCATCACCCATACTTTTGTTGTTTAAATCTTGCAAGGAGATTTGCAAGTGAGTGTGTTGAAGATAAGCCGTAGTTTCCTTATCGTAGTAATACTCAACGCCCTAGATTTACGAGCTGAATTTAAGAGGAAGCTGCGGCTTACCTTATATTCAAGATCTATAAATCCGAGGATAGATACGCGTTTTATTACTTCAAACGCTTTCACCTAGTATAAGTCATGCAGTAATAGCATTCTTTACTTTTGGCTTACTGGCTGAACTCGGGAAATAAACCAAATAAACCTTCACATCTTATCACCAGTTGGGCTGAACGTAAGGGGCAGTCACATTGAAGCGTCGAAGGCTTTTTTTTTTTTTTTAAATAAAAGTGTGCCCATTTAAATAGTTTTTGTTTATAACCATTTCGGCTTTGAACGATGCAGAATAAAAGAATTGCCAGCATAAGTTCAAGGCGTTTATGAGTGTGATCGGATTATTGGATCGCCGAGAGCTCCGAATTCCTCTGATTCCATTTCACTGCACCTTTGTCTTCTTCACCTCATGCCGTCTTAGGAAGATTGCGAATTGAATTGCGACACCACGCATACAGCAATAACGTCATTTGCTATGAATCGAGCAAACGAAAATAAATGCTTGTTGTTGGGCTCGTTGTCGGCCTACTTATGTTCCCAGGTGTTTGCTTGCAGATACGATTCCTTTCTATTAGAAGTATTGCGTCTGCGAGAATTCCACCAAAATAACTGCGTATTTTTGTTTGGAGTATGCTTATCACTGGCTGAGAAAATTCGGCTCACGACGACTCTGTTCGTATTGGCACAGAAACAACGTTTGCGTCATAACGCTTAATTACACCGCCCATGGCATTTTTGATTTCCGTGTATTTGATTCAATCACTTCTTACAATCACTTGACCAATTGCAGCCATTGAGCACGAGAAAGAGATAAGAAAGTATCGAATATGGCGAAGCTTGCCCGATGGATAGAGCCGAAACCGACAGTCAGCACCCATGAAGCGGTCCCACTTGTACTTTTGCCGCTCACTCGACGCCCAACGATTGCTATCTCCACACAGATCATTCCAGGCTCAGTATTCGTCGATGGGCAAAGTCTGCAATCAAACATGAATTCGAATCGTGAGGGTAAGCATCGAAATCTTTGTTCTCATTTAAGTTTTATGTTGCTTCCTATGTATTACCCCTGAATTGATCAAGGGAATGAAGATTGGTGGATATGTGCGTAAAGCGCGGAAGATGCGAATCCGCGCTAACATAGACACTTCCCTCGCAATTAGGCTTTCCTATTTGCGATACCAGCCGGCTGGCAGATCTTTTCATTCACTCCGCACCAGGTTAAGAATATCCTGCGTGCATTTTAGGAATGCAAGCCATAATCTGGCCTACTTTTATGGCACATTCTAATCGAAATTCATGAGGATAATGCGGTACCACATAAAAAGACGGTGAATGTTCGTTTTGTTATTTTTGTCAAATATTGTTTTCTCTAGCATTTGGAATATATAGGTTTTCATAATCAAAAAGTGGGAGATTCAGAGAACGGGCAAAATTTGTTTCTGACGTTCAGATAGGTTTATTCCCAAATATCATTTTCATCACTCTTGAGTTTGTGATCGTTTTTTCTTTATTTGACAATCAAATGCAATCAAAGATTATAGTAGTTTGTTTCCTAAAGTTTTATAAATATCCCCTTAAGCTGAAAGGGAATGTTTATTTTCAATTTAGTGCATTCATTAGAGAGCAGCAAAAATTAGAGATATTTGTAGCGCTCCGTCAGAAGCTGGCTACTCGTCCGGCACGAGGATATCTCGTCCAACGCGGCATTCTTTTTGGTCTGTTCTTTCTTTTTTTTTTCCCAGTCAATAGTCGATGTTTCTCTCCTGTGTGATGATTTATCGAACCCGAATGACATGCCTTGATTACTAGAAAAGTGTGATGCATACCAATGAAGGGTTTGACTACCATCGTGAATACCAAGGCTAATGCTAATGCGTTAAGTGCAAAATCGTTTCTGTTGGAGATGGATTGCTGTCCGAAAGTTGCAAACTTATGCAACATGCTGAAATGGGGTCGCATTTCATGTGTGAAGTGTGGTGGATGTGAAAGTTTCCACACATCAAACGAAGGGAAAAGAGAGGTAGGCATGGGTTGATTCTTATCTGCTTCCATGCAAAATTGAAATGTTCCAGAAAATACGCTTCCTGCTTTATTGTTTGCAAAGCAAGGAACAAGAGGAGAAGAGGTTTTCTTGAAGGAGAAAGAGGTTTTCATGAAGAAAACATTTGGAAGAAATCAAAAATTGGTTGCTAGGTTGTATCAAGCTGTTGTACGTAACAGTCATTCAGCGCTAAGTTGAATTCAGCAAAAGAAAAGCCTTTGGATTTGAGTGCTCACTTCAAACGATGCGCTGACTGTGAAACAGTTCCTGTATGCGAGGAGGGGGGTGCGTGTTGGAGAAATGGTGAAAGAGTGCCTATAAGCCATGTGAATCTGAGACGAGGTAGCTCACCGAGCCGGAAATGGGCATCTGAGTGTGGGTTGAGATGATGAGCAAGAAATGGCAGCTTGTTATGTAGATCGGGGTGATCGTAACCTTCAAAGTTGCCGTTTATGATGTGGTCATTAAGGTCGTAGAGGTCATAGTTGACCAAAAGCTTGTGAATTGACCAAGGCCGGACCGGGAGTAGTTATAATGGAGAAGCCGTTGTTTGCGAAGGCCTTATAAAACCATTTTCACGTCATGTGGGTGCGATAATGCCGTTATGTCGTGCCGATTTTAAATTTTTCCCCCATTGTGAACGTGCTTGCTGGTGATCCATTGTGGTGGAGGCGCTCACAACGCTAGGACTGGATCGGGGGTGATTTTGCACTGATAAGATCACGGAGCAAGGAATAGAGTGGAATACTCCTGAAGGCTGAAGAATTCTAGATGGCCCGATCTGCGGAGTTTTGGTGTTGAGGGTGGAAAGTCTCAAGGGTAAGAATGTGGTCGGAACCTTCGGACACTTGGCTGTTGATTTCGAGGTTTAGGACTTTCGATCAAAGTTTGCGCAGAAAACGCTTTCTATGAATATAAAGATATAAGATGTGGGATGGATATTTCAGAATATTTCAAATATTCCATGTGTTATTAAATTGTACAGTATGATGTGAAATGCATTACCGTTCACCACATTTCATGATTGTCTGTTTTCCATTGGTTTGAAAAGTGCATCATGCGATCCTCCTAATTTCTTCCTACTGTATTAGGAGGGTTTTCTATACTGTATGTTCGTTTAAAACAAAGTATTTTTATACGGTATATTCATCCAATAGAAGCGTATTTTCTCACGTAGACCTTATAAGAAGGTGGCAGTATGTTTATGTTGTTTGACTTTGAACTTCTAATTAGTGTTGTGTCAGCTCATTAAGATTGATATGATAGGGGATTGTGAAGGTTGTGTTGATGTGCGAAACGTGTCTTTTTTTCATGCGTGGGTGTACTCGAATGCAAGTCGGCACGCACATATGGTGTAGTTACAGGGTGGCCCAGCTGTTTGCACATGTGATGCATTTCCCCGTGGTCTACAACCAAAGTTGATAGGCGATCGTTCCAAATTATCGTCTCATTCTCAACTTATCAGTTAATCTGTTTGGCCTTGGCACATTGTTGAATTATTGCTTTACTCCCGGTGTCGACATAGCTCTGTCCTTTTGAGGACAGGACAATAGTCCAGATCAGTAGACCGATTGGGAATGACGATTTGCCAAGAGCCAGATGTTATAGATGGAAAAGAAAGGTACGATGATGAATCGCAAGACAAACCCCATGTAATGAATTCAATCACGTTGAAATAAACTGGATAATTTATCGCACTATCACCCTGTTTTTTTGTACTGTGGTTTCTTGAGATGAAGGAGTGAGGAGAGGAGGGGGCTGCTATGTCGATATCCGTTGCTTATCGCATTTAACGACTGCAATGCTTAAAGAAAGATTATTGAGTGTTTTGTAAGAGTTTGAGCGCGAATAGGTTCTGTCGATTCGAAATGCTCCGAAATGCTCAGACTTGTCATTAATCCTTCTTTTCGACGTGTTGCTTTGCAGGATGTTATTATTTGATAAAATTAGCGTTACACAACGAGGGGCAAATCAGTTGCGCTTAAGGGCGATTGACATATCGGCTACTAAAATCTGCACTATTGACTTTGATGTTTTGCAGTAGATGATGTCCCTCTCGACTCAGATAGATATCAAATCACATGGGCTGTTATGATTTGCCAGTTGATCACACGCAACAGAAAGCATATTGCGTTTGTGCGCGTTAGCATGCTGAGAATGGTGATGGGGTCCCTCTCATAGTTCTGCGTTTTCGGAATTCAAATGTCAAGCATACGTGTGATGGGAAATTCCTTGCAGATATGGCAGGAAATTGACGGATGACAAATTTTAGTGTTTTCAAAGTGCTGTATGAATTTTATTGAAGAGCAGTTTATTTTTTCTCTTTCCTGAAAATACCAGAAATATATGTTGTATTACCGAGTATAGCAATATCCTTAAATTGCGCATTATTGACAAAATAAATTTTGCGGATGTAAAGGAAAATTTCTGCAGATGTGTTTTAGTCATGTTGTTGGCTATATAAAGTTAGATTGAGTCTGTGCGCAATATCTCTAAATTCGTGAAGAGAACTGCAATATCTGTATAGAGTTGAGTCCACTGTGTAAAATTAAGGTTTAACTATGAGTCCGTGCATAGTGGCATGAAGGTTATTATAGGCTTTAGTAGTTGTTCTAATGGTTCTAATGTTGTGGAATGAAATACTTTTTTTCTTGCCCTAAGATGATCCAGAATTCAGTCATTAGTACTTCAGACGTGCATCAAATAATAGTTGTTACGATACGTTTGTATTCTGAAAGTGATCTTTTTCATCCTCTATAAAATTAACTCCTTTTTTTCCAGCTTCATCCGCTTCGATTATGAGATAATCAGTGGTGAAATCTAAAACTTTCCCTCCCTCCCCCTCTCCCCCTTCAGTCCCATTTAGAGATTTCGAGGGAAACGAATAAATCGAAATGAATGAATAGGTACAAAACGTAGGAAATGGGCCGTAGCGCTTTGGAATTTCTAGGGTTATGACGTTTTGCAAGTTGTTTGAATCAAAGTAGGCAATTTTTATTTGGCTACGAGGTTAAACTTGTGGAGGTATCATTTACAGTCTGGGAACATCGCACAGAACCTCATTCGGACTTCAAGGGACAGGCGAGTGTGGGGAACCTACATCTCTTTGCCCATATATAGGCAATTTTCATTTCTTTAGGCGCTATTTACAAATTGGTCACTGTTTTCGCTCAATAATTGGAGAAAAGATAAGCTAGAAGGCCGGAAGTTTGCGAGTAAAAAGAACGCAGTGCAATATTTATGCCTCATAGAGGAGGAAATTAGCTTTAAAGTTAAGATAAAGAAAGCGCGTGTAGCTGAGCACTTTCTCAAGGTGAAATGGATCCTTTTTTTGCCACACGAGTAAAAATACATAAAAATTAATGCGAAATTTGAGGCTGCAAACATCGAGCACTCATGACTGAAATTGAGAATGTCGATTGCCACGGGTAATTATAAAAAAGATGCTCCCGAACAGTAAAAATTTGCAATGATCTTGCAAAATATTTTTCACTTAGCAGTCAATTTTTGAATAAAAAGAATGCGTAGACAGGTCGATGTTTGAAAGGTAAAGTGAAAGAGCAAAGCGCAGTGAAAATATTGCCGTTGTTTGGCACAGAATTGATGCGGTGAATGCAGTACCCGAACCCGATCAGAGAGCACCATCGTAGAGCAATGATGTCAACAATACAAGTGGAGGCGTCTTAGTCGTGCCCGATCAAGGTCGTCATGTACTGGATTAGAAAAATGCCTCAAGAAAGGAATTAGCGAAGATGGAAGTATTGTAATGTAATAGTTCTATTGTGCAGTTTTATTTGTGTAGTGGTAGGTTGCATTAGACGCGGTGCTGAAACGAATGCAATGCGAGGCAGTGGTGAATTGAATAGGTGTTTTGTAGTTGTAGTATAAAATTTTATTTTACTATAAGCAGCTTAGCGGAGAATATTGCATTTATATTTACAACTTCGATGCAAAGTCGTATGTCGAACAAAACCCGCATAGAAGCATATTGGTAGCCGGGGAAGTGTTATATATCTAACGATTAGTTTGCGATGATGGTGTTATTCGTTAGTATATGGAAAAATATGTCCCAAAATAAGGGAAAAAAACTCAATATGAATGCAGCTATCGAGTGGGTCTCCATTTTTTGTTAATATGTCTTTTGATCAACTACAAATGTATACTCTCATGTAAGTTTATTGTCATATTTAATTCTTGTGATCGGTCATCAACTGTATTATCGGCTAATCGTCTTTTATTTAAGCAACATGCTTCCTTGTCGTTATGCGCATCCATTGACCAATAATTATCTGCATAGTGATTTAGCTTTTAGTCGGTCAGTTCTTTATTGCCAGATCAACCGAATTTGCATGTTTAATAGGGCTTCATGCAGCGGTCAATAAGTTAGTTGCTTAGGCAACAAGCAAATGTCTTGGTCGATAAAATGCCAACTAAGCTACTGTCCACTAAACTGTCAGGCATCTTCGGCAACTCTGCTCAGATACAGTGTACTAGTTTACGTCGTATGTATCCATTCAGAATTAATGCTTTATTGCAAATAATATTTGTCGAAGCATAAAATAAGGCAATATGAAATTCAGAGAAATTAATTTCTTAATTTGTTGGAAATTTTTCGTTGTAAATATGTCATTATTGCCGACTTACGCTTCGTATGTTTACCGTTTAGACCAACGATGCTTCATGTTTCGGGAAAATTTTGTGGAAGAGACATAAATAAGAAGTAAGATCTGTAGAATATCTTACTAAAGCTTACTTGTTAGCTTTGTTTTATTCATTGATAGACTAGATTTGGACTTTCCCTTTCGTTCATCGATGAAAATTACATATTTTGCAGCGTTGGCTAGTTATAGCAGCGCTTTTCTCGGTTGTGTGAAAACGCGAGGAAGATGGTGTGGGGCATTGCTCAAGTTGTTTAATCGGAGAACAGCTGTTCGGCATGAGCACAACACACTTATCTGCCCCATCTCTTTTCAAGTGGGCGATAGGGGAGGGGGGAGAGGAGATGAAGGTAGCGGAATGATTCACCCATCAGTGATGACGGTAATGATGCAAAGATAAGATAAGCGTTAAGTGAAATCTTTGCAAAAGTTTGTTAGTTAGTTAGGAGTTTAACACAGCACAGCTTTTAGGATATCGAATGGATGATGTGAGCGTTGAAATGAGCAAATGCGTTATTATTCGAAATGAGCAAAAGCAATGCGGCACATTTGACTTGTTCGCCACTATCCTCATAAAACGATGCAGTAAAAGAGCATTGCGATTGAATAGTTTCATTGAGAGTATTCGATTGTTTCGAGAGGAATTATCATATTTGATTTAGAATGGCCTTTGTATGATGGATTTAAGCTAATTGACTATGCTGGCATTTTTATTGCACCTTTGCATCTTTATTGCATCTTTGCAAGTTTGCATTTGCAACATCCATTGTGGCGATAGAACGCTTGGGTATGCGCACTTATACGCTTATTTGTTGGTCTATTAGTTTCACTTCGAGAAATCATGAAAGTGGGAATGCGAAATTTGGTGTATGTTCTCGATAAGATGAGGTCATCATGTTTACAGACACCAAAAAATGACATATAGCAGAGCATCCTCTAAATCGTCTAGTTTCGAAACAAACGAGAAAATGAATCTTTCATCGATTATTTATTTGTACGGACCATTAATTCGATAAAAAAATTAAATGCAATTTTTTTTTTAAAAATGTTTTACTATTTATTTTGCACTTTATGAAATTGATTGATTCGATGAGCGCAGTTGCAACGCACAAATCGTGCAAATCTTTTCACATACATTTTTCCATTATTTCAAATTGAACGAGAGTATGTCAAATTTTAAACCAACAACAAAAGTGCACTAAATCATCCCTGTGCGATGTTCACGAGAATATTGAATCATTTACAGCACATGTTAGGACGTTTGGAATTTTTATCTCACAATTTTTTTTTTAATTTTGACCGGAATTTACGCCCAACTTTTTTGGTCTAAAATTTACTGCTCGCTTATTAACTCTCACCTACAGCAAATAGTTTTGCACAGTTATTTGATCGGAAATATGCCAAAGAATTCTCTTTTTCGTGCGGTTTTTCAGAGTAATTGAAATTTACCGTGTATTCATGTGACTGCTTTCTCATGCAACTCACTTCGTAGAAACCCCGAAATTTACGGCTGTGTCTTCCAATCAGTCAAAACTGGGGTAGAAAGGAATTTGCCTCTTCCAGTCGAGTGGTGATGGAGCGTCATGTGTGCTTCGATTACGGCGATTCGAATACAAGAATAATACAAGTTCACACAGACTCACCAATTCGAATCGTCACAGTGGCGAGTGGCTACTTGCACTGACTGGTTTCATACTCACGAAACCTTGCAGAAGCTATAGTGGTTTCTGCATCTCATAGCCTGATAGAAAGTTTAGATGCTGTTATGTCGTTGGCACCGCTAGGACGCAGATAACTGCAATGCTAGCAGTAATCTGAAACATCTTTGTACTTGGGAGTGGCGTTTCACAATTTACGCAATAGCTGCTTTGTTCATTCTGTAGCGTTCACCATTGTCCTACACTAAGGTTTTCACTTATTTCTCTTACATATCAGTAACAGTGTACTCTGTTACTACAATGCCGAATGCAATCTCGCAGCAAAAACCTATCACCAAACCTTGAGCAGAACTAATAAAGAGCTCGTCATGGCCCATAAAAAGTTTTCTCGAAAGACCATTTCCAAAGCACTCGAAACGAGAAGATCGTAGGGCATTTTGCTGCAGCATATAGGACGGATCATTCTGCCATATAAGCGTAAGCGTTTGCGGGAAAGCGAAAGTGAACAACAGATCGAAAGTCATGCTGTATTGCTAATGACAGCGACTTTGGGCGGTGATTATCGATTGGTGTTGTTGCTATGCGATAGTTTTCATTTCAGTTCTAATTTTTGCTCATTTTATACTCGAAAATATGGGCAATAGTCATATCACACTAGACAACGCATAGAGATGACCGAGGGGATCGAGAAGGAGGGAAAAGCAATGAGGGGACATATCGTTGAGGAACGGTTGTAACAGAGACAACCGAAGTAGTTCGCAAATAAACGATCTGATATGTGCGTTGTTGCGGCGACAGTCAAACAATGTTTGTTGAAGAAAAGTCGCTCAACTGCTCTTCATCGTCACATAGTGCATTGCTTCTTATTAATACGGCCATCGTATATTACGAATCCAACTTTTTTCTTATCGCTTTAATCGTTTTCGGCGCAGTTTATTATTTCGGCCATTTTCACTTCACTTCCTCATACCGACTTTTATCTAAAATTTTAAGCGTTTTTGAAATTTTTTTTTATTGCTAATCTAAGTGAAAAGTGGCATCAATATGTTCGCAATCGTTTTGTCGCTGATTTCTATAACATCTGTGTGCATGGATAATATTATGATGCATTTCGTTTTTTTTCTGCGGTTTTTCGTTTCGTTGAAGTTCTTAACGCAACGTTTGGATTCTTTGAACGAATGAGTGCCACTCGAAGATTCTTGCAAGTGCCGCACTTCTGTCTTTTTTTTATTTTATTGAAATTCATAGATGGAAAGGGATAATGCAGTGATTTTTTTGTAGCAGATTGCACTTCGTATATCGATCGACTTGAGTCAGACTTTGTGAATTGAATTGAATCTGATTTTTGTGTTGTGTTGTGTTGTGCATGTAGTTGGATTTATTAGATAACTTTTTAGGATAAGTTCTTTGCTTTGAAGGATTGATGCTGATTGAAGCAATAATCGTCTTTTCGCGTCCATATATCTTGCATCGTCTCTCCAAAAGGTCAAGGGTCTGATGTATTCGGTTGTATCAAGTCTGAAACGATATGTGACATGGGTGCTATTTCATCTAAGGATGACAGTCATTATGGGCTTAGCTTAAGAACTACTTCTCAAGCATTACACTTCATCAGTTCGCTGGTTTGTCGCTTTATACGTGCTGTTTCGATCTCAGTGCGACAATGATAGCTTTATGCTGTCCTTACTTACCTCACCGATATTGTTTTGCAGTTAAATCACCCTCTCGTTGCGTCTCTGATGAGGGATTCATGCACTCGATGTTCTGTTCTCATCGAATTAGGTAAGTGTGATAAAAAGCTGATTTGGTTGACAAATATTGTGAGCACAGTATCACCGAATCTGAGGGTTCCCATGCGGATTGATGACAGTTGTGTAGATTTAGTGTAAAGCGTCGGAAGCGTGCGAGCGGTGCCCATGTGTACACGTGCATTGCAAGAACGCATTCGCAATGTGCGGCGCTTGCCGGCAGGTAGAGTGAGCTCGAGCAACTGTTGCTGTTTATCTCTGGATTGCATTTGCTCGATCGCGTTCCATATTATCCATCCTTCTCGATGTGCTTTTCATTTTGCTGTCATCGTTTAGTTGGCATTTTCGTTATATGCATATTTGCATTATTAAATTCATATCTTATTGCTTTGAATGCAGCTGATCGTTTTTCTTGCGAACTTTTCGTTCTTTTTTGGATACTCTCAGGTAACCGTTAAATGTTGAGAACAACTAATTTACGTCAAATATGAGCTATAAATTACTAGTAAGCATATTTGCCGACTGTCACCCCATGTTTATTTCCATTGTTTATATCTATAATAAGCTGATTTTTTTAAATATCTCTAAATGTCAGTATTTATTGAAATAACTTCCCGTAACGATATCCTGCTTGACTCACGCTGTCTGCAGCGACTATATGCTTGTAACGCATGGCGCTATAACAAGTGAGTGGCCGATTCACTTGCGAATATGTACACTTTTTCCCGTTTTCACATACCTCTTTTGCGATTTTTTTTTCTGGGATTACATCCTTTCTCAGACGAATCCATTGTTGAATTAACAGTTGTTGTTTTGCATCTTTTTGGTGTTGTTTTTGTGCACATCGAGTTGTTTCACTGTACTATTTGTTTTCGAACTAAAACTAAGCGTTTTTCGTTTCAATTTTATTACTTTTTTTACTTACTGAGGTTAATTTCGATTATTGCCGCAGAAATTTATGCAGTGAAAAATTGTTGTCGCATAATCGTATAATAGCACAGTCTTATTCGTGGATTAATTCATTACTCGATGGCTATGCGATATGCATAACGTCATTTGGCTGTTATTGATTTTGTTTTGTTAGAAAAGTGACTCTAAAGTGATCTCTTTCATAATTTTATTCGTCATTAGTCCTTATTCCTCGCTACTTAAGGTTAACGTGCCTTTTATTATGCATAAATTTGTTGCATAAGCAAATTTATTTTTTCGTCACTCTTCATTAAGTTTAAGATGTTTGTGTATTCCTTTTCTATTTGCATATTCTTTTTATTTTTATTTTTTTAATGAAAATTCTTTCACTAATATGAAATGACGATCGATTTTTCATCGCGATGTTTTTTTTTTCAGATTTGTTACTGATGTTTTTTCAAGTTCGCTAGTATGCTTTACCGTAAATTTGAGGCTGATATATAAGGCGCCAAAACATCGATTTAGATTTAGTATAAGTTTTTGAAATTTGATGCGTTGTTGTGCGTACTACAGGTCACATTCTAGTGGGCTGCAGTTTCGATTACGTTCTAGCGACGGTGTTCATATATTTAGATCACGCGCTAATGTCTATATTTGTAGCCTCATTCATTTGATTTTTTTTTGTCACTTTCAATTTAAAAACATTCTTATTCCACCGCAGCTAGAATTAAGAAACTTGGTAGATATGATGCGTACAATAGCACGAGTTCCAATATTAAATTCCACACTGTTCTATCGAAATCGAAGAGAGTTATGGACATTTAAAGAAATCAGAAGCACAGATTTTACATATATTAGATCTTCATCATAGATGGGCTGATTTAAGAAGTCGACGAAAAATCTATATACGGACGGTAGAATGAGTTGAAATATGAGGGTGTTATGTTGTTGTTTTTAATGAATAAGTTGTGAAGCTGCTTGTTCGTTTGAGCGAAATGCAAAAGCGCACGTTGCGTTAGGTCTTTTTCCGTTCTTTTGATTTTCTTTTAGTTGCATTTTCTCCTAGAACTGGCAACATATGTTTTCTCAACTATTGGCTCTAAATGTATATTTTTCAAAGGAAGATTTAATGCTCAAAAATTGTTAAGTTGCCCGTTTTTTTTTTGTTGTTTATATCAACGATTTCACAAATTTTTTTGCATGAAATTTGTTATAAGAAGTGCTGAAATAGCTTATCGCTATAAAATATAGATGCATTTTATTTCCTAAAGCTTCCTGTGAAGGGATTGCTTGTTCCGCTTAGCGGAAGTCAATGTATTCACTGGAAGCAATCGGTTTTTATTGCATATCGACATCTTGCTATCCGAATTTTGTGACAGAATTTCGATACTTGATTTCACAGCTTTATGACGAATGTGAGGGTTCCATATTTTCCACCCATAATGAGTTGATAGTTGTGAGATGCTCTGTGGAAAACCTATTTCGTATAAAAACACTCATCATATATGCAGTGCAGCGTTAATTGTTCAAGCTTGCAAATGGCAATTCAGAAACGTTTCGTCGCCGATAGTAGGATTAGTCAGTGAGCCATGTAACTGAAGCTCATCTTGACTATACCCTGTAACTAAAGGCCATATCGTTCATCAGTGAGCAGTGCATGGCTTTCTGATTTTAAGGCATCGATGCAACAGCCCTGCCCCTTAACCATTATACTGTACAGTGAGACTAGGTGTCCAGAAACAACCTATAATGCATGAGATAACGCACTAGATTCAAGGACCGCGAAAAAATATCGGCTCTTTGTCGCGTAATCTTTCACTGATTTGGTTTTGTCGTTATGTCTTAGGGAGGCTCAAATTATTCCCGAAATTCTTACGCTGCCCTCCTTGTTACTATAGTACTTATGAAACTTTTACAGCATTTCTAGATCGCCCGCTACAGCTGTCACCAAATACCTTTGAAGTCACCATACTGTTGATATTTCCAGCTTTGCTGTTTTAGATTTGCCGTTGCGCAGTTATGAGCTCTTAGGCATAAGTTTCAAAGACGTGGGGGAGGGGGGAACGAGGTGGCTCAATTTCATAAACTCAACTCAGCGACAGGAACTAGTGCAGCTGGCATTAATGCGTATAATTTAGCAGTCTCCGTTTCTTGAAGCAATATTTGTGCTTTTTTAATCGATGCGCTTCTCATTGATTCAAGAGTAGTTTTGTTGAGTCCGATCAGCCAAAGTGCTTCTTTCATAAAACATTAAAAAAAAAACAACTTTATAATCGATTTCTTTGATCAAATGATAAAGGTGCCCAGCAATATGGCATGCTGTTCTCACAGTCTTTGGCGCTTGATGGTGGAGTTCGCCGCAAGAAAGGCGGAAACGATCATCGCCATCACTCAAAGCTTTGTAGATGTGTCGGCCTTCAGAAGTTCGCACCTGCAAAAATTTGTGAATTTCGAGTCGTTATTTTCCAGTAAATATGCTCACATAGAAAATGCGAATTCATTCATTTTCTTCCACACAAATATTCTTTTATCAGTTATTTATGATAGCATTTGCGATGTTATAATGTAACGGAGAGGTAAACGGAACCAACTTTCCCGCCTGATGCATTCCTTTTGATGTTTCCGTTTTGTTTTTTGTTTTGTTTTTTCCTCACCAAGTTAAGAATCTCCTCATCTATGCTTATAACTCTGAATTTTGCGTTGTTTTGTCTCAAAAGTTGGAATGTGATCTTTCTACGATTGCCATCGATTCTCTATCGGCATTATTATCCGTATTGCGAATTCCGAAGACGGAATCAACCCCCTCTAATACTTTCGATGTTTTTGCTGTATTCTCTCCCACCCGCAATATATACTTCCTTCAACTTTCAGTTTATCACTGTGCCATTGGAATTTAAGGAATGCCGTTCTCGTGCTGCAACGTTTGCTACAAAATTTTTCTTTGCTTTTCTTCGAAATTTTAATAAGCTGCGTTTGGAGTGTATACACCTTATAGAATGCAAGCACTTCATCTAGCTTTTATCGAGGCTTTAGCGAACGGCTCTCAAGAAAGAAAACTTCATAGAGCAGTTATGACCAGTACTTCGGGAACTGATCCACATATAGACTTATATTTGGTCTATGGAATTTATAGATTCAGTTGATGGGGTAAGCCTATCAGTAGTCATTGTTATAGCCATCGCTTCGTTGTCTAATGCGTAGATGAAGCACAACCTTTGCATCGAAGCAGATTCTTAATCAGCGAAACTGATCTCTCTTCCTCGACGTTTCTACGTCTTTTTTCCTTCATTTCTCCACAGGACTAATGGGCAAATTCACAAAACTTGTCGCTGGACCAATGCGTTTTTGCACAAGGCCCAAAACATAGTCTTTCAGCTTACTTTCTGATAGGAGCCAAATACACAATTTGGTATGCGGAATCGATGTTTTCACTTTCTTTTCTAAAGCAGATTGCAGATGAGAAGTATTTCTGTCTCTTTGGTTATAACTCGAACGTAAAGGAAGAAGTTTATGTATTCTTATCCCTATCCGGCTGACCATTTCCTTTTTTCTTGCTTTTTTGTCTCTTTCGTCGTGCTAATGCTAGTATTGATATCCTTCTCCACGTGAAATCAGCTATTTGCCATCATTCGTTTTTATTAATCTCTCAATATGTAATTTCTTCTGTCGATTTGGCTGTAGTACTTGGCGGAAGTGCTTTATGCATGCTTATCGCGGCCTCCTTCATAGTTAAACGAAATTCGCACATCATTGTTTATTGAGGAAGGCTTGCATTCGACCTCTTCTTTAACCTTTGACCCTAGGTAATTCCTATCGGCCCTTGTACAATGCCTACCCACAACGATTTTTGTGGTCTTCATTTTTCTTGAACATCTTTACTTTCTTCGATTCCTGCACTGATCTTTGGTTGTTGAATTCACATATGTTATCGCTCTCCTTCCATCCTTCTGTTCCTTCAGCCGCTCAGCTAGGAAGAGATCGGTGATTCCCGCTGTTTGCTTTTATCATCAAAAGATTCGGACTTTATTGTCATCCTCCTTTCCATTGTAAGCATTTAATTTTACGCTATTTTGTTGTGTTACGATTTGATAAAGCGCAGTGACGTCCTGCATAATGGTGGTGATATAGCACAGCTTGTTGTTCTATCATAGTTCTGCACATCGATTCAAGAATATAGCAGCGCGGTGACTTCGATTCGTTTTAACGTCCAGCCGGGTGCTAACGATGAATGCCTTACACTTATACTGGTTTTTGTATGGTTCATGCAGTTCATACTATAATAGGGCTTTTTGAAGTGAAATCCTCGCAACGTTGAAATACGTTTTCCGTACATATGCACTCAGCTTTAAAGATTTCTATCGATGGAGACGTACATCGTGACGGTTGTTAAAATAGACAAAGAGGACGCTAATTTAGATTCGTAATCATGTGGATGAGAGGTGTTTGAACTAGAGTTGAGAAGTAGTTGACATCGTTTGAGCCACTCTGAGGCTTAGATATGAATGATTGAAACGATCTTAAGATTAGATTGAAGAATGTGAGGTATGTTTATTCGCCACAAGGTGCGATTCGCTATTCGTGTAAACAAACAATTCAAAATGCTGCTAAACATTACGTCAGTTGTGAATGGTATGTGTTGTCGCTGTATGAGGATTGATCCACCCACGTCCTTATTGATACCTTTCAGTGAAGAAAGTTCATCAGCGGGAGTGAATTGAGCAGTTTCTTCGACACATCTACGATTACTTACCAAGCAAATCCAACATTCAAATGAAAAGAAAAGAAGGTAAAGGAGAAACAAAGAAAGCCCATTTCTCGGCTTTCTATAGGGTATATGTGAGAGTTTCACCGTTGAATTTTTCAACGGAACATTAGTGACGAATGTGCGTTATATCACAGACACCTTGGACCCGCTGGATTTGTACTTATTTTTCATTTCAGATCTTTTCCTGCGAGAGTTGCACATCCTTAAAATTGTCTTCCTATCTTTGCCGTGGCTCAAGCAAAACTTTTCTTTCTCTTTCGCTCTGAGCATCACCGACAATTCCCGATAGTCCAAGTTCTTGTTAATGAAAATAGACAATATGAAATCGTTTGCCATGCGCAGCTTATGTGGTTTTAATGGAATCTTGTATTTGGCATCCTTTTCATCCTTTCTTGTCAGTTTTTTATGTGGCAGTGAATTGCATCTTATTTGATTCGGTTATTTCAAATTTGTGCTGCTACAGAGCCTTGAAAACGCTAAGTATAATTTTCTTTCGTGGAAAAGATGAGGAGTGATGATTTTAAATTCCCTTCCTCACCTTTTTGTTCCTTTCTTCACCGGTTCGTGATTCCTGCTAGATGGTGTTGTTACACGTTTCGGATTGTAAACAGCTTTCAGCTTTTCCCACACTTTGACGGCGGTTTTCGCTTTTTGCGTTGAGCATGGCAGGCAACAGTTCTCTCGAACCCCTTCTCCACTGTCGTCCTTCCAAGTCCTGTGGTACATCATGCTACGCGGAGGTTAATAAGAAAAATGCCTGGTTGCCTTAATTTTCTCAATAGAAGGCTTGAGCCCTCTGTTTTCTCCAGATTCCAGTAGGGGTCTTTTTTATCATAGCTCCGAGAGGAGGGTCTTTTGTTCACGAGGGATTTTTTCAGCTCCCTTGCATGCCTCAGACAAATTTTCTCTTTCAACCCAATACTGTCTTTTTGAATTTCGAGAGAGGGTCCGCTATTTGAGAATTGCTTAATATTCAGGATAAGGTTGTAATTTGCGAGTCCGCCTTTGTTCGCAGACGTTTCGATGTCTTGCAGGTCATTCGAAATCATTCTTGGCGAATTTTTATGGTCTGATTCTTATAGGTGGTTAACCATAGATGGTCTCTTGCTTACATTATTTACTTACTTAGTAAGTAGGTAATGTTACTTACTTACTTAGTAATGTTGCTTACATTATTGCACTTTAAATAGGCAGACAAGGGATCGGCTGTAGTTCCTTCACTCTTCAGGGGTCCCTTCAGTCTTGGACTCGGTCGTCTAGGATATCAAAGAGGTCACTCCCAATAAGGCATCCTCGAGAGTACGCGCGGATTAAGTGTTAAGTTCTCGCACAGTTTGATGTTATTTTTTTCTGTTTCTGTCGCGTATACTTCACTGTTCGGCTGCGTTCAAGATTTCCTAGAAATGCTCCGTCAAAGCAAAACTCTTATTCACTTAGGCAGCTTTGTGTCTTGCTTTCTATATTGATTGATATCGTATCGTTATTGCTGATGCACTTTTGCCAGACAGTGTTCTGCTTTTTATCCTCTCTTATCCGTGCGTCGATCAAGAAGCGAATGAAAGCCCCAAATTCTTAACGTTTACATATCGTTTTTCGCACCACTGAAAATATTTCGAAGTGAGTGCAATGTTGAAATAACGTTTGTTGGAGTGGTGGCGATTCGTCGGTCTATGATTATTCAATTACAGTTGTAGTTCGCTAAGATGACAGCATTTCTAACGAATATTGGAAAGAGCAAAGTATTCTCGAAACGTCCTTCCTAAATGTGCAAGCACTTAAGCAGCGTAGGGGGCCCCGATAATAAGGTCCTTCTCACATTCGTTTCGTTTACAGTGCAACTCTAAAAATTGGTGGGTGCTAGTGAATGTTGTGTCTTCTGCGTTATCCCAGCTCAAATCCATTGTTAATGTCGCTTAGATATGCGTCTTTCAGTTCCTTGTGAAAAACGGATTATATCTTCAGACGGCGATGTCCACGAAAGTGCAGCTATGTGCATTCAAGAAAATACAGCTGTAACAGATGAACTGAGGGTACCAGTGTAGCATGTTATAATGCACTTAGTCAGCTATAAGGTGACGTTGATTTATGTGCCATATTCAAGGGAGTCATAGTAGGTATCCTTCCAGAATACTTTCTTTTCGATTCGATGGTTATTGGAAAATCATGGTCTTTGAGCGAAATGGTGCATCTTTCTCATTCGAAGGGATTTTTTTTTTTCTGTATTATGCTTAACTAACTGGTTTTCCACCTATATGATATTTTCATTAGTGTATCGCTGATTGATCAGGTTGCAGAGAAAAGGGGAGTAGAGGAAGAGATAGAGGTGAGCCTGCAAGGATATCTGAAATAAAACTTTTGCACCGGAAGCATAAATTTCTCGATTTTATAAAGAAGGAGAAGAAAAGATAAAAACAGCGATACGTAGGTAACAAAAATACAACAAAATGAATTGCAGTCGTTAAGTGAAATCGAGTTTTTGAGCGGAGAATGAATGTAGCCAACAAGTTATATGCATAATTGGCCCTTATGGAATTTACGATAATAATTTCACCTGCTTGCGAGAACCGAGAGGACGTTTCACAAGCAGAGGTTTTATGCGGGGAGGGGGGGGGGGGGGGACGCAACTAATAGGTGTGATTTTGATGAACTCATGTTCTGGCGGACATCAAACATTGCACTAGCAGATTGTGCATTTAGTTGATTGTCACAACGGCGCGCATCTCACTTCGTTGATTTTCGTGGAATTTTTCATAGAAAATTCGATTACTTGGGTAGAGCTTAGGAATAAACTCATTCAGAGGTATGTTTCAGATGTCATAATCCTTAGTCATTGTACGCTTTGAGAGTTTCGATTTCATAAGTAGCCACTGAATTGCACCATTATATGTTGGAGAACAATATATATATATATATATATATATATATATATAAACCTGTAGAACATGCACAATACTCACCACCTAACTTATGCGGATCAGGAGAGTGAAGGGAGAGAAAGTACAGAACGCACCTGGTTTTAGACCACCAACAAAGCGCGCTGCAGCGTAAGATAGTCGAGGGCGGATACGTGCGTCTTGAGTGGTGCAGAAGAACAAAAACAACAACAACAGCAAGGGCGCATTAATTCCGAATGATGTGTTGTTGCTCTGGCTTCACCAGTACTAAGTTTTGTTGAGTGCAGAACTGAGGGCCGAGCAGCGCTAATGAAAAAACCTTTAGAAAACTGTTTCAGTAATCACGTCGGGGCCATCACTAAATCTTTGTGGAACCCTTCACTTTTATATTATTAACCTTGTAGTGCCACTTCTTGCCGCATAGTGCGATTATATGGGAGCCCTTTCTTGTCTTTACGCAGTGGCATATTCCCTTTACTAAAGAATACGCTTTTTTTGTCTTTTATATATGTTTACTGCGCCTTTAGTTTTCCAGCCCAATTGCTGCTGCATTGGTTCTTTTTTAAATGGATATTGGTTGGGAAGCAGCGAGGTGATGGTTTTGATTGATGCCAATTGCAGCACATAACAAACATCATCATACGTTGTAGTTTTGAAAGGGTATATGATCAATCTACAATATAGGACTACTCAGTAAAGGTGAACTGCTATGAAGCGTAATTTTTGCAGATTAGTTTGAAACACTTTTTGTGGAAATGCAATTCTTTTTTCAAAAGAATGTCTGGTTTTAGCAAATTTTTTCAAGAAGTTTCCGAGCATTCTCGCTTCTGTTAGTGGCGTCTTTTTTGCTAATTGTTGGATTTTTCCGAAAATTGCACGCGCAGAGGATTTGGAATAATTGACTGCTTGAAGCGCCTTTTGAAGATACCAGAAATTACATAGCGATGCCATTCCGGATTCGAAATTCCTTGGATTCCGTTTAGCCCAGATTTTCATTTGCGAGCGGAAATGTAACAGTTCACAAAAAGTTGTGATTTTTCATGAGTAGATTTGAGGTTTTCGCATACTTTGTTTTCATAACAAGGCCAGAAAAGCCTGACTTCTTAGAGAAGTGCAGATGGCGTTTTGAAAATGAGCATCGAAAAGTGTATAATATATTTCAAAGTTATCTTAAATGAAAATTTGCAGTTAACCAGCGTTGTCTTGTTAGAAAAGTATACAGCGTAGAGGAAACTCTTCGCTTTCGCGCTTTAAAGATTTGCATATTTGACCTGCTTGATTTCAAAGCGTTAAAATCTCCATGACTCAGAAAGTGCCCACTCACCAATGTATTCCCTACTTGACATCTGTAAATGACTGCAAAATGCTGCGGAACTAAGGTTGCAAAGAAATGAAGAGTGAGGATGAAGTATGACGTCTTAGCGCACTTAGGGAAATGAATCATCAACGTCAAAGATCTGCTGATTGGAATGCGTAAACGGAAGCAATAAATGCGAAAAACAAAAACACGGTGGCTGTTTTCTGAGCGAATATTATCCTCTATTCATTGAAATTTGCAACTGCCACTCGCAAAATGCAACTAACTAGCGCTATTGATGCGATAGTAGCGATTTGTTGTGCATCTTGCCGATGGATTTGACCGTGGGGGTGTAATTTAATGCAGATGAGGGTAATGCGTCAAGAATCGTGCTCCGATCGAGCAAGGTGGTGAAGTTGCAACGTAAAATCGAGCTGCAGATGTCCAAGAAGAACCTAGTCGGGTATTATATCTCAATTTCTGGTACCGCTATCCCGATATAGTATTTCGCTTCCGAAGGGCAAACAAGCTGAAACACTCTTTAACGAGTGAGAACAAAAGCAACTGACAAAGGCAAACACCAATAGCTGTGCATGAAGACTGCATAAACTGTGATCATTTAGCTTCGTCCTGTTCGAACGGCTGCGTTGTTATGCGATATATGCAGACTTACGCGATATACGCAGACTGTCTATGTTTTCTTGCTGCTCAATAATACTTCATTGTGGCGCGTAATTTATGGTTTAAAATAAGTATCTGCTCACATCAGTAGTTGTTATTATCTTTTTCACTATGAATATAATAGGAGTGCCATAATAAATAACGCATGTACTGACGGTTCCTAGAAGCTGCTCGTTGCGAGTTGATGTTTACGAAGGTGCATCGTGAAGTACCGCTTATAGTTGGACTTGGACTTGTAACTGGGAAAATTGCTACTAGGAATCTCTATCTAAAGCAAGTTCGAACTGTGTGTGTCTTTGTTGTGTAAAAGTTTGAATGAAATCTCTCTCGACCTTTATGGAAGTGAATCCGGGAATCGACATTTTGTTCATATAACGACCCATGATATCAATTCAAAATGACTTTACTGTATAGAAGAAACTCGAAGAATTTTATGAAGTTCTTGTAAGGGATGTGAATAGCTTTGATCTCATCGGCAAACATCTTTCTCATCGTTTCATCAGCGCTGTTTATGTGTTATGAATCTTTTTAAGCATCCAGCGCTGATTCGCTCATCCAGAAGAAGGCGGAGGTGCTGAAGCGGTGCAAATTGAAAGACAAACTCAATAAGAAGTTGCAACATCGTCCAGGACCGCTGGAATTGGTCACGAAGAAGATACTTCAAGCGGATGCCGAGTTAGAGCAAGCCATACAGGGTTATTCCTTAATTTGCCAATTTTGTATGCTCAAAGTTTTCACTTCTCGAGAGCTAATGCATTTCGCCACCTTTCCTTTCACCACTTCATTTGTCTCAGTTTGTAGCTGCAGCTGGCTTCAAGTTTTCAATAAGTACTTGGTTTTGAAAGATGATCCATTTTCCTATGCCACCTGTAGTTAAATAACTGGCTAATTGTGGGGCAAGTTGATGACTACTGAACGGGTAGAATTAGCAGCCCCGAAGCAAGGCTATTGCGTGCAGAAAACGAATTGTTGTTGAAGCTTAGCGGAAATTCATGTCAGATACACTAGCCTGACGTAAAACTCTGCTCTCAAGGAAGTAGTTGACAACATTGGCGCAATGTATATTCACTTTTTCTTTCTTTTTTTTTTCAGAGGGGCGCATTCTGTTCACCAAAACGAGCGACGTTGTGGAAAGGGAAACCCATAGCCAGCATTTGCCATATGCAGGTTAGTTGCCCTCTAGGCATATTTTTATTAAGATATTGTTGCTTCATCTTTCTATTCATTTAAAAAAAGTGTTATTTTCCATTTTGTTTGTTTTAACGCATTTATTGGAGGGTTGTTTGCCTTTATTTGCCTTTATTCTAAACAAGATGTTAGAGTTGTCATGCCTATTTGCCTATTGGCTAACTTCTGAGCATCACTACAGCAGCCGTGTTAAATGCAATAATCCATCACGAGTGATCGCAAAGAAACACTTTATTCTTCTGTCAGCATTTTCCCTCTCAGCATTAAATTTGCTCTAGAAAAGCAGTTGGCTAGTAAATTGAAAATTTGCACTCTTCCCACTCCATCCTTTAGATCATTTCGTATAAGGAGCTTATCTATGAGATTATCATTTTTATCTTAATAACTGGGAAAAAAAGCGTATTAGACCCTTTATCTTTTCTCCTCTTCAGCTAAAAATTCCACCTCTTCCCTCCAATTCCTTCCGCTTCGCTTATGGAGTTGTCGTTGATCAACGTAGCCGTCATAGTTTGCGTCACTTTCGTTAACCAATATAACCTTCATGTTTACTTCGATTTTTTTTACGTTTTCGGGTAGTTTTAAAGTTCTATGCTGTTCGCTTTATGCTGTCCATATTTTTTTCTTTCTCCTTTGTCTTTGCCTGTCTCTGCGCCCTCTCTCAGTAGGAAGATGTGGTGAAGAACAGAGCATTGCTCATGGGCGCAGATAGTAATCGGTTTGGTACTGCGTGTGAACACTGAAGTGGACTTCTATATGCAAACATTTGCCACTATTGTGTTGGATTGAATTCGTTATTCATGTTTCAGCAATGGAGGTTATTTCGACGACATCCGCTTGCTCGCCGAATTCGAAGCCCTCGAACTCGTGCGTCGCCAAATCGAAGGTACGCAAGAAAACGCATCAATGTCGTACCCCATACGAGCAGACGCCGTCTTCTCCTAATTGTGCTAAGCCGAAGCTGAAGGTGGCCACTTCGCCTGGTGCTTCAAAGGTGGTTCTGACTAAATACTCCTTTCTCGATCGTCTTTTTTGGCTTATTCCTAGAAAGCTGACAAATATGTTCGCCGATTACTCAACAGGAGTTGCTCATTCTTGGAGATTTCATTTCTTTGAGTGCTGCTTGTGTGAGCGCAATGTAGTTTGCTAACAAAGCGCTTAGCGTTTTCGACTTGAAATTGCGCAATTAGAATACGCGACGCACGATAGATAGAACGTTTTACGGTGTGCATGCGTTGAGCATGTGAGTTTGCAGGCGATCAAATGGCCTACAGAAGACAATTGTGCACAGCACACGCAGCCCTCGACGCCTGATGGGACGAGTGGCTGTACTGCAGCGATACCTCTATCAGTTATCTTTCATCTATTATCTTCCCTCTTAAAATCATCGACATTTTCTGATCGTAGCATATCACAAATGAACATTTCAATCTCCCTTATTGTGATCTCAGGAATTGCACCATATATATAAGTTTCCCTACATCTTAGTTCTCCATTTCGCAGAGTTCTTTTTGCAGTGATGCATGTTCGCAGTATCGTTTTGTTTTATATTTTCTGCTTCTCAACAAGCAATCGCCATTATTCTTTTCACGACACTTTTTAAATTTTAACGTCAAAAGTTTTTATGTTACAACCAACTGCTCTAAGAATTTGTGTATCGACACAAAGATTGCTTCAGTTTATATTCCCTCTCTTTTCTCTTCGACGTTTTTCGATTTTTTGCGGTGTATTTTTTATTGTTTGCTGTTTACGAGGGATGAATTAATAATTAAATCCATCGGTCGCCTATGCATAAGTCGCGAAATCCTTTCTCGATTCTTTTCACTATTAGTGAATCCATCCGTTGTAAAGGACGATTATAAATGAATTAGAAGACGATCATAAACGTCCTTTACTAGTAAAGGATGATTATAAACGAGTTTTCTTCTTTCTTTTTTTTTCAAAATGAACGTCCTGACATCATCGCTTTCCCACTCATACCTCTCCATTTTGTTCTGCCTTACTCATCTGCTTACTTCCCTTGCTTTCCCCACCTTGCATGCTTGCACAAATTTGTTCGCCTCAGATGTAATCAAGGCCAAGCGAAAGAAGTTCATCTTAAACCGTCGAAAATCTTCCCACTCTTTGATGCACCAACTCGCCACCCACACAAGCCCAAAGATTGAGATCAAAGCGTAGTACAAACTCAGGTCAGAACCCTTTGTAAACGAACGGTGCAAAAGCGCCACTTCTTGGCTGATAAGCAGGATGGAAAATGGGTGATGTGGTTTTGTTCTTGTTGCATTCTCTCTGCTAGACAGGGTCCCCATATTTCTTTGCTCTCTACTTAAGCTTCAAATTTTAAGCTTCAAGAAACAAATTTTTCCGTTCATTCATTCTCAGACAAAGGCTGCAGAAAAGGCAATAGGTTTCATTGAACAGTTTCAACACCAGCAAAGCGCAGAAGACGACCATGTTCACCGAAACAGCTAAAACCACATCCCTCGCTATAGCACAATGAAGGGTTAAATTTTATTCACCTAGCATTTCACCACCGGAAATTTTCCGATAAAGCATTACACGATTATGATCGTGTTGAAGAGATGGCAGCCAAAGTTTTGTTGTCACTGCATTTTGCGAATAAAGTCGTTGAACTTCCCCAATATTAGGTAAGCTAATTAAGAGACTGAAATATTTTTACGGTAAGTTGTAATAAGCAGCAGTTACTATTGAGTATCTACATGTCTCTTTACTTCCGTATGTTATTGATCGTTGTTTCTGAAATGCTGGATAGTTGTCTTCGACCTCACCGTTTTCGTTTTAAAAAAATTGGACACCCAAACGCCGATGGCGTAAATAAATGACGTTTTCGCTATTTAGACTACCGTCGTAGTTGTAGAGCTAAAGGTGCACGTGGGAAATGATCCGAAAAGATCTTGTCGTGATTAGAAATGCTTGCTAAAAATAATGCTCACTGTTAATACCATGTGTGGGAATGCTTTTTTTCCTGTTGATATGCTCTAAGCATGTTCTTATTTAAAAATTTGCCAACTAAATAATCAAATGTTCAGGAATCCCGGGCATCATTTTGCCCATCTGCCCAACTTTCTCGCTGGTACCGTTGGTATGCTCCCTTCTAGCGATTATTTAAATCATCGTCACTGTTGTTGCTAATCCACTGTTATGAACAACCACAAGCATTCTCTTTCTTAAATGAAGTGTTTTCATTTCAAAAAATTATCGCTTTCATTGTTCAACACTTGTATTCGTTCGTTTCAATAAGCTTTACTCACGCCTACAAAGCTTATTGAAAGCTTTAATAGAAGTTTTCTTGTGGTTTTTTGCAAGGCCATAACTTATTCGATGTGGTTTTGTACCTGTTTGGAACATTTGCAGTATCATTCGGCATGCCTGCATCAACTTGTTGCAGATGGGGAAGGGAGAGATGCGGCATAGCTGAATGAAGGGTTTCTTGTAAGGTTGTTCACGTTATAGGATGACGAATCGACGCAGGTGCAAAGCAGTTATGATCTCCTACTTCAGCAGCAGCGACTCTTCTTGCAGTGGCAAAAGGAAGTGGAAGATGCCCGTGGAAGCGCCTCACAGGTATTTTCATTTATATGCTCACTTAGCACCGCAGTGGCGCTACCCTCATTTGGCATCAGTGTGAGGTAACAGTATGTTTGACTGCAAAAGGGGGATGCCAGTGAGGATTAACGACAGGGTGTGGTTGCCTTGAATTGTATCCTATAGATCTATGGGCATATCGGCAACGCACTTCGTGAACACTATTGGTAGGTCAAACCCCATTAACACATGATGCAGATTCGAACGCATGTGTGCTCCTTATTGTTTTGCATCTTCGCAACAACCGACGATGTTTTATTTCGTACAGATTAAAACTATAGGGGGGATGTAGGATGCGGTAAGCTCTCGCTTTATAGATCGATGGAACGCTGCGGTTCTTGAACAAACAGCTTAGTGCATCCGTTTCCCTTTTATTATCGAAGTGGTGATCGTAAGAATGGAAATGAACAAAATTTAACTAAGGTTTTTAGGCTGCTAGCGAAGAGGTTCGTTTTTCGAGTATACAAGAAGACCAAATACGGGGCTCACCCAGTGAGGGTTGCTCACTCTCGGAAACTTCACCGTGCGCTGTGCAACTCACCGGCACTGCGCATTCGAACAGTGAATACGCATATGACGGTGATTCAAGAACCCTCATGTGCGAGCAACCCGTTGTTGAACTGTGCTGCCAGAGCTCGGCGGCTGCTCCAACAACAAATGAAACACCACCGGCTGTTGTTACGAGGCCATCAAGCACCGCCTATTCAGAGCGAGATAAACCAAAGCTAAAGCTTTCTGATTACCGAGTACAGGATCTCAAAAACGAATGCAAAAAGCGGCAGCTGCCGGTTTCTGGAGCAAAGCCGCAACTTGTGGAGCGGCTGAAACCGTTTGAGGAAGCTATTTTGGGAGCGAATGCCGACGACGCTGTTCGTGATGTCCTTTCAACGACGTCGCCGGCATCTGAATGGTCGAATGGTGCGAAACGTCTCCCTCCGATCAGCAACGTTATCAATGATTATATTCAACAGAACTTCGCCCAAGTTCCGCAGCAGATGACGCAGCTGCAGCCACTGGTGCTGCATGTGCCTGCAGTTTCGCAAAATCAACAGTTGCTTCACGTAGGTTTTCATTTGTGGTGCACTTAATATGCCGCTTTATGCCATCTCAGTTAATATGCGGCTTTTGTTGGAGAGTACGCTGGTTTGTGAATTTGATCGACTTGGCTATAAAAAAGGTCAAGATCTGATAGTTGCCTGCTGCGGGATAGCGCTTTTTAGCTCACCAGAGCACTTTGAAAAATAGCAGGTCTCAAGCTACTGTAGATTTCGACGTTAATATGTTGTTCATGAATAGAGACAACAAGATGTTTCAAGGATATCGATCTATAAAGGTTGCGAATGCGGCAATGCGTATGAGTAACCTTTAATTGTACACTATTTAAGAAGGGTCCCGCTTGGGTGTGGGAACGTTCGCAGATTGCAAATTCGACGCATATTTCGTTACACACATTCAACAATACAAAGCCAGCGGTATGTGAGTGAATCACGTCTTATGCCTGTAATGTTCCATGCTTGCCTTCCGAAAGTAGTGTTTAAGAGAGGTCTTCATGTGAATCGTGAGTGGAAATTCGTTCATTCGTTTTGCTCATTGGTTTTGCTCATTGCAGAAGCTCATTGGTGTAGCGGTCACCTCCATCCACACAGCAAAGTGCCATTGATGATACAGTCTTGGTCAACAAATTCTGCTCGTGTTTTTTTCTTTCAGCACTGGAAACCATTGTTAAGGTGCTAGAAAGAACCGAAAAGGCATACTTTACTATTCAGGCATATTCGGCATGTGTAGCGCGCAGATGTATTCACGCGAGGGCCTGTAATCGTTGCGGTTATAGTGATTTCAGCTCACTCCACTTTGCAAAATCGATGTACCTTCAGGAGGTGGAAGGGAGTTCATATGGAAATGCGCCTATTGACGAGTTGTAAGCGGCGCTTGCAATTGCAGTTGTTCAAGCAAAAGTAGAAAGATGAAGTATCGCTTTAGGCCGAGGCGATCTCATGTTGTGCTACGACTGCCGCACTTTTTTTTGGCATCGCGTGCCAAAGCAGTGCATTGTACTGAAGGGTTCTGCCCAGCTAGAAGCACTGAAGCATTCAAAATGGGCTCCCCCCACGCTCCCCTCTCCACCCTCCTTCCCCTCCATCCCAAATAGCACTTCATCTTTTTTAAAAATTTGATACTGTATTGCCTCTGGAGGGAAACACAGGGAAAGATAGACACTAAAAAGCTGTGTATGGTCAGTATAAGTGGGCGAAAGGAGGAGCGAATTGCATTGTGGGCATGTTATTATTGAATATAAAAAAGGTGAACTGAATAAGGTTCCATTTGCAGTTGGTTGATTCGAACGGCTCGTTGGTTGCGATGGCCACAGTGCCGAGCGGTGTGCAATGTTGTCGTGTTTCTTCGGATTGCCCATGTGACGCGCAAGGTGTTGGTACAACGATGGCACACTACGAAGGCAGCGAACGCACAGAACTTCCCGCCCAAGCAGCTACCTCTGTGCAAACTGAACCCACATTCAGCTTTGCACAGCTCGGCTCTGGTGGACAGGTATCGTTCATTTCTTTCAAGGAACGTCTTGCTATTTTAAGAGCGTGTTTTGCGCATGCTTTCAAGTCATCTCTTTTTATGTTTTCAGTTCACTCTGGTACAGTCCGCTTCTTCGGGAGAGGCAAACAGACAAAGTGGATCGCCGGCAGTTATCGACGATGCGCAGCAGTGTAGCACTCAACGTGTCATCGCATGTCCACAGCTACAACCATGTGGTGCTCAGCTGACGCGTGCAGGGTGTTGCTCTGTGCAGCCGGCATCGCCTAACGTGCAGCCATGTGGCGGGACGGTTTTGGGTGCGGTTCAGTCAGCACAGTTCGGCAATACCCCTACAAATACCCAGCTTGTTGCTGCCAACCAGACACAGATCGTACCAGCCCAGTCTGTCCAAATGCTAGCTCAACCTTTGCAGCTGTCTTCGGGCCAGTTGGTTCCAACAGGAGCTGTCAATTCATCGCAGCCTTGTTTCGTCACTCCTGGAGCCGCTAACGATTCGATTCAGTACACACATTATGTTGTGAGCGTAAGCGATCAGGTGCAGCCGTCACGGCAGGTACCCAAATCGTTTTTCATTTATAGCCAAAGTGGTGGGTTGTGAGGTCGTTTAGTGGAGTAGGCACTGTGTTGAACACAACGCATCAAGTTTGCAGGAAGAAATTTCAAATGTGAGATCACATTTCCAAATTTCATCAAATATTGAGTCACATTTCGAGATTTCAATGATTGGATTCTATATACATTCCTAAATAGATGCATCCATATCATTGCAAGCTCATCTGCAGAGACGAGCCAAAAAATAATGGAAGATTCTGAGGATGGATATTTTAACTTCCGAGTAAGAAATAGAATATAGGCAGATTGGCGTATTTCAAAGGTTGTCGCATATACCCTTCAGAAATGTAAACTTTTCATTAAGATGCCTACACAAAGGAGCGCAGTGTGCATATGTCGATGTAGTTCGCTTCGAGAAAAGCCTTGCAGTGGGAAGATTGTGCATCGATAATAAGCACTAATTGTCGCACTCTAGGATGGAACGCTTCAAACGCAATGTACGAGGTGCTTACCGATGCAGACCGCTGTGCCACCGCCTGGATGCTCGCCAGTAACCGGCGATTCAGCGTCAGGCAGCTCCCCAAACATACCATCTCCACCCACTAAGCTGGACAGTGCCACACGATCGCAGGACATACATACTATGCAAATCGACCCCAACGACACCAATGCATTGTGAGATTTTTATAAAACAATAACAAAATATAGTTTCAAGAGGGCATTGCCCAATAGCTGTGTTTGCTCCCATGAACCAATGCACTCTCGCATCCGTTCGAGGTCGAATATCGTTTTTTTGTAATGTTTCGATTCGCAGAGCAACCATCAGACGAATCTGCAAAAGAACGACACATCAGCATTTGAAGCATCGAGTAATGAATGAAAGAACGATTGCTGTACACTGTACCTGTGATCTGCTCTGAAAAGTTTCATCTACTAATATCATGGCAATTCTTCTTTGTAGGTTTATTCGATGATGGCACATTGGTTTCCGTTGTATCGGTCAAGTCTGTAGAACGAATACGTATATCATTATCACAAGATGACGTTGTTTTATGGAATAATACCGTCTCCATTTTCTGAAGAATAAAACCGCTTTTCTGTGTAGTTGAGAGGGAGAAAGGCGTAATGAGGCGCCTCCTTCGTCGAATTTGTGATATGCAGTGTCGAGTTTTATCTTTACTCGAGTTATGTAACTATTGCTGAGAGGTTAACCTATGAAGTAAGCGTTTTATAGGTTGTCTGCGACGACACTGTCAATACACGAGGAAATGTTACGCTTTCAACAAAGGAAAATCGAAGAACTGCAGAAGGAGTTGAATCGTTCACAGCAGCAGCTGAAGCATCAGCAGCAGGTCATCCTGGCAGCAAAAAGGGCCCAGGTATCATCCAGTCTCATGTAGTTTCTGTGTGATTCACTTCCGCTCCTGTTGATATAAGCGTCCAACTTTGGGTATGCGTTCCTATGGAAGATCTATCCTTCTTTCACCATTTGACTGATAGGAGCCTGTTCTCAGATGCATTTCCATGTTGTGGGCCACTCGCAGTTAACTGTTACCTCTACTGCTAACCAAATTGCGGGAAGGGACTTGACATTTACGATGTGGTGGCCAACTCTGATGATGATGGTATGAGTTGGTTTTGTAGGGCTTAATCATTTCTGTGGAATGTCCATTTAGAGTTTTACTCTTTGATTATGCTTAAATTCTTAATGAACTGACTGTTTAGCAATTTTTTGGAGCCAACTGTAGTGGCTTCTCCCTTCCTAAAGCATTCAGCTGGAATATGCACGTTATCCACCTGTATTGCTGATATGATTTTAGTGTGCTTCGTTTCTAGATCCCCATGGTTTGTTGCATTATTGACCGATTGCGCTTTCCCACTTACAGCCTTCCTGCTATTATCATTGGGTCGGATAGGTTAGGAAACTGGCGTAATTTGGTTCGCTGACGTCGTACGCCACCAACGTTCGCATTCTTGATCGTCACTGATACGTATCTGAAAAGACTTTAGCGTTGTGGAAAGCAGTGAATTTTTGCACAGATTGTTTTCTATAAATAGCGATATGTTGATTTGTAGCAGACAAAGCGTCACGAATGTGCTCAGCAGAAGAACGAAGGTGAGCAGTCACAAGCCGATATGTGGTTAAATCAGTTGGACATAAAACACCTCAACAAATTTCACATACAACTCTTCCTTCAGCACAAGTTGCAGCAACAGCAAATGCAGGTTCGTCGGCGTTTACCCTTCTTAGTATATCGAGAACTTGCAGAGACATCGTTGCAAGTGCTGTCGATCTGAATATATATCTGAGAATACCTGTGTCAAATTCACAAATGCTAATGCCTTCACCCTGATCCCGAATGGATGATTTTAGAATTTGTTGCTGAATTTTGCTTTCCGATTCCTTCTTCCAGCCACGTCGCTGTCGATGCACTCATACGTTTGCTTTCCTTAGTACTTGACGAATATTGTATCGGTGTTTGCCCTCCCCTCGGAAAAAGATGCTTTTTTGTGATAACTCGCATTAATCGTTCAGGAACAGCTACTTGAGCAACAGAAATTGACTACAACCGAACAGAAGCTACAGGAGGAGTTGCATGTGGAACAAGCGGTCCAGGATATCGTTCGACTCATAAAGCAAGATGCGAGAACAGCTCTGCTTATTGTTCAACTCCTTCGAAGATACCAACTGGAGAGGGGCCGACAGGTACTTAAGTACATCTGCCTAATATTTGTCACTATCTCGTCTTTTTATTTTGTACTCTGCTGGTTGTTATTATTGGACTGTTACCTTCTGATTAATATGAATACCTTAGTGTGTTGTATTCACTGCAGAAATGTACACTTTTGGTTAGAGATGTCCAGAGGTAAGTTTGGAGATACGATACGTTAATTCTTCATTACATTAATTCTGCTTAGATCTCTTCGTGAAGGTGACGCATGTCTTCGGAGACCTTTACGCTCCATAAATAGAGAGTCGGGCGTTTTCGTTTCCCATTTGCTTTCGCTGGATAGGCACAACTCTCCATTTAAAATGCGCAAATTCTAACATGCCGGTGGCAGTTAAGCACTCTATTTGTCTGTCTATCCTTCAACGGAAGAACGAACTAAACAGAAGGATCCTGTTCTTGTTATCTCGAATGCGCACTTAACTAAGTGATTTGTATTTTGTTAAATCTCAATCCCCCTTATAGCTCACTCCCCCTCCCGCTAACCTATTCAGCCTTTAAGTTTTCCTCCTTAGAACGGAATGGGAGCCTTAACGAATCCATTGTTATGGTCATACTCAGGGAGTTCAGGCAGCGAATGCGGCGATAGCTGCGGTGAATGGCGACTGTATGAATTCAGCGAATAATTTGGCTGAAGAACAGCAAGAACAACGGCAAGCGATGATTTGCATAGCCGAAAGCAGTGCTACTTCGAATACCGAAGAGATTGCTGAAGATGTGAATGTGAAGAGAGCACCTACCGGCATCAACGGCGAAGAAGAATGCGTCGCTTCAGCTTCGAACAACACTCACTCTAAGCCAAAAAGCAAAAAGAAGAACGTTACCAACAGGTATTTACTATCATTTTTGTGAAGGTATTTTATGCACTAGAACTTATCCAGTGCACTATACCATAAACCATAAACGTATGGGTATAAAATGTAGTGATTACCTAGAGATATAAAAATTGTTCACGTTTCGGCACTTATTCGTTTGTGATAGCATTGGGATAAAGCATGAGCGCATTACATAAACCTGTGGGATATGGCAACTTGGGGACAGAGTTGTTGGAAGTATTGGGTATTTTCGGTGCATATTACATTCTAGAAAAAAAAAAGATTTCTCAATTTTATAAGGCAAAACGTTTCGACATGCAAACAACTCATTTTAGATGCGCATCGTCAAAAGTGGAAGCTAATGATCGCAAAGAAAAGCCGCCAACAGCTCAAGTAGATATGGAGGAAATATTTCGTAAGGTTTTGGAGGATGCCTCTCGTGCGTTGCTACTAAGCAACGCGGACAAGGAGGATGAGACTGCAACAGGAGCGGCATCCGAAGAAGTTTTAGATACTCATTCAAGCACAGCTGGTCAGCCGTCAGATACCCTCCAACACGAGCATCAACAAGTGTTGTTCTCGAGTGAAACTCCTCAGGAAGCTCCCGGCCGCGGGCAATTTGCGGATTCGTTCGCGGTGAATTCTTTCTTCTAATCCTGCTTCCCTTTTCTGAATAAATGCGTTATTATAATTCCGCATATATTCGGCTTATTCGGAAGATAAGACTGCTATCGGTAAACAAGAATGCTGCCCACCATGTGCAGTGTACGGTCTTCTCCATTTCGCGTTTCCGACAAGTATGTCTGTGTAGAACTATCGCATGCTTTTAAAGAGAAAAAAGAGGGGAATTGGAAATTGTTTGGTCTGGCCTCCCTTTCTTGACATTCCTCGCAGGAGGTCTTGAAGCATCCTAAAAATTCGGCATCGAAGTAATAAAGCGATTTCTTTCTGAAGGAGAGGCTGAGGTGACAATCGAGGTTCTTTGGATAATCCAAGAACACAGTAAAAATGATTGCTTTCATTCGCTACCTTATCTTTCACAAATTTTGAGGGATTGATTCCGAAAGTTCTTTTTATACATAGTTGAAATTATTATAGCCCGCACAAAGTTCACCTGCGTTCTTTGTGGGCGAAGAGAAGATGTCCTCTGAGTGTATGGATGATCGGTACAAGGAACGAGTCGAAGTGATCGAAGAAGGAGCCGTTATCTTGGATCAGCCCATGCAGTACTCCAAAAACCAGGCTTTCGATGATCTCATGGATGTGTTGCGCGACGATCAAGGTGTGCATATTTGTATCGACGTTCCTTTTGCTGCTTGATGTGACGGAAATATCACGTGATGAGGCATACCATTTAGTCTTACAAGGTCAGAAATACTCTCTGCCAGGTGTGCGCGTTATTGGGTGGCACGCGAAGTTTCGATTGCTTTGTTTGTGACCTAATAATATGATTTTTTAAGGTTTTTTTCTTTCGAAGGCTTTTTTCAAGATGGAGATGTTTCCTACCCCATATTGAATCATATATGTATATATATATATATATATATATATATATATATATATATATATATATATACATATATATATATATATATATATATATATATATATATATATATATATATATATATATGATTCAGTATGAGCCTCACCCTCGAAACATTGCAAAAGTGGATCTCCAGGGGCTGTTTTCGAGGTGCTGCGATGCGTTAACAATCCGTAAACTAGAGTTTATACTTGCACCAATTCTGGGGAAATCTTAGTTCTCCCTTTTTTGGTTGACTTGAACTCTTTGAATTTCTGTTTCTGCTCAAATTCTTGCTGGAGGTTCAGCTTATTTTAAGCCAGTAGGAGATTTTGTTCAAATTAATCAATATTTTTGACGACTTTTCCGTTTTCTTTGTCGTCGAAGTATGTATCTTAATATAGGTTTTATACGTGACACTTTGTTAAGCATGTTCTACTCTATTATTGCTTAACTCAGCCTCTAGCAAACTATCGTGTTATCATCGTCGTCGTCATTTCAATATATAATTCATGAGAAATTGAATGGGCATTGTAAAAGCTCGACGTATATTTTTGGTCCCCGTAAGAATGGAATGACTGCTGTACATTATGGTGCGGTATCTATGTGTTTCCCAAGACTGAGCATACAGATTTTGTCGATATCTTTTGAGAGGTGCATCGCGGAAAAGAGTGCAGAATTGTTTCAGTGACGGAGGGTGACGTCAGACGACCAGAGCATGACTTCGCGACGGGTGCCGATTATGAGTCGAACGAGTTGGCGACGTTACTTGACGGTGGCTGGTTCGACAATGAGAGTGTTGCGCAGCCAAGTGTTGCCTATGAAGCACCCTGCGTGGGATATGCTCATGATGGGGTGAGTTTGTTGCTTAATTCAATTCAATATGCCTTTTAATTTTACAATTTTTTCTTCGTTTCGTGCATTAAGATACATTGGCAATCCATTTGTGTCAGAATGAGTGATATCAATGATGAAAGACCCCCTATGATGTGAGTCGAGGAAACACATTAAGAACTAATGGCGTTTTCTATGTGTTATCGATTGTTTCTTGCATCTTGTGAAATATGTCGGCGATTGCGAGGTACAGACCTTTGTCACTCATTGCGATTGTATTTGCCCTCGTCTTTGATTCGCATTAGTGTTTGATGTTATGTGACGAGGATATCGAGAAATTCATATTGCTTAAATCTATCTAGTGTTTCTTGAATGTCTGCTGAGAAAATTGGGGGAACAAGGAGTAGTAAACAAAATGGATATCGACACAGGTGGGGTTCGAATGGGAGGGGAGGAGGAATTTAAGAGAGGGCCCTGTTAGTTGAGTAGGATTTCAACAATGTGTTATGCTGTAATAGCACCGATATGCTTGTAGATCACCACTGTATGTTCTAACGCGCCTTTCTGCATCTCTAATGGAGTTTTTCGATAAATTTGCGCAACATCAACGAGAAGTGATACTCTTTTAATGTGATTCTAATGCAAATCCAACAATATTCTCTCAATTTTAAATGCATCACAATACAGTTTGCTCTCATAATGAATAAAAATAACTAATTTATTTGGAGCGGTTAAATCAAACGATCTTTTCTGCAAGAATTTCTTTTTTTCCACGAGAATTAGTGGATAGTGCAAATTTATAAATATTTGAGAGAGAGCCGCTTAATATTTTAGTTGTCCCTCTTCTGTGCGATTTTTTTTAAATAAAGAAATACTCCCGTCGATTCGCTCTTTTTTTTTTTGTGTTTTTTGTTTTGTTTTTTTCGAAGAGATAGCTTCCTTACCTATATGACACACCTTTAGAAAATTGCATCTCGAACTAATAGTGTTTTTTTGCAAGGTCCTGTAGGAGGAGGGGGGAAGGCGTTGCTTGTATGCTTATACTCACGATATTTGAGTTATGCAGTTAGTGGTGAAGCAGTGCCTGAGCTGATTCATTTCTAGCCAAACGAGTTGACGGACGACATGGATAGCCGAGACGGAGCGGAGCATAACGATTCTGTTATGGGCTGTTTCGAGCAGAATCAATTATCCGACCAGGTGAGCTTTGATGCACGACTTAAATAGCAGTCTTACTTCCACCCTCTACTAGATATAAGATGTTTCAGTGTTTATGTGAAACTAGCAATAAACAGTGGTCGGTGGACACTTCGTTCATTATTCGTTCAGCTGTAACTATTTTCTCATAGACAATCGCCAGTTGAGGAAAATAATTTATGCGCATTTAAGTTTCAAAATTTATATGCATCTCGTTCGATAAGCTTCTTTGTTTTCATATATCTTTGCTGTTAATTGATAAGCGAAGATGTTTAAAATCTTCATTCAGTGTTTAAAGTGTTTAAAAGTTAAAGCCAAATGTTTAAAAATCTTATGCATCACTTTTTGATTATTGTTTCTTCATTATTTATCATTCAATGAGCTCGATTCGAAGCACTGCATATCTGTTTTATCTTTTTTTTTCCCATAATTATTGTTGATTTCGAAATTCTATGCAATTATTGCCAGTTGAAAATAAGAAATAAGGCTCGTGCTTATTTTTTATTGGTTTCATTAAAACTATATCTGTAATATTTTGCTATCTATTTTCGATATCGCTAAATAATTTTCCTTTAATGGGGGCATTTTTCTGAGGTTTGCTATTCTTGGCGAGAGTGAATAGGGACCTTTGATTTAAAAAAGGAAAGAGCATTTCTGTTACTATGACTGTTTAACTTTGAATAGATCCTTAGGGCAATGATTCTTCTAACATTTTAAGGAGGATCTTAGAAGACGATCTACTCAGATGGGGGTTTAATTTTGCATCTAAAGTTTTGCCTAAACCAAAAATACAACGCTAATCTGTGACGTTTCAGATGCCTACGGCGAATCATTTTTTTCTAGACTATCTGAAAGGGGTTATTGAGGCAATGATTATTTCTCACCTCAGATGTTTATAGGCGAATTAAATGATGAAGAAAAAGTTGTATTCGAGATTCTGCAGTATTATCTTTTCGCCGTCGCTATGTTTTGCAAACGTCTAACTTTGTTGCGCGTAAAATAACTCATTTATTCTTTCGTCCATTGTATTCCCTAAAAAATTTTCTTCACCAGATTCCCGAAGGACAAATCATATGTAGGTAATGAAGATCGCACATGACCTCCTTGACCTTTCTAAGCCGAATTGCCTGAAGAGATGAATGTATATTGGAGTAATTCACAGAGAATGTTTTCACTAACATTCACAATCGAGAGGTGCGTTGTAAAATGGAGGCTGCCCAAATGTTGCGAAATTGCTCTACGTATGGGCTTTCCCCGTACATTATTTTCATACTACATTATTTTCATACTTTAAATACGTTTCTTTTCGATTCAGACCATCTACCTTTATGCGGCCACCTTTACAGCATCTAAAACACATTAACGAAGGCACTTCACTTAGTGCCAAATGAGATGCTACTTCATCTCAAGTGTTATAAATGGTTACGTTGCAGAATATTAATATGGACTGGTTGGATATGATGTTGCCATCACCTACACATGAAACTATGGGCGTGCAACCATTGTACAATCAGATGGTGGCTGACGCCGATATCCTTGGCTAAACACTAAGCGGCCGAGTGAGGATCTTGAAGCCTTTACTCAGACGCTGCGAATATCTCTACTGGTTAACTCACCTGGTGCTAATTGATTTCATTTGCTGACCACCCACCAATGCACCATCGATGGTATATTGTGATGGTATTCGATGAGGGTGATATACTTTCGTCGAAACGCTGTTGATGGTGTAGTTATTGTTGCTTCATTCGATTGTCGTTGCATCCCGATGCACATTCCCCATACAGTTCCCAAAGAATTGCCCTTTTGTTGTAGACTGTGAATGCTGAGTAGTGTCGAGATTGTATAGCTGTGGATATTGAATAGTAATTGCACCCTTGAATGCTTACACTTGGGCACTCTTTGCACCCTCTTGCAACCTCCGCCTTTTCCCCTCTATCGAAATGTATCGCTTAAAAATTTTCACGCATCTTAATTAAAGTGAAAATTCAAGAATCCAGTGCGCATTCTGGTGCCTTCTCGCTCAGGTCGTAAGCATATTTGGGTACGTTTCGTTTATTGGCGCCATGTACGCCAAAGTGAACTTTGCAGTGCAGAGCACTTCGGACGGTAAGCCTTTCCTCATATCACCTAGATGGTGAACACTTCCATAGGCACAATTTTGTACTCTACAACGAATTTTGCATAGGTGCATCGCAAGAAATCAATTGGTAACTTTCCTTTTAAAAACGGCAAACTGCTGTCTGTGAAAAAGGGCCCAAAATATTTAACGTGCTATTGTTTTGCGGCGCGCTTCATAAGTAGTTGTGAATTTAGTCACAAGGGAGCATTCAGAGTGCAAATTTGTTGCAATGTTATTATAGGTGATTGCAGGTGAAGTACTGCTTATATGCAAATGTACTATAAAATTGGCATAGGGACCAAAATTTGCGGTAAAGGATTTGAGATGAGCAATAATTTTTGAAAGAAAGGGTACGAAATTTCACTGAAAACGACAAATAGAGATAAATTTCTGCAATAATCCATTGGAATTCAGTTTTTTTCTAAACGGGCTCAACAGGGTGGGACTCCTAGAGCGTTGAATCGCTTTCGAGCTTCCCATCCCGGAGCGCCAGCGTCTCGAAACAACTGAAAATAGAATCAACGCTGAATGAAAATATGCAAATGCGTCATGTACAGTATTTACTCACTTGTTCATTACCTCTCATGGGTGGTTTTTTTTTATTGAACGGTTTCTCACTTGTTTTTTCCCATTTGCGTTCCATTTTCTTCGTCATCGTTAAGGGGTTTCATTTTCGTGATTGCTCATCTCGAAGTTTCTCGCCAATCATAAGGCGTTCTATCATTACGCATCCATCGTCTTACCTTTTTATACGTTGTGACAGTTACATCGCTCTGGTGGGATTTAATTTTTCCCGTTTAATTGAGAACACTTTACATATTTCCCGATACCGAAAGTATCACATTGTCAGGTTTTGTTTAGGCTTACCTCAAAGACATGGCGCTTATGTTGAGTGATGATTTCGTTGACGTTCCTTTCTTTTTCCCGTTCCCCGGTGCTCATTAATATGTGCATTCAATATTGCTATGAGATAATTTTATGGCTAAGCGACAACTGCGCCCTTAAGAAATAAATACTGAAAGGTGGAAATAATAATGGGAAAATGTTTCTGATGCTAACTAACGCTAAAAAGTTCGAATTCATCAGCAGTCTAAGTCCAATTTGGAGTCAGAGCTTAAGCTTTGAATTGTTAGGGTTCCATATATAAGGGATACGTTGGTGGAAGGCGCAATTGTTGTGGTGCCAATGTTATGCATAAATGGGTTGCGTAGTGCATGTTTTAAACAGCATCAACAATAATCGGTCACCTTTTGCGTATTGCAGCACAATTTTTGGATGTGCAATGCAGCTTATTTGTTATGTTCACTTTAAAGCACCTATTTCCTTCTCGTTGTAAATATATCACTACTCTGCACATGCATGACAGTGATTGGCTTTTCTTGGGTCGGACAACCGCTGTTGGATTGAGCAATGAAAAAGTTGACCGATTTTTTCCGCTGAGTCCTCTTTCAGGGGGAATCGGCGAGTGCGTAAATCATTTTTAAGTGCCTCATTATAGCACAAGTGCCGCCGGTATTGACACGCGAAATAGGGCTTCGCCGTTGGGGATGAACTGACAGAAGAGCGTTTACAGCTAACATTCCGATTACATAAATTAGTACAAATATTTCAAATCGCAATTTTGCATTGCAATTGCGTATTGCTGGGAAGGCCTCCATGTGCGCATGCATGTATTGATGCATGTGATGTATATACGGTTCTGTCTATATAATTAACCTCACTAGGCAGATTGCATTTGATTACGGTAACGGGATAGAGGATCAACGAATCAGAGTACGCTCCACTTGGTTGTCTTGCGGTACATCCCTTTTTATATATGCATAATAAAGGATTCAGCTAAAAGTAGATGATATGCTGAAACCGCGTGTCATACCAGTGTCAGTTGTGCGTTTTCCAATTTGCTTATAATTGCTGTTGGCGCATGTAAAGCGAACTTCCAACCCGCTTCATTATTATGCGAGGGATGGCTTATCAGATGTGAACTGTGACTAAAATACATTCTCGAGAGATGAGATGAGTGCGATATGCCACAAATTTGAGAGGAGCGCAAATTTTATCGACAATGAAAAGCATTTTGACGACTTTTAGTTATGTTTGACGTTTGTTGCGCTACTCAGTGATTCATCTCAGCACAGCGTCAATAGTATCACATTAGAATTCAAAACAAGTAAGCTGTTAGACTTACTGTTGTAGAAGAGGGCTTGTTTTTTTATTGATCTATGAAGTGATTGTGGCATTTAGCAAATACTGCCTGCAAGAAACAGCTATATTTCTACTTTCTGTGCAGAAACGCGTGAATAAAGCGTCTTTTAAATGGGTCTTCGTTTGCTGCCGTTGCATAACTACGTTTTGCCCTTACAAAGCAATTACCATATTCGTTTGATTTTGGCAGCAAAGTGTTTCTCTGATCAGCACAAATGACCGCTTTGACCATCTGACAGATCAAAGCGATCGCGCATTTCAAAATGCATCGTTGCGATGTGCGGTCGCTAGTTGATGTTATTCGTCTATAGAGGAGACGGGTGAAGCTGTTCGCAATCGTTGCGTATTCTCGTTGAAGCACCACTAGCGAGGATATTTTCGTTATCTTGCTAGAAATAAACATTGTATGTTGATCTTATCGGACACTGATTTATCTTTTCGTCCGTCATTCGATGTGGTTGTTTCGTTATCGTTGCAGTCGTTGCGTGAACTGTGTAGTGTGTGTTCTGCATACCCGCATTATGACCCCCCCCCCCCTTTGGATTGATTTCGTTATTTGTACGTGTTGTGCATTGCTAATTGTATATTTTTGTTTCGTGCACAATGGCAAATTGACGCACAGTGCGCTAATTGCAAGCAATAATCGATATGGTGACAGCTATGCAAAATTGTGTGGCGGTAGGATATAGGGCATATCGTTGTTCTTCTGCATATCCGCAGATGCCCGTGGGGCACTTTTTTGCTTGACGGAATTTTTGTCGTAAGCACTCTTGAAGCAGTGATTGTAGTTTAGGAGCAGCAGATTGTAGTTTAGCAGATAGTGACGGGAATCGGCGGTGCAGACTTGCAGATGAGCTGTCATTATGTTGGTACACACTGAAAACTGCAGATATCCGCAGTTTGGAATATTCGCTGAGCCACCTTAGGTGAGTTTGTTCTTCATCCCTCATGATATGATTTTATAAGCGCGTTTCTTACTTCCAATCTTCGTTAAAGAATCGTGCGGCATATATGTAAAATAATGGAACTATACGGCTTCCGTCATTCAAGCTTGCAGTTTCGGTGGCCAAGACTTTAAGCTTGTTTGCTTCTAATGTGGTGTTACCTTATAAATGTTGAGCAAGAACAAGGATTGCTTGCATTCGTGGCACTGTTCGTTGAGGTTTGCCGTTGCTTTCGTTGTGTAATTTTCATGTGCTTACATTGTCGGCGTTTGTGTGTATTGCCGGTGAAGTGTCCAATTGTGGCCAGGTTAATGAGCCTAGGCTAATGGTGTGCTTTAAATTTGTCATTCGTTCATTCCTTGCAGTGCGCTTACTTCTAGCGTCGATGTCTCATTTGAAATAGCTGCCTTCACAGAACGTTTCATTCCCTCTGTAAAATGCCCCAATCGGCGTACTTATGTGCGTCGCAAGCACGGTGCGTCGTTAAAGTGATGCGTGAATCGCTATGCTGCTGTGTTTTCGTATTTCAAACGCTGCACGTTAGCTAACGCGAACAAGCACCGTGTGGGCATATATATATATATATATATATATATATATATATATATATATATATATATATATATATATATATATATATATATATATATATATATATATATATATATATATATATATATATATATATATATACATATATATGTGCATTGCGTGTTTGTGCCCGTTGAGAGTGAGCGAAAATAAACGGTCCGCATCCATGTGTGAGCGTGCATTGCGCGGCGTTCGACTTGCAAATCGATTCGACGTGCTGCAGAATGCAAACGTTAGCAAAACGCGACGCGCGATCCAATCGCACACACCTCGCACGCACGGCTCAATCGCGCAGCCGGTGCTCGGTCGACATTCACGATGGCCTTACCTTCTGTGAAGCTTATGAATACGGCGAACGATATCCTCGGCTTACCAAATTTCGCTATTGTTCGCATTCCTGAAGGCGGTGATATTATAAAGCTCTTCAGTTTGCTGGTAAAATTTCAACTTTCGATTTATATACATCTCTAAAATCACTCCACTTTGATTCTTACTCAGTATCTAAGTAGCGTTAACCGTTTTTCCGGGGCAATGTCTAATTTGGTACGGTAGAACTCCCACTTGAACACTCCTGTCGGTTGGCCATAATCACTGGCAAAGCGCCAACGTTCGCATATTGCAGCTTTTTTGACAGTACGCTCATACCTGAGGGAATTCCTTCGCTCTTTTGTTGCTTTCATTTGAGTATTCAAATTGCGCCAATAAGTATATCATTAGGGTGTTCGTGTGGGAGCCGGGGAGAAGGCGTAGACTAAAACAGTAAGTGAATGCGCTCAACAGTTTTAGCTGAACAATGGCTTCCCTGAAGTATCTTTCGTGAACGAAATCCGCGAGAACGCATTCCTACCAGCGGTCGGCTCTGCGCTATCGATGCGCGAGCTGAATGAGCTTGTGGCTACTCAAGAGCAAGATGTACACGATGAAAGCAGTGCACTAGTTATCGTTGATGAAAACTGCTCCGAACACTCTCGAGGAGCGTCGATCTCGAGCCCGGCACATGGCGTTGCATCTTCGACGGCCATCCCTTCGCCAATTCCATTTGTGGCACGCCCTCGAGGATCGCGAGCAAACACGAGTGATGACCCAAACCTTTATGCGGTATGCCAACTGTGTCAGAACAAAATCATGTCGAGTCGTCTCTCGAACCTCACCAACCACGTTCGACGACACGCCTCGCTGAAGCAATTCCAGTGTGTCTACTGTGTGTATACGCACAACGAAATGGCTAAGGTATGATTGCTTGCTTCGATTCATTCTTTTAAATTTGTGCTTCAAGGTTGCTTTATTTTGCTTTATTTGAGAAAAATTTGACTATGTAGACTGGGCGAACTGTTAACCAGTGATCTTATCACGAAGGCTATTGTTAAAGCGTCAGTTTTAATGCCAGCTGTGTATTTTGTTTCCCATCATAAAATCGCAAATCTCCTTCCCTAATCAACCATATTCTATGGAGACTTGCATTTGAATCCTCCTAGTGTCTTGTTAGCATTTGTGAATAGATGAATGTCATATCGAATGCTCACCGATGTAATTTATTCAAAAGTTTATCGACATAGCAGTGCATCTTATATGCTTATTCTACCTTATGCTATTTAGTTCTATTTTCGTTCTCAAGGAGAGTACTTCCATTGTTGTAGTTTATCCATCATACTGTTCAAGATTTAGTAACCTCTCTTTAAGAACGAGTGAGCACCATGCTTTGGTGCTTTCGATTTTCTTAGCGATTGTCCACTCTTCGACCGCTACTTGAATCAAGTAAGGAGTCTTAGGTGAGAATCTCGCAAATTCATTGGTAATTCATGGTGTCGAAGGCTGGTGTGCTTTATACAACCTTTGACTTTGAATGTACAGAAATAGTACATAAATAGTAATTCGGCCGGTTTTTTTCCCGTGGAAGACGATCGGGAATGATGGGGAACTTACTGACTAGCGCTGTTCAATTAGAAACCAAATTGTGCAAACTTTTACGTTTTTGGCCAAGTCGTTTTTGGGCACTGACAACGGAAATGATGCATATAATCATGATCTAGCATTCGCAGCCTTAAGGGAGCTAAAGTTTATATCGTAACGTTGTGATGTAAACGTAGGTGATGATGAAATCTGTTCGCTTTATTGAACGTTAATGTGTGTGCAAACAACACTTCAGCTGTCCTTTTAAAGACAGATGTTGAGAGATTTTTGTAGACAGTCAACTGTATGCGCCTATGCAGCAGCTACTGACAAAAAAATAAAACAAAGTGAGACCGTGATCTGATTGCTGTTAAAGGAAGCAAGTCAGATCACAAACGGGAAAGAAGGATGGAACGTAATGCTGCAAGAAAGTGTTAAATTTCAGTTGTAAATGAAGTAAAATATGCTTTGTAACTAACTAGCACTTCTTTCGATGATGACATCCGTCATGACGTGTGTCAACGAGTGCAGCTGCGACTGCGATAGAGTATGACGTCCTAAAGTGCGAATCATGCTTGCTGGCGGTTAACTCTATGGGAGGTGCTTCGAGAGGCGTTGCCGATTTGTATTTTGCGCGCACAAATGAGCATTGCGCGAAAAAAAAAACGAAAACTTTCGCATTGCTTCTAGCTAGATGAGAGCCGCCGCTTTTGAACATAGAGAGTCAGCGAGCTGTCACGATCTATTTGCAAGCGTGAAGGTACGCATCAACTTTGGTGGCCTCATGCATGCACATCACACGCTTGTAGAGAGCGCAGTCGTCATAACGACTAGTACGTGACAAAGTGGCATATTGCATACGTTTTACATCAACACATTTTTTTTTCTTCTTCGATGTGACAACTCTGTCGGCTTTCTAGGCAAATAAGCGCCTTTCATGATGCATCATTTTTACGCTTACACATAAAAGAGGGATTGCTAACGCTTAAATGCCTCAAAAAAGACAGATATTTAAATAGCACATATGATGCAATATAAGCATTTATTAGCGCGTTGTATTTTATCAGTTAAGTTTTCTATAATAAGAGAAGTTAGTTGATGCTTTTTCATTCTTACAGCAAATCTTCGTTTTGTGAGCATTCAAAATTCGCATTAAGTTTTCGCATCTAAACTATACCTAAGAAATGCGAAAAAAGGATAGATAAGCAACAAAACGATACAACGTAAATGTGCTCAAACGAAAACATGGCGAAAAACAGAGTTTCGAGAAAGAAAATGAAGAACGCACACGCGGAGAAAAGAATGCCAACACTGAAACCATCTGAGACGAGCCTATAATAGTTCACTTGGGAAGGTCATTCTTCATAACGGTCGGCCAATGTTGAGCATTAGTATAATCCCCAAGATACATTCCCTAACGCTGATAGTTACAGATTTGAAGGCAAATCCCTTGATATTAGAAATATTGGCGCGTCAGTCACCGGGCATTGCGAGGCAATATCGCGCGAGACGAGAGGCTTAAGTCACAATGAGCTGTTTTGTAGTCTGTACTTTGAAAATGAAACCCTAACAACTCCAATTTTGCTCTTTTCGTATCAAACGAAAATGATAGATGACTGTTAAATGATTAAATTCTTGTAACCAGCCAATCCTTGGCTCTTTTCTGGGAATCACCATTATCTGTTTCCGTGTGATTCAGTTGGCCGTGTATTTTCGCCATGAGGTCGAAGAGAACGGACGTGATAACTCTATTGAGCTATGTTGAGATAACGCCGAATACATTTTCCTGCTTCCTTTAAATGCACCATCTTATTGGGCATCCCATCATGTAGTGGTAATAAATGCTTGAAGAACTAGAATCTTTCTGATGCTTGATATGATCTTTGGCACTTCGATTCAGAGTATGTTGATTTTAGTGGGCAGATACACGCTCAATCGTTTGCCATTTTACTGACATAACTAATCCAGTATTTTTGGCTTCATGGAGGCTACAGACCACAGGGCTATGATCCAATAAAGAGGACCCAATAAATGTTTAATGTATAATTGGAAAATTTGCTGCAAATACTTATTTAAAGGTGTTGTCGTAGCGCAAACCCTTTTTTAACGCAAAGATTGCCTCTACTCGAACTACTTAGCAGATCATTTGAGTCTAGCCACTTGTCCTTTCTTGTTTCCTGGCCAGATGAGCGCAGATTGCTTGTGTGTTCTTGTTTGGCTAAATGTTCAGGAACAATTAATGAATCGTTGCCTTATCTTAGGTTAAGTGTGAACTGATAAGCAGTTGGTTATGAGGTTAAGCGTAGCGCGATAGACGATGAGTTGAGAGGTCGAGTATGGGCAACGGTGGACCCGATGTGAAGTGTAAGCAATCACGTGGCGTAGTGAAAAATCATGTAAGTGATGCATGATGGACAACCGCTAGCCTGTCTTTGAAGAATGAACTTTGAATGCCATCGAGAATTTCGAATATACCCTATAAACCACCTAAATGGGAAGAGCAAGCACCGCGCTTTCTTTATAAGTCTTTATAAGCTCCCATATTCATGCGCTTTCATCTTTGAACGCTTCCATTTCGTGTAGATTATATCTTCTCACCTCGTTTTTTTTTTTTTTGCAAAAGTCTTCACTCACTGCTATCAATGAGTACGGATATAGGGATATGGATGGAGCGCTAGTTCGCTTGTGTCGGTCACTTAACTCGGTTATGTGTGGCTACGCCTTGACTTCAGTCATTTTTTTTCTTTCCTTTTCCCATCCTCTGCTCCTTTTAGCAAGAGTATCGGAATGTCTTTCTAAAGGAATAAAAGTTCTTTACGCCAAAAAGTAACTAAAAATGCTCGGTAATTATTAAATGTTTTGATATAGAGTGCGAATTAGCAAGTTACGAGATTGAGCTAACAATTGGGAATATGTGTTTGCATTTTTAATGCGGAGTATATTGCGATGTAGAGTAAGTTGTTGAACAACGAGGTTGAAATCATTATGCATACCGGCTTCGTACTAAGTGAGAAAAGAACCCAACAATTTAGCATTCTGGTGAGAGTATTGTGCTATCAACTGCTCTTTATAAAAGATTTCAAAAAATTCGTAGGTGCGGCTCCACATGCAGCATAATCACAAGGACCACTTGAGTCAGCCACGTGATGCTCTCACACCTGAGATGCAGAACCAATGGGATCTTCTAATGGAGCAGTGCTTTCCTGGATACTCGAAGGTATGAGTTCCTTGCAATTGATTACTGATAAACAACATGGGAACCGCAGAGAACCACAAAAGGATTTCAGAGCATGCAATTGAGGATGAAAGATAAATAGTTATTGTCAGTGGTACCAATGGAGATGATCACCGCACAGTATTTCTTGCCGAAAACGACCCACAAAAATTCTTCGTTGTCTTAATTGTTAAAATTGGTGGAATGAAAGAAGGCGGGGGGGGGGGGGGGAAGTGGGTGAGGATTTCAGGTTTGTATTGAACGTCGTTTCGCCAAGCATTGAGGGTTTATGTGGGAACTTTCCCACTCGGGTTGTGAATTAGAACAGGTCAGAGAACTTCAGAGGAACCGTGAATAAAACTTGCTATGACTGATACGTTTCTTGCGCCGCCGCGGTCTGATTTACTCTGTGGGTGCCCAAATCACTAAAATAAGACTGTATGGAGGCATTTTGAAATAAATTGTTTAGAGCGAGTATTTAGGCTGGCTCCGAGAGCACGAATACAACGGAGCCATGCTCAGAATGCCGCAACGAAGAAACAGCATGTTTTGCCTGCATCGAATGCGGTCAACGAGTATCAGCAGATGTTCTTCGCGATCATCTCGATAGCTGTCATCGGGCCGATTGTGTGCCCTATTCATGTGAAGAATGCGGCTATCAGAATGCCGACCAGGTTGACTGCTAACATATCGTTGTATATAGCGTGAATTATGTAGTCTATCACATTTTCTCCACGCATTTTAAATTTTTTTTTAATATCTCCACTCAGTATTTTTATGTGTTATGTCTATATCGTTCTGTCATTTCTCATTGTTGAAATCTCCACTATTTCATTTGATATTCATCAGTCGATTAGTGAAGTTTTTCTTCTCATGCCCTGCCTAGGTTTTTTTTTTGGAAAAAATACTTTAGCTGTGTTCTCTTAGTTTTTCTTTTCAACTATTTTTTCTTATTTATTTATTTATTTATTTTTGTTTGTATGGAACTTCCTGTCCAAATTGCACAGCGATGACCCATAGTAATCGTTCGAATCAATGACGCAAAAGAAGTTAATTAGTATAAGTGGTGTAAAGGAAGATGAAATCATCTCTAGCCATCTAGTGCGTATTCATAGATGGGTGCATGATTGTGGTAATTCTTTGTTGATTTCTTTCATCGTATGTCGCCATAGGCAATGAAAGCAAATGGTGAAGTTTTTTCTTCATCGTGACGATCAAAATGCTGCTAGAGTTATTGTGTTGATGAATTAGTGCTTCATCTTTTGCTATAAACTTTCAATGTTTTTTTTTTTTTACCGAAGTCGAGAAAATATTTTCCCAACAAGTGCAGAAAATGAAACGTCTCAAACCCCCCATTTTTATTTAAAAAAAACCTCATTCTCCGCTTTTCTATAAAACTTTTTTTCAAGGCATATATAAATCTAAAAATTTGTTCAAAAATTCAAAATTTAGTCTCCAGCTCGCTCATTTCAATGATCACCGTCTCATTGTTTAACTCAGTCTCTTTGACGCAGTGTTGTTGTTGTTGTTGTTGTAACGAATTAATAATTGCAGTGGAAAGTTCGATTGCATATAACGTTAAAACATTCCGAGAAAGCAGCCGAAGTGAATGTTGAAGCTTTGGAAGCTGGAAGCAACCTTGACGTATTCCTTCATAAATACTATCCAGAAATTCCAGGTTCATTTTTTGTACATTGTGGTGGTTTCATTTTTATTTATTTATTTATTTATTTATTTATTTGCTAGTCAGTTTGCCTTCTCTATGATACATAAAAATAATGCTGCATTTTTAAAAAGAAATCTTTGTATGTACGGCAGTAAAGTTTGTTTTGAAAAAAATAGAAATAGCACACTTTTCATTCGGAGTTTCATTCAATAGAGTCTCACTCGTATTGTTGAAAACCTGCCGAAAAGCTTCTTATTTCCCCCGCTTACTGTGACATACAAAAATGAGCATAAACGATGTCCCAGCAATGAAAGTAGGTAATAAGAATAATACAACAGCAGTAATAAAAAAAAAAACATGATAGCGCTTTGCAGCGGATGAAGAGGAAGCCGAAATGCTGAGTCAATTTCAAAAGCTTGCACCAAAGGAAGAACGATGCAGCACCTCACCGTTAAGCCATGAAGAGATGCGTCGAGAAACAACCGAAAACGACACTTCAGTTCGTTGTGAGGTTGAGTATACAATATAGGCATTTTCGATTTTTTTTTTTGACGCAATGATACGCCGCGACGAAGTGATCCTTAGGGTACCATTCCCTTATAGCTTTTTATGCTTAAGATCAGGGGGGGGGGGGGCATCTTGTATATCATTCCATCCACTTAGAGGCTGCCTCATCTGTTTGAGCTCTTGAGATAAAAATAAGATAAGCCTTGATCAGAAGATGTTGCTTTCACTATCCCATTTACATTGATGTTGTGTTTGCAAAAACATAGAAACGGAAATAACTGCGTTTCGGTGGAGCCTGTTTGCCTAGAATTCTTGAGAGGCTTGAAGCCATCCAAGGTTTTATTAAAGGTTTCCTGACATAGATTGACTTCTCTGTGCATAATCATGAATATCGACGGACTCATCAGCACATCTGTTTTGGTTTCACCCAGTACAGGGCTTACTTAGCTGCTCTGCCAATTAGATATAAATATTTATCGATTGTGCATCCGATCTTTTCTTTGAGAACCGTTTTCGCATTCACATCTTCATCCTGCGTTGGTTGAGTTTTTATGAAGAAGGGTAAATGGCATCGAAGTTAGAATGGGTGTCTAATGTGTTGGTGCTTTGCACCCCCCATATCTGTGGATAAGCGTCCGTTTATTTTGCACGTATTATTTTCACACTATCACAGAGGCTGCAGAACAGTCACGCTGCGTTGATGCCTCCTATTTTACAGATCTGTCAAAAACAAATGCCGAACAACCGCTCTTTGTCTTCGCTGATGAACCATGCAAAGAGGCACTACCATCTGAAGCAATACCAATGCTCCGAATGTGTTTACACCAGTAGCGAAGCGGCTCATGTCCGTACTCATATGGCCATAAAGCATCCTCACGTCGGTGCAAAGCCCATTGACAATAAGTAAGACGATTATCAAACAATTTTTGTATATATTGTAATCTATCGGTTTCTAGTGGAAATATGGCAAATTTGGTTTAAATGGCTGCCGCACAAAATAATTCGAATGCAGCCTTACCGATGTATAAGACATCAGCATGTGAGCATCATTGACGTTTTAAGATACCGTTCTCTCCTCCTCATCTGATGATGCTTTTCAAACCCTTCTTGTAGAGGTGCTCCTTTACTTCATTAAAAAATGCATTTTAATGACTCAGGTGACATATGCATTCCAAGGTTTATTTCTGTGAGAAGAAATAAAGCACACTTTAAACGCGCTTTAATTAGAGGAAATGCTACATTGAAGTGCTCTCAGAAAGTGTTACATAAACCGTGACAAGGAACATATGCCGGTGAGCTTTATTCCTCTCATAAATGCTGACAGCTGTGTGGTAGTAATGAATAGAATAGCATACTATAGGTTAGCGTTGCAGCAGTGAGACACTGCAAAGTGCATGGATCGAAGTGATGCGAAAATGTTTCCCAGTGCTCGTCTCGAGAATAGATCAATTCCGTTTCAAACATTCGCGTGTCGACGATGAACTTAAAGAGGAGTTGAGTGATAGCAATGAACGCAGCAACGGCGACAATACACTCATCATACACGGCAAACGTAAAAGCGCACTCCGGGTAATCCATTAGATCTATTCATTTCTTTTTCTCGTTTCAAGTTGTTCGTGTCGGGGACTGATATCAGCATATTTCATTACTTTTTTAGACTGTATAAGTGATGCATACTATCCTTAATAGCGACTTATGTGGAGAAGAAAAATTTGAGGTTTTTTTGGGAAAAGGACAGCAGATCTCAACTTGAGGGTGGATTCTGTTTCAGGTTATTCTAACTGAGAGAAAAAAAAAGCTCAAAGAGATTTAAATATTTTTACATGCGCTTTGATTAAATTCGATCTAATAGGACCTCAGTTTCTCCAAAACTTTCAATTGAAATCTTAGTGGATGGGAAGGCGGCTCGCAAATTTCATTATACACATTTTCACGCAATATATCTTTAGGTCGTTTTATTGTTTTTCAAGCAGGGTTCGAGTGTAATTTAATCTTCATATAACGATACATGCAACACATTTCAGAATCATCACTGTGCATCGCCGAATCGGAAGATAGGAAAAATGCAGAACGTTAAGGAAAACAACGAACGTTGCAATAAAAGCTGATTCGTAGACCACTTGGGCTTTCTACTCGTTGGAAACGTCGGTGATGTGACTTTACTTCTTACCCGCTTCTATCATTAAGGAACCAAAATGCATCCTTTAAATACAAACTTTCTTACAACATTCGATTCTCCGGCGGTCACCAACTCGAATCTTTGCATTCTTGATATGTCACAAACCACTATTCATGACAATCCATCGCAGTTTCTCTTACAGTCGATCAGATAACTAGAATTAAACAAAACATCTGAATAATGGTTTGATGGTATTTGCAGGATGGTTACTGCGTTATTGAGAACGGCAATATCGACGTCATAAACGAACAACACAAATGCAGTCAAGAACGAGTTGATATAAGTAAAAATACTATGGGCCGCTATGTCTACGGCCTCTCCCCACTTGCGGATCTAGGTTGCAAGGAAACGACGGTGTAATTACAGTGCTGAGATATTTGCGTTATGATCAACTACGTCACGGGTTTCCTCATCTCAACAGTTTTGCAGTGTAAAATGTGGTCCGAGTTCATCGATCTTGAAAACGTGGAAAGGGATAATGATTTATTGGTTTATATTTTTTGGTACTAAAAGGTTGTGAGGTGCACTTTAGTGCAACTTATCGGTGCGCAAAAACCTCTAACGCTTATGGCTGAGAACGATAATAATTTACATGCTGAAAAGAATCGCATCTGAACCGTTTATTGTATTGATCCGGTGTGACGTTGTGGAGTTTATGTCTTATACCATATCCATCGGCCAAACGGCTAAAATAACGTCAAGGTGGGAACAATTTGGTGATATTTCCCACCGTGTGCATCTCTGTGATCGTTTGTAATGTTTTTGGTGTTGTTCGATTTCGACGAAGTCTCGCATTGCCAACGATTTTCAATGATTTTTGACGAGTTGTCATTTCGTTCGCCCGATTCATTACGTATTATATGTTACGAATTATGCGTATCGAATTGATTCTGCTCGCTATTAGGAAGTTTCGATTCGATGTGCTTGGTTATTTCGCTTTTTGTTTTTATTTGTTTGTAGACCTACAACATTCCATTTACGATATTTCATCAATAACGACGTTTACGAAGTGCATTGTGGCGTTGTGGCGTATTCGTGCAAGCCGAATATAGAGGAGGAGGAAAGAACGCGTATCCTGTCTCATGTTTTGACGATGCGGATGCAATCGTCAAAAATGCCATCTTTCTAATAAATAAAAAAAAAGATTTCATGTTTTTATCGGCTGTTGAATAGCCTTTTTACTATAAAGCTTTTTAGAAATTAATTGGTGTTAAATTTTTATATGAGCAGCCACCTTACTAGAGAGGAAAAATCATGTATTTCCTAACTAAACAAAAAATTTATTTATCCTGGAAAATTGGTTTTTTTTTCTAAAGCTTTACCATTGAAAAACTTATACTGGTATGAGGGAATTCCGGCGTTCACCTCGCCCTTCTCCGCTTAGAATTCGGAGCCTGACTACGCCACCGGAATTTTGAGCCATTTGCGCCTCTTCATTTTCATCCTGTGTTCCTTCAGCTATCGGTTCGTAATTTGATTATTAACTCGTCATGGTTTATTTCACATTGTTCAATTGGCCACACATCGCATAGTTCCCACTTCTTTCGGGAACGGCACAAGTTGGATGATTACCCTATGTATTTGTATCTTTTATTTGTATACCTCTGCAACTGTTTTTTGCGTTCTTCGGCGGGTTTATTTGTAGCAGATTTCGATTGTTTTTTTTTTTCATTATACGGTGACTTTCCTCAATCCATATAAACGCTCCTTAAATGCGTAACACGTTGTAATTTACGACGGTTGTATTATCACTGAAGAGTTTCATAAAATAAAGACTGTCCCTCTTTGTCTTTGGCGAATTGCATCATATACTTTGAGAAGACCAGGTGGAGTTTTCCTATGGTTGTACTTGTCATTGAGTACGTATGGTTCACCCTACTCAAATTGGTTGCCTGCAGAAGCATTGCTTAGGCAGGCACGAACGTCCAGTATTACGGCAGCTGTGCTACGCAAAGTGGCTGCTGAGCTGAGCTGAAAAGTCGGTTTAAAATAAACGCCACGAAATGTGTGAGAGGTCCAAAATTTGAAGGTGAAACATTCAGAAGAATAAGGCCATATATACAAGTAATACGGTTATTGTAGCAGTGCTGTTGTAGCTCGTTATATGAGCTCAGCAATGATACGATAACCGTCGTTGTGGAATAATTCGTCGATTCACAAAGCATAGTTAGATCGCGTTGCGCGTCATTGACTACTAATGACTGCAGTAACCTCAACACGCTACGCCAATAACGCTTATACGAAAATCGACTGTGCACGAATTGACAAGAGTCATGCAAGTCCGGGAACTGAATAATAAACATACTACGCACGATTCTTTTTTATCACGTATCAGACGCTGCTATAGTATGGATATAGGTGCGTAGAGCATTACTCTAGCACAAATGGACAGGCATACACATGTATAGATGCAAAATTATGACGTTGCATTGATGCGCCTACAAATGTTAAAAAAAAAAGAATGAATTTCGCTAATGAAATAAAAGGTACGAAAAATACGACGATTACACTTAATGGAAAAGGCATGGAAATCTGTTCTAGAACGAGACATATCAAGGCACATTCATTTTTTTATATATAAAACGGATTAGCAAAAAATTCATCAATGATCATGAAAGAAATGTTCTTCAGAATGAATCATACTTGGTAAAATTTCAAATTTTGTATGGACGAAAGATTTAGCTAACCCATCGTTCAAAATGGATTGATACCACCGGAGATGTTTAAATATCTATGATCTCTGCAGAGGTGGATTAATTTGGGATATGACTGTTAGAAGAGATATATTGGGCTTGCCAAATCTCTAAGTTCTAGTTCGCCGAATACGATATATCTAGGCTATATTTTCCACAACTCTAAAGTAAAAACCCACATATATCAACCACTGCAATTCTCTTCAGCGACGAAGCGTTGTGTTTATGTGAATATTGGCAAGCAATTTATGCGTGGTATGGTGTTGTTATTTTAGAATTTCGAATGAGGGCTCTTGAAACGATTGTTCACATACATGTTGCTGCGTCGTCGGCAAGTTGTTGCCCACGAATTCCGCGCATCAATGATTAGAGAGCTTCGCGTATCCGCAATAACAGAGGAGCGTCAAGTTTGGCTTCTTATTACTATTTAAGTTTCTTGAATGACTATTGCATCGTTGCTGTTATGCATTTTTTTTAAATGATGATATTTAGATATGGGCAATTAGTGCGATATTGTATCGATTTGCGAGTTGAACGGTGTATGTCGATTTGACCTTCTCTTTAGTGGTTTTGACTCGGGAGTAACTGAAAAATTAGCGTTATGAAATTTGATCAGTATAAACTACAGTGTAGATTGAATCTTGTGCCTCAGATTTTAGGTTGGTTCGTCAACTTTTAAAAAAGTCAATAGGCACTTCAGTGTTGCTAGTAATTCAGTTGAATTTTCCATCTAATCGGTTCCAACTCTAAGCCGATACAACCAAAAAAATGAAGCCGATACAACCAAAAAAATGAACCTTTTAGGAGTTTTTTTTAAATGATTTGAGCTAATAAATAATCTTGTTGATTTGGGGTGGCCGATGTGTGCAAAAACGTAGTTCAAAAGGCTTGGAAAAAATATAAGCGCGCATTATTGTGGCATATTTAAAGATTTGTTGGTGATTTGTTCAACTTGTTGATGCGATGACCGTGACTATAAAAGCACTTATATGTCATTTCTTCTGACATCTTTTTCCACTTGTGTTGTTTATCGGAATTGGCGTCGTCAGCCCCTTTATGTGGTAGCTATTTCATTTCGTTTGTAAAATGAAATGAAGTGATAAATCTTGGCGGCGGCAATTTATCAAACGTTTTCTTCTATAAGTTGTTGTGGTTACCTCAAAGGGTTTCAGGTGTATACTTTATACTTCAAATGCCTAAAATTAGCTGCAAACTTTTAGCACATTGCCGTAAATGAAGTATGATAGAATAATTGCCATGTTAGGTGCAGAAAACATATACCATCTCTAAGCTACAATTTTCTTTTATCTGTACGCTCGCTTTTTCGAAAGTTTAGATATAAGAAGCAGTCTTGCACAAAATAACTATGATTCGCATCTAAAAGAGGAGCATAGTTGCAAAGTGCTTTGCTTTGCAAATCCTATCAGATGCTTTGCATAAGTGAATTGTTTGATAGGCTTTATTTTCGCTGTAACGGATTTTCATTCGCAAAAAATAGTGTTTACAAATTGCGATTTTCTTATTATGAAGTTACAATTATATGTGTAAGTGTTGATCACAGCAAGTCATCTGATCGAGACTCCATCTAGAAGAACGTATCTTTGTAAGAGTGTCTATTTTTGCGATGAGATCTTTTATTCGGTTATTACGACCCTTCCACTTGATTGTCCATGTCTTATAGTTTAGATTGTGATGTCGAATTTGTTTCGTTTTCGTTTCGAGATACACGTTGTGAGTTAATCGCTTCGCAAATATGTGATGCCTATTCACAGAAACGACTGGTATTGGGGTACACTCACCGAGTCGACTGTCATTCTCATACAGCTTCCCTCAACATGTCCAGCTTTTTGGAATTTCTTCAGATGAACAAGCATAAGGTGTGATATTTTTAGTTGTTATTATTGTTGTCATTGTTAATATGGGCACCGTCAAATAGGTCAGAGAATTGATTATTTGGCATCAGAACTTTTCTCCCCTTCTTTTTCCCTTCCCACATCTTTGCCCACTCCTAATCTTATGGGTTAGATTGCCGCGAAATTTTAGTTTTCAGGGGAAAACTTTGAGCATTTGTTGTGCACATTCAACTAAGAAACCAGTAAAGGTAGTTCCTTAAAATTTGCCAATGCACTCAGTGGAAATATTGGTCTCACGATCACATGAGAGAGCTGGACCGGGCTGAGGTCCTTACTTGTTCTTTAATCTGAAGGAGTGAGTTTTCCTCTTCTTAATGACTTTCTAGTTTTATTCTTAAACTTTCTTCCTCTAAGTGTTTTCATTGACGTGAAATTAAAAAGAAATCTCCGGCCTCTATTTCGAGTACTGTAGCTTGACCCTCATATGAATCTGGAGAGTACTGTAGCTTGACCCTCATATGAATCTGGAGAGTACTGTAGCTTGACCCTCATATGAATCATCGTAGTGCCGCCTCGCGAGCTCCTCTCCTTTCGGCAAAAGATTGATATTTGGAAATCATTACATTAGCCAATTGCGAATACAGTTTCAGACATTTCGTCCTAAGAAACGCTTCCCTGTGGGTACTCTGCGTTACAACCTTCATAAACAAGCACAGGCCACACTGCACTCCGGAGTCGATCTAAGGGCAGCTGTTCGTTTACCGGCCAATGAAAACCTCGATGACTGGCTAGCTGTGCACAGTAAGTTTTTTCTTTTTTTTTTTTCACTCTAATGCCGATTGGTCATAGAAATCTTTAAATAGTTTAATGTCGTGAAACTTGAGATGAGGAAAGACTATAAAGCTGCAATCCGGAACGCTGCGTAAATTCTTACGACATAAAATCTGTTCAGAGGGAGAGATTTAAAAAAACGAATATCCTTTATCAAAACTCTTCGTTAGTGGAACATTCGTATAGTATTACGTCCGTAATGAGCAGTTCATTTTCATCACCTCCTGACTACTCTACAATTTTATCTTACTTCATTTCCATTTCCTCCCGTTCATATTTATTGCATGGGAAGAGGAAATGGGATGGAGAACGTAAGGGAATCTATGCAAATATTTGGATTGTCTGCAAAGAGATTCGAAAAAAAAAGAAGTCTAAACCATTGGAAAGATATGGAAAGCATCGATTTGTAATTTGTGTTAGAAAGCACCATAGTGAAAAATAAAGTTGCGCACTCGGTTGTGCATAATTGTAAAATTACTCTGTTATGTTGATGTTGCGGTTAATTTGCAATCTATTCTGCGCATTTCATCCTTATAAAAGTCGTTTATACGATATGCATATTTATACTAAGTGGAAATTGAAGTCTACTTCTTCATCCTACCTTTTATCGTGAATCGCGTTTCATGTTTGCAGCGATGGCGCTCTTCTTCTGAAAAACGTTTCTGGCGGAAAACTTCTAAGCGATTTTTTGTTTCGGTATGCTCAAAAATTGCCTCCAAATCAACGGTATTGTTCAATACCTTTGGCTAGGTTTTTTTTTTTCACCAAATAGTTTCGGTATAACAATATGCGCTCGCTGATATCGCTATCTCACAAGCTCTCACTTCAATCCTTTGTGACTTAATGGTGCTATTTCGCATTGCTGTTCGTCTTGCTTCGTCACATTTCTTTGATTTTGATTGGTTGAACTAAAGGCGGATCTATTTTTGCTACGCAAAATTATTCCGCTAGCTTTCGGCGATCTTTTTTTGGGACTTAGAGGTGCCATAAATTGAGATTCCAAACATTGGTCGAAAGCTTTGGCCTAAAGTTGGAGGGGTGCGGATTGCTTATGTATGGTTCTTGTCTTCGGGATTCGGGAACAATGACGCGTTCAGAAAACGCTTCAGGGAATGAGGTTTTAGGATGCTGGAAATACAGAAGCCATCTCGGCGGAAATTTCAACCCAAAACAAACCTCAAGTTGTGTTTGCATATCGTGCTTCGTGCTTATCATATTTAATTAGCTCGAATTGTCCTCATTTAAATAATTACCCTCTACTAACCAAACTCATAATGACTCTTCTAGGGATAAGTGGCGAAGAATATCTGAAAAGCATCCCCACTCATGTGTCTCCGGGATTACTTTAGGGAAATCAGTTTTCCTTCCGCTCTATAGCACCAAAAAGAGCTGTCATTTTGGTATTGACGGTGGATCCTGGATTATTTGTGTATGATCCATACCTACGGAAATGAGATCATTTGCCTTTTAAGGCGCAATCAGAAGGAGCGGAAGGGGGTCGGGGGGAGGGCAGAAGAACAGTCTTTTCAAGAGGTTTGGTACTGATGAGTATTATGCAAACGATCTCACCTATAAGTTGAATCCATCTCGATTCCTATTTATACGAATATTATTTAATGAATTACGCAGTACTAGTATGGGAGTTGTTCTGAGCGCGCTTGATTTTTGATTTTTTTTTTTTTTTTTTTTTTTGAGTTCTTCGCATATATTGTTCGAAGCATTAATCGTCTCTAATCTACTTTTGAAACGACAGTGGCCCTGCAGGAGATGTTTTAAGGAAGGGGATTAAAGTTTCAAATGTTAAGTTTTAACTGGGAACAGTACTAAGGGAAGCCTGTTCAAGTGTTTACGTTGCAGAATCAACAAATTTTTCCTAGTCTTTGTTCAGGTTTTTGGAAAAAACCTGCCGCTTATTGCTGCTTCTATGGTCCATTTCACAGTCTGGCTTCGTAGTTAGATTCTCGTAGAATGGGAGATGTGAACAGAGGTGAAAGACACGCGGAAAGGACGTCGTATTTTCAGAAGTCTTTGCAATGCTGTCATGCAAGCTTAGTCTGCTGAATCGTCATGATATTTTCTAACATTTCCCCTTAGAATTATTCGCATTTTTCTTCAGCAGTCGATTTCTTCAACCGAATAAATCTTTTATATGGGACGATCGCTGATGTGTGCACAGCTAAAAGTTGCCCGACGATGAGTGGAGGTCCGAGGTTAGTTGAAATATTTTAAATTTTCATTTTTCCGTCTAAACTTACTGCGATGTTTCTGCAATTCACAAAGATTTCGGAAACTTTTTCATGTGAATAGTTCGATATTCCGATCTTCTTATATGCTTTAGACAATCAGGTTTTGATAAAATTATTGAGTGATATAACATATTAGCGCTGATTGCATCGTTTTAAGGTACGAATATTTGTGGCAAGATGGAGTGAACTATAAAAAGCCCACAAGACTACCAGCTCCCGATTATATATACCTTCTCATGGACTGGATCGAAATCCGTATAAATGATGAAACCATCTTTCCTTCTAACACCGGTTCGTTTTCAGCGATTGCTTAAGGACTAATAGATTAAACTGAGTTGGCATTCCAAGTGACTATTCTGTTGCATTGTCTATGTCAGTTCATAAAAATTGCCGAAAACATGCTTTACAGAAATAAGTGGGTACGAAATCTACTAATGGAGTGTAGTTATGGATCAACCAACCATCTGGTAGTCTCAATTCTTATTGCCGAAGATCACTGAGTTGAGCGTCGTTCATTCTAAATTGTATTGAGCATTAACTGCTGACCGAAAAATGTAGATCGGTGATAGTAGCCTATGAAAGCATTTTGGTCACGGCATGTGTTATTTCGAAGCAATGACTGCTTATAGTGGGCAGTACTAAATGAGCGCTGAAGAATGAACGATGCCTATGCTGGTCACGGCATTTGTCAAAATCTACTACTAGTTATAAAACATAAACTGGTTTTATGTGATACTGAGGCGTCACCGTTGGTGACCACTGGAGTGGCTTATGAGTTTTACGTTCATCAAGCATCTGTCTCTGATATAGATTGATTATGACCGTCGCTAATATCACTTAATGATGAGAGTATTTTCGATGTCCTTTTTTGGAATGGTATTGTGATTGATTTCAGCGGTACCATTCCCACGTGATTTCCGTCAGATATGCAAAAAAATATTGACACGTCTCTTCCGGGTCTTCGTTCACGTATATATTCATCACTTTGATCGCCTATCGCAGCTTGGCGCGGTAAGTGGCACTTTCGAAACTTTGGAAGTCTGAACTCACATACGCTATCAGTTGTATTTATAATTCGGCATCGTTATAGTTCGGTTTCACTTTATCACTTTTAGCAATCAACAAAACATTGTGAATATCAAAAAAAATGCTAGTCAGGTTGGTCTTTAATGTCGAACTCGACCACAGCCACCCTAAACGATATGGCAACTTGCTATAAAGGTTCTTCCTGCATCATTTGATGAGCAGTCCTCATCACAACGAGACCGGTAGACGGCGAACGACCGGATGCTGAAACCAACGTCACCAGGGAAGCGTATGCTCCTCAAAGCTACTTCATCAACGAAGTCAGCGTAGTCTGTCTGCACTGTGTTTATAGCCTACTTAAATCTCGCCTTCGTTCTGAATTTTTCATCAGACGAAAAGAATTGAGCGTTTGGTCAGTAGTGAACATGATCACTTACTTTGAGAGCAGTTTCTTTACACCGCTCTTTGAATGAGCTGATCTAGCCGATTTACTTTTGAATAGTTGGATTGCTGAACACCAGTTGGTAATACGGAAACCTCAACGCGTTTGGTAGCTGTGCTCGATGCAATGCTTACCAAAGAACCTATGCGCATTTTTCAAACAATATTGAGGAAAGCTTTGGAATAGCATCGTGATAGGTTTAGCAGAGTTGAAATGCGACTCCAAAAACACTGTTTCAATCCTTTGTCTTCCCCGTCACAGATGGTGATGGATAGTTTTATTGGTGGATAGTTTGATGGTGGATAGTTTGACGATGGATAGTTGATAATTTGGATGGTGGATGGTGGATAGTTTTTGATGCAGATGGTGAATAGTTTCGTTAGTGCATTGCAGGAGCCACACGCAAACACGCTATACAAGCACTTTTACTTTTTTATCACCGAATATGCGATGGTCTCAAGTAAGGAACTCGATGCGTTGGTATATTCATTTCTTATGTTTTTCATCTTTGGGAATTTATTTTTTCTACGTCTATTTTCTTTCGATGATTTGGGAATTCTGAGCAGTTGACTAGAATCTATTCCCAATTTTTCGTTTTCAACGTGTCTTGATCTTTGCCTTATGTTCTTTACGTTTAAATGCGTCGCTCAGCAACCTGATATAAAAGTGGTGGTTTCAAAGAAAGGCTCTAAGAAGTAATTGTTGGTTCAACAGACATATAGGTGAGTATAAAAGTAAACTAAGGTAGAGAAGTTCAAGAGAGGGAGCTGGAACAGTGTATTGTTGAAATTTTGCATTGAGTAGCTAAACTTTTATATGTGCTTGATGGTGGCACGAAACCGAATGAGTTGAAGTAATATAGAGCGCTTATTAGGGCAGTGCGTTTTGGCATGGGTTATATGGAATGGGATAATGGGGTTTGATGGTGGCGTCCCTTTTGTGCTGCTGGTGCGACCGTAAGTGAAATTGTTGAAGAAGGAGATGACAGAGCGATTGCTGGATACAAACCAGAATCGACGCGTTCGGGTCAGCTAATCTTTGCAAATCAAGAAGATGTGGAAGCAGCTCCTTCTCACTCATCGTCCGGCCTTTTGATTCGGCGGATAGGTTTGTCTCAGGACATTGTATGGCGGCCTACCTTCACTTCTGGTTGATTGATTCGACTGTTATTGCACTTCCTTCAACTAATGTTCGCTTAGACGCAGTGCTAACTCGGGTGGAGTCGCAACAGAGCGGGATTATTAGTCACAAGAAGGGAAAAGATTGAAAAGCCTGTACATTTGAAAAAGCCTGGAAATTTTCGTAGAACAGCTCACAGCAATTGACATCATCGGTTTTCCGTTGCAAGTGACGGATGTGGCTCTTCCTGTGGTTTTCAAAATGTGGCCATTTGAGTTTTTCTGTGCTCTGTTATTGAATTTCTATACTTTCCCATCAGATGTGAGCGTTTTCCTGCCAGAAAAACTGCATTGATAACAGGGGTCACATTTACATGTTGTGCTCACAGTAGTCGGATTTCTTTTTGTTTGTTGGGAAATTTGGAGTGGATTAGTCAGTGGTAATGGATATTGAGTGAGCGAATTTTCTGTGTCGACTATTTTGGAGGACCATGGTGATAGGAAATGTGGACGCAATTGCACCTTGAGTGAGCTCATGCAAAGACAAATTGTTCTCATTTTCGATGTATTTGGCTGTATTTTGTGGAATTGCGTTATTGTTAAGTACAGACGCCCTTCTTTTGTAAAGTTTCTTACGGATTTATCGATTTAATAATTTAAATTTAATTGTTTGTAAAGTAATTGCATTCAGTACACGGTTAGATTAGCTTTCTTATAGGTCAGTTTTGCTTTCAAAGTTTCTGTCTATAGGTGAAGATTGTACGAAAACTATTCATTAAGTGCTAAAAAAGAGAACATCAATCACAATAATATGCTATCATTTTCTTAACGTTTTTTTTAAATGTTTTTTTGCCGCATGCTTTGCTGAGCTTCTGTTCGCTTAGAAAATTGTGAAGCCTCTTGGTAACCACTAAGTTCCCCATAGCAGCGAAGCAGCTAATAAAGGAAGCTGTCTTGAGAATTACAAACTCTTTTAGAAGCTGTTCCCCTCAACACGCCTTGTATATTCCAAATATGCGCAGATAATAACTTCTAAACTTCGCATCTTTGAATGATTCTTCTTTTCTATGCATAAACTCATCCAATGAACTTTTTTTAAATTGATGCTGCTGGCTTTTTTTGATGCATAAAGCGCCGCAAAGTGAGTATCTTTTTATGTCGTTTTCACGCTCAAATAATTGCGCATTGTAAGCGTTAATGGAAGCGTTAGACATATATAGCGTACGGATATCAGACGGTGCTGCGTGCTATGGGGGATGCATCTTATCCTGTCGCAGACCCATCATGAGCACAAGTCAATCTGATGCTCTTCTTTGTTCAGTTTGCACGCTTCTGTATGAGAGTCATAGCTAGAGATTGTTGATCCTTACAGCAGAAATTCTCTCGAAAATCTCCTCGAAATTTTCCATTCTTTGCACTTTATGCTGTTAATCTTCATTATAGCTTTGGAAAAATTTTTGTACCCTCCAATTACGCACAAATTTGGCTTCGATTTTGATAGGATATCACATTGCTGAGGGAGTCTTTAACAACGAAGAAAAATGCCCATTTTCGTGAAAGAAACGCCGTTATAAAGTGCCAGTTTTTAAGCTTTGCTTAGATTTTAAGGTTTCGACACTTGGCAATCCTTTGAGAATGTTTGCTGCTCTAGAAATGTCTATGTATTTCACATAGTAGTCTTTGTTCGTTGTGTATTACGCACTTTGCCCTATCTCCTTGAAAATTATGGTAGAATGTATGTAAAACTACTGCAAAAAATTACAACTTGGACGAATGGGAAAATATTGGCCGCGGAAGCGATTGATACGACGGTTGAAGTGAAATTGCCTACAAGGTGAGCCGTCTACCGGCTGCATAGCTGTTTTTTCTTCGTTCAATATTAGAGGCAAAGAATAGTCTTCACAACAAGGCTTTTAAATCATTTCAGGCCATCGATGTTTAAAACATGGAAAATTTATGCAATTTTCTCACTATTGTGGAGAATGTTGGCAATGTACCAAGCGGACAATTGTTGTATTAGCTTCCGCACTTTTTATTTTTATTTTATTATGCGGTGAAGTGAAGTTAAGGGATCGCTTACATGTTCGCTTATGGCGTTTTCATTTTAGGACCTCCGAAATTGAATTCTCTTTTGTTAGCTTTGTGGGGGAAATAGTTTATGATCTGGTTGTTTCACTCGAGTGTTTATTCTCTTATTCGTTTCCTATTTTCCCCATATCAAATTGTATATATTTGTAGACATGGACGAGGTTATATTTGGCCAACAGCGTTTCGTCTCTCATTCGATGCGTTAGCGCTTTGGGTGTATGCATACTGGCAAGAATATGTCCATCAAAGTCACTAGAAAATGTAAACTTTAAACGCCTATCGAATGGTATAGGAGATGTGGAATACGTCTGAAACAATGGCCTATAAGGTTAGCTGTTGTGCATTTGAGTGCTTTTAGCGCATCTAAACCCTGCCTACCAACAGATTATCGGATTGTGCGAAGGATTTTCTTAACGAATGATGATCATTGCAGCTTTTCGCATGTCCTTTCTTACCATTGGTTATAGCAGTATCCCGGTTCTCTATTCTTCGATTGCATAATGTTAAAGTTTCGATGTTATTCAGCGTGTTGACTCTGTTATTTTATTCGCCTTGTGTTGTTCTTTTTGGCTCTTTTCCTGTGGAAGGTGCCCCATGCTAGGTCGAAAAAGCAGTGAGCAGTTTGTGTTTCGATGAAAGCGTTTTTTGACGTTTATTAAGTTAGCTTGTTTTGCATTAATTATGGGTTCCATTTGGAGCATATGATTTAAACTTGCTGCGCATAATTAATAAACATGCCTGAGTGAGTGCTAATTGAAGCGATTGTTCTTGGAGTTTTGCAGTAAAGCATTTACCACATATAGTCCGTCGAGCTAAAGAACGGGACGTTTCAAAGGAACGAAAGCACCCCCAAGTTATCTGGCGAGGCACAAAATGAAAATTCGCATAAGCTGCAGATTAACTCAACGAAAAACCATCGCTGTTGGGGTCCTACAAAGTGGTGGTCTATCCTCTGTCTTTGAAAGACCTCTAAAGGATGCCGTTCTGTGTAATCGTGAACAGAAGCTCTATCCAACTCATTTTTAATTCCAATAGTTGGAAGCAATAAGAAGCAGTAAGGGGAACAGTATGTGATCAGTATTAGCAAGCAACAATTAGCAAAAACTTCGCGAAGCAGTGCTGTCAACTCATTGTGGTTTTTTAAACTACTATGATTTAAGTTGCTCTCTCCGAAATTTCAGAGACTATTGTACGCTAAACTTCACCATCGCGAAAGTTGCTCAGGCTAGGTCATTAGTACACTTTAGGGCACACAGAGGGGAGGTGTGAATTATCGCGTCAAGTGGCGGCTCTCCCCGCGAGTGCCCTCCCCTCAAATTTCGAGATTCCGCTCCTTACGTTGGTATGTACATTGCAGATAAGCAGCGCGGACGAACTGCACTTTATGTAGACAAATTTGCAGCATCATAAGAGCAGATTATTAAGAGTAGCATTTGGGAATGCCGAACAGTCAATGCTGGCAGGGAGATTTGGATGGATATTGCCTGGGATGAATGTCATCTATGGCGCGGATCACCATCACCAATGAAATGAAGGGTTACGATAAGTGACACGTGCAACTGTGAATCAAGTGCTCGAGCTGGAAAAGTTGTGAACATCAGCTTTTTTGATACTCTTTCCTGCTCTTTTTTCTGTTTTTTTTACTGTTGACGTTGCGTCCTTTGTTGGAATTCTTGAAAGTTCTACTCGTTGGAAGATTATATTTAATCTGTAATTAAAAAGTTCCATGCTGGAACGTTTCACTCGTTTCCATGACAACTCTCTAACCGCGGCGTCTTTGTTCAGCTTAAATCTGACAATAATGCGGGTAACTGGCACGTTTCTATGTGCTAGCCACATGCATGGATTATATCGGTCGATACGGAATATGTTCAATGTGTGGGTTGGTTGTCGCCGCGAGTCCTTGTCCCAATCGATGGCACAGCTCTGATGGTTGCTAAGTCTTTTATTCCTAAATATTTTGTGAGGCCTTTTTTTCACTAACCTTGGAACCTTTGTTCATAGCCTAGAAATTGTTCTAAAGGGTTGTGTGCGCATTCATTGGTCATTAACGCTACTGCAATTTAGCAACTGTATTAGCCTCAAATCCTATTGTTTTTATGGAATCGGCAATCCTTTCGTTAACTGTCCACAGTAAATATTTTTATGGATTGAGACCTAGTACCTTCTTTTCGGATTCTTGCGTATTCTCCAACTGCTCAACCAGTTTAATATTCGTTAATTCACTGCCAAGCTCCCTCGAAAGATCCATATGGCAATTGGGTGGGCTCTATTAGTTCGACATATAAAATTCTTTGTGGTGTTCGTTGGCGACATAGTTGAAGCATCCAGCTATAGAGTGGAGACGTTTGTCGAATGTGATCAGCTACTCTTCCATTAGACGCACTCTCAGCTTAGCATATTGGCCAGAAGTGATCAATGGCGGTGAATTCGTCGACGATCGACGAGACGAACGACAACCATGCAGGTTGTTAGTTATTGCATTGTTGACGTTAGCAGAGTGTAGCATCGGCTTATTCAACAATGGATCATTAAGGGGGATACTGTTCATTGTTTGCTCACTCTACACTTAGTTCCTAAATCTTAGGGAACGCTAACAGACGTATATTAGCTTTATCGTAATTTCAACTTCACATGCTGCATCAAATGAAAATTGCGATGAAAATGTTCGCAAGTTTTTAGAGGAATGTTTTCTAGGAAGGAATTAATTATTGTAAAAGAGGGAATAGATATTTCTTATTAAATTTTAGCAAGATGTTTCAACGATGCATGACATTTTGCGCATAGGAAACGGCTAACTTATCGTTTTTTTAATGATAGAAAAACGAATGGAGACAAGAATTGAATATAGAGGGATATTCAGGGTTATGTAATATTCTTCTGGAATAATCGCAATTAATTTTTGAGTATTTTTCTTGCCAATGAAAGTTGGTGAATCGAACGGAAAAAACTACAAAACGTTATCCATTGATAATAAGTTTTTGCAGTGTTGAAGAAGAAAATTTTTCTAAAGAAGTTTAATTTTTTAAACGGCTGAACCGAATTTCTCAAATCATTTAGGAATTTTATGATGAAAAAAATTGGAACTCTTACACTTTTAAGGGTTCCTCTTTATGAAATCAGATTTATTCAACTTTTTGAGTTTTTGATGGTTTTTTTTTTTTTTCTATCATAGTTTGTATGTATTGCGCTTATCTCTTTCTTCGCTCATTTCAAATGCGATGCAAAGTGAACGTTAAATGTTACGTATTTTCGATCGACTATGTAAATGGTAATTGTGTAGAGACCACTTAATTCATTTGTTCTAACTGGTTATATTTGTTGAAATTACGAAACGACAAAAGGACTTTTTTTTTGGGGGGGGGGGGTAATGAAGACCACTTAATTCATTTGTTCCAACTGGTTATATTTGTTGAAATTACGAAACGACAAAAGGACTTTTTTTTGGGGGGGGGGGTAATGAAGACGTCGGTCAATCACACGGTGTTAGAAGTTAAGTAATTATAACGAAGTATTCGTTAAGGGCTGTTTTATTTACTACCTGCCAAAAATTACAGCGAAAGCAGCCTATTCTGCAGTAAGATCAGGCATTATAAGGCTCACACCCGATTCGGTTCAATGCAAACTGTACTGCCGAGGCATCAACTGTAAGTACTGCAGCTGCAAATCATGGAAGAGTAATCAACAAGCGATTCGAGGCATTTATTCCTCATGGTTGGTTTGTGGTTATGTTGTTTTCTTCTCCGCAAGGGAAATATCCGCCTGATTTGCTCATGGTTTTTTTCTAAAGGCAATCTTGATGAGTGTCGATTGCTCTAGGCTTTGCTCTTGCTAAAGGCACTGAAGGAGCGGATAGTGGCTGAATGGTTTTTTTTTTCTTCTATGAGATCAATACTTGACTGAATGGTTTCAAGAATTTTGTGCCTGTCTAGTGTGCTTCCACATTTATTAATGATATGCTGTCGATAAGGTCTAAAGAGGAAGTGTGGCCATCGAGACACCTCGCTTTGGTTATGTCATTCAAGCTCATATGCTTGTCCTGCTCGCTTCACTCCTAACACAGTGGAGACTTGGCACTGAGTTTGTCTATTGCGTTTTCCATTGATTTTATGGTTCACCGCAGCTAACAGCTTCTTCGATCATTGCGTTTCATGACTCGTCCCTAATATAGGAGTTTCCGTATGTGATAACTTCGATGGTTTACAGGATAACCGATAAAATTGTTGCAATGGCGAGGCCTACTATCGAAACGTTCACAAAATATGATTTCGTCAATCAATTGAAGAAGTTAGCTTCATTTTATTTTCAAGTATAAGTAAAGAAATACGACTGCACATATAAGCCGCTAACTTTTTGAAGTATTCGAAAACTTTCAGATGCTCATACTTCGAGAACGGCTTAACGCACAGTGAAAATGAGGACATGCTTGGCATTTCGGTATAAAAGCTTCGCTGTTTATACTTCCGACCACTTAAGAATTCCGTCCTCTTCCAATTGGAAAAATACTCAGAGTACTGATTCTCCTGATTCTCTTAGACTTTAGCAAAACTATGGTCCGTATATTTGCCGAGGACAAATTTCGACCTTGTCAACAAGGGCGGACTTTTAGTGGCACAGCAGTTTGAAAATTCTGAGGTTTTCTGGAGTTCACATAGTAGCCACCGAGCATTGTAGATGACGCAGCTCCAAATGGGGTCAGAAAAGAGGCGATTGGCGATGCCATTCAGTGAAATATGGCGATTGGCGATAATATGGCAATAAATTAAATACGTCTCACATTATGAAACAAGACTCTTAACAGTGCATTTTCAGTATGAAAATTCGAACGATTATTAATATGCAAACAGTTGGCGAGCATGCATTTTGCGGCCCTACACTTATGCCGTCGGGATTCACTTACGATCCTGAAGTGCTAATGGAAAATAAAAGTTCGTTATTTGCTCATTACAATCACTTTTTTGATATGAATTCACCTCACAGTTGCAGAAATTACGACTATATGCAATTGCTGTATTGATAGATCAAAACGTTTGTTTGGGACGAAATGAGATCATTACTTGATGGTTGTATATTCTTTGTTTAGATCACATATATGCAGCGAGGGAGAAGTTGTGTGGGTGTAAAACTGCTCAAGGGCAGCGTTGCCGCAAGCGTAGCTGTGCGTTGCGTGTCACAATCCCCAATCTCCCCTCCGATGCATTATTGTCAATCTAAGTCGAGTCTTCGCGCTGTTGCTATGTTGGAAAGTGGTTTTCTCAACCGAATCGTTTTCGAGTTAACTTGTTTGCCGTCTCTTCTGAATCGTTTTCTTGTTTTCTAAGTCTTTTTAGCAGCTTCCGAATCTCATTTAAAAAACATCTTATCGTTTGAAGTGTCCCTGGCTTTCAAAAAAATACAAGTCTATGAATGCAACTGTACTAGCGCTCGCTTGGACATCTCGGTGGCAGTAGGATCATTTGTACTATACATTGGTAAGTAGGATATTTGAAAGTGCGTTTAAGAAATTTTATTAGTTATTTCGAATAAATAAATAAAATCACGTCCTTCAATAGCAATTGATTTTTTTCTTTTGAGCTATGTTGCATCATCTAAATCTTTAAGCGTCAATGTTTTTGTTGCTTGTGACTATGCAATGTTTTTGTTTTTCATAGCTTCGGCTAACAGTCGTTTAAAATTGAATCGTAAGCAATGGGAAAAGTGACCTTGGAGAAATGCAGAATAGTTTTGAATTTAAGCACCATACACGCTAAACGGGGAAGTGCATTATGTAGACACGGTTTGCGCTAATGTACAAGCGTCAACAGCTTAGTTGATACTTTCAGGTAGTACCGAGTTAGCTACTTTTTCCTTAATATTTTAGGCAATCTTCAAATAGCAGTCACAATTTTGCAGAAAAATGCACTTTACAAGATCAATTTCTTTCAAAATATATTTAGCAAACGGTGGATATTAATCACTACTTAGCTAATAAAGAGTAATATTTCAGTTTATTTTTACAATTTTAATTGGCCTGATTTCGGCGCACTAGGACTGCAGCTTCTTCTTGATGTTGTAAAAGTGATGGATTTTGCGATCAACGAAGGTGAGCCTGAGCGATTTGCTATGCATTAGTTCTTTTCGGCAATTCGCATTATTTATTGAAGTAGATAACAGATTGAATGTAAACGAAGTGCACTATTGCGTATTTCCTAGTGGCGGTTTCATATATCTCGCACATTCATTATGCATCCATATAGTTTCTGCCTAATGCAGTCGACACTTCGCTTATTGTAGGTAAGCTATCTACACATTAAACGTTTGCAGCAACATAACCGCTGTTTCATTCCATGAAGTGTTGGTGAAAATATGTTTTATTAGCAGTATGCGAATTTTATTATGTTACCGTCAACCATTTGGTTTCGCAGGCAAAAAATATTCGCTTAATGGGAAATTATAACGTCTTTTCGCGTCATGCTCCTTGATGTATCTCCAATTCATTATTGCCGTAGCATCATTTCTCTTTTGAAAGAGGCCGTTATTATCAATATGTGGTAACTGGATTCGTCAAGGTGGAAAAGCGGTGGAGATTTTCTTGGTAGCGAGTGAGTGGAATGTGATAACGCGTTCCACTATATATAGCATGTTACGCCACTCAACAACGCCGCGTATACTAAGTTTGCCACGTTTGGCGATGGTCTACAGGTTTCATTCCCTTCCAAAAATACAGAATGACTTAGAAGTGACTTCATGCTGCGCAGAAGTGTTTTTCATTCAGCTTACTCCACATTGACCGAAAAAAAATGATGCAGAAGAGCTTGTTGAATGGGTTGATTTATTATCTTTTAAAAGTACCTAGATCGCCGTCAAATTTCATCACTGAAGTATAGTAGATCGAGATACCGCAAATGATATGATTTCTGACTTTTGTTTCGCCTTCTCAAAAGATGTTAGTGGTATTATTTTTATTGTCCGTTCTTCATATCAAGAGAACTACACATTTTATTCATTTAGCCGTCTGTTGATGCACAAATATGAAGTTCTTTTCGCGTACGCGCCATGTAGCCGCCAATCAGTTTACTTAATTTGCCGATTTGCAATTCGAATTCAATGCTATTGAAGAAGCATTCATGTACCTGTGAAAATTCCTGTCCTATTTTGGCTAGCAAAACCGTGGATTTTGAGAATTTTGGAATTTCAAATGGGATGGATGTCAAGCGTCCTGAAGATTTCGAGTATTTTAATTAATCATGTGATCAACATGGGCGCAATAAATATGTTAATGGGTGTTGCACAAAAGTGTCTGCGATCAGCGGAATATTTCGATTTCATAAGAAGTGTCTTCTTATAAAAGTTTCTGAGGTACACCTGAATCACCTTCTCAATTTAGGGAATGTCGCTGTGCATTGTCATGCAGGACTAGGACGAACTGGAGTTGTTATTGCGTCATATTTGGTTTGGAGGTATCACCTCTCGGCGGACGAAGCTATTAACTACGTCAGGGAAAAACGGTAAAGCGACAAACAATATTTTATAATTTTGAAAAATTCTCACAATTCAAATTCGTTAATGAATTTTGTACTTTTTTTTGGTGTTAAGCCAGCCGGCTGGAATTAACGAATGAGCTTCTCTATTGCTTCTATGAATGTTCGCATAAAACACAACGCGAGAAATATTCCACTATAAAATGAAAATTTGAAGAATGCCGAATGTAACGAAACTCATAACTATGCAGGAAATCTTGTCGCTTATGGGCTGTCATACAAAATTTCATTTCAGTTTATAAAAATGGAAAGCTTCAATATGGTATTTAAATGTGTTGCATTTAGCGTATTTCACATATTGTGCATTTCTTTCGGATACTAGCGTTGCATAAGAGATGTGGCGGTCTCTCTTTTATATGGCGTGAAATGCTTGAGAGAAATTGCGATCAGCTTGCATTCTCAGATTTGTTTTCTGTACTTGCGATCCTTCAACTTAGTATTAACAGTGAATCTGAAAGATCTTACAGGTCGAATTCAGTGCAGAGCCCTGCACAGGTCGAACTGGTTAAAACGTTTTGGTCTTTCCTACTAAACGACGCGAGAGTGATACCAACAGAAGGAACTTTATCACTATGCGATTATCTTCAGCTGCAAGAAAAGGTTCTATGCAATTCGGAGGCGCGTCGTTACAACCACATTCCTAAGGTAAATGCAGTTTTCTGAAAGTCGGTGAGCATTTTAATTACGTTATTTTATTTGGTGTAGAAACGAGCGGATGGGTCACACGCTCTCCAGGATGGGGTTTTTGATTGCTTCTAGTGCTGAAGACACGTTTCAGGGAATGCTGGCTAAGAGCAGCGTTACTTGTGACCATATTAGAGGGCCTCGTTGTTCATATTCCTAGGAATTTATAGGTCAGCAGTCTGCTACAAATGAAATAGAACCAATTCACTCGCGAGATAGGCACGTAAAGGCGTTTTTACAACAGCACATAAAGCAACGTTGAAAATGAAGAATGCGTTTAACGATCGTGAAGAGAGTGTCTATACTACCGTCAATAAAATCCTGATCGGCGAAACGTGCAGCGAAAGTTTCAAATGCTTGGCCATTGATGAGTCATGTGGCTCACGACAGTTTTCAGCATTTCGAATATCGGCCATTCCCATTCCGCTGAAGTTTGTCTGCTCAGTATAGAGCTTTCTAAGGGTAAAGTGGCCCGTCAGCCGAAGAGCGCGTCCTGTTCTACTATCACTCCGAACAGTTTGTGGTTATGAGTTGAACCTTCTCTTGGAAGTATATGCCCAAAAATTTTCCGAATAGGATATCGAAATGGCTCTCAGCAGTTTTAAAGCCAAGGTCCAGCTCGGCTATGAGGCATCAACATTTTTAAGACTTTAAAAGGCGACAGTCTGGATATGGCAACCATAAAGCAGGAATTGTTATGCGAGCCGTAATGCGAACTGCTGTGGGATGCATCCTTTCAGGTTGTCCATCTTATTGGTGCTGTTCTTCTGGAAAGTATTTTCTCGCAGCCTGACCCTTCGAATATGAAGTCGCAGCATTTCACAGCATCCTTGCAACGATGTAAGCTACACTGTGTTATCGGTGGAGGCGACTGTTCCAAGTATTTTGGACTTGAGAGGTAAAAGTGTTATAAGATAGCAAATTTTACACATGGTTGCCAATGTTATTTGAATTAGATATTGTACCTGCTTTGTAGCATGCAGTGTGTTATTTCTTAGTTGGGAAATGTCCAGGCAGCTGACGCAGCAGCGGACGAAGAAACTGCACGAGGCCTTAGTGAAAAGAAGTTAGAGTATTTACGATTCATGAGAAAATCCCTGATTTCTTTCTTTTGCTGTGGCTCTTTTTTGCTGTATTGAGGAAGTATAGTGACTGATTATCATTACTATGCATCTTTGGACAGCCAGCGGTCGGAATGATGCATTTCAACTGCTAACTGCTTGCTCATCATTCGTCTTACTTGCTAGGTCTCTGCAATCTATGACTGCTTTTGTCCGAAAACATTCTTTTGGCGGTTGATGCTTTACTTCAGGGATAAAGAAAATAATTGAAACGTTGCAAATGAGGTATTTTTTAAGGAAAGTACCAACAACAGAAATCGCTCAACAAATATGCAGTTTACTAAGGCAAGAAAACGACGAGCAAATGGATGCCGAACTTAACACCAGCTTGACGAACGGCATGTTCAATATGGTCGACGCTAAAGTTTTCATCGAGGAACATATGCGTGGGCGTACCCATTTCGCGCTTTATGTATTGCACAGATTTATGTTATCGCTCAAGAAACCCATCGCATCGCAGCACAATATTGTACGTGCATTCTGCACTGATGGTGATGCACCTGTTGAGGTAAACGCTATGCACATCATTTCGATTCCACAGATCAAGTCCTGCTATTTTTGTGGCACTCAGAGTTGAACTGCGCGGGACATGTTCCGAGCCTTTACAACAATCAAAGATATGTTCGTTTTCAGTGAGCAACTTTTGTTACTTGTAAAGGTTTTCGGTCATATGCTGAGGCAAGCTGGCAAGGGTAATAAGAATGACGATGGGATCATGCGGAATGGAGTCGTTTTGGGAGTTATAGATTGGTTTGATGCCTATTGGACAGGAGGAAATGGGGAGTGGGAGGAGGATGATCCTTTGTTAAGAGGCGACGATGGAGGAGAGAGAAAATACCAGTCTAATTTCTTTAACGCTTGAAAATAGCGTTAATTCGTTGTACACACAAAAAAATTGTCTCTTCATGCTATTTCTATCATTTTATTGATACCTGAAATTTCACATACGAATCGAAGCCCAAATAAGTTTCCTTCATTGGCGCCGTCTCACAAGAAAGAGGCAGAAGGGAGGCTCACATGTTTCCATTTCTTTCGTTCAAATCACTGAGATTATCATTGAATTCAGGCCTGGCAGTGCCTTTTCTACGCTCTGCTCAGCTTGGTATCGCTCCTATGTTATGACAGTTGCACTACGGCTGCTCAGTTATTGGCACTCTGGTATACTGGTGAAAACACGAACGAAGTAAGTGCTCAAATCGATTCATACCTTCAGAGGACCGTTCAACTAATCAAAAATGTCTCGTGAGTGTAATAAATACGATGTTCTTGTTTCTGTAAGTACCGCATTCTTGGACTTGTCCATTTCGTTTAGCAACGTTTGCGTTAGAGTCCTGAGAAATGGAATCAAGAAAGCTAGTGTGCTGGCTTCGATTCCAATAGCAACTTTTATTTCTTTTATTTCCTATCCGAATGGTCTCATGATTTTCTTCTTCTCCAAAAAAAAAAAAAAAAAAAAACGCTGACTGAAGCCGGTTCGCGTTGAGTGTGTAATAAAACATGAGGAATTGTTCAAGTATATTTCATTATTCTTCACAAATTTCATTTAAACATGGGGATGCCGTTTTATCTTTTAAACGAAGAAAAAGCATTCCATGATAGTGTTAGATGCGGATGTATATATAAGCATGTCTGAACGTGGATAAGCGCAGATCATCACGTGTGGCTGCGATGATCTGAGAAATATAGTAATTGCAAACTGTGGGCTATGAAGGGACAAGGTTTCAAGTCGATCAAATAGGCCTTCTACCTCAGAATAGACTTGAGTTTTTGAATTCCATCAATTGTGTGTGCACCCGTGATATCCTTTAGTATTTAGTGTACGAAGTTTTTAAGTTAATAGGTCATGTTTAGAATAACAACAAGCAAAAATATGTTCCCTCCGAAAGTAGTGTTTGCACGAAGAAGAAGTGAAGGGTTTTAGCGTGTTTTTGAAATGTTTGTAGTCATTTTTTCACTGAAAACGGCTAGTTTATGAAAAGATATTGCTTGCTTGTCGTTTGTTTTGTTATCGAAGTAAGTAATAAGGCCTCTCAAACACAAAAAACATCTTCCCTTTCCTCCGTTTATGCAAATTTATGGTGAATTGTATACATTTAGTGGCTATGAAAATCCACTCCTCATAATCTTTACGAACTTTCTACTAGCAAATAAGGATCCAGCTGCGAACGCTAGCTCATAGCTTCAATTGGCATACCATCGTGACAAATCCAAAAAGAAGGCGGTGTGGAGCTAAAGGCTGGGTAGAGCTTTGTCTGGAATATTGCCTCACGAAACAAACCAGGCTGGTAGGCTCACTCCCCTCTTAAGGTGGAGGGGAAGCGGTATTTCTCGCATGCACAAAACTTGTATGCCTGCCAAAACGACTTTTTCTCATAGCCGTTGTTTTGTGCTTTCCTCTCCTTCAACATTCTAGATGCCCGAAATTGGCAGAGCACAACTCAGTTCTTAGTACATGTAAAATTAGATGTTGGATATTTTTGAGTTACGAGCCAACTGAAGTCTGGCTCAGACTGAGAATGATAATGGGGTGTTTTTTTTCATGACCAACGAAAACCTGTCCGCAGACGGGACGAACCCGCGACCTCTACCATTGAGCTACCGCGGGCGTTCTCGCTGGTCATCAGGCTCGTGTTGTGAGAAAAAAACATCCCATGTAAAAATAGATGTATGGCCGGAAATGCGAAACCACAGTTCGAATGCACTGTTGTTAGATATGACATATGAATGGATGATGTTGACGCAGTGGATGTTCTCCATGCAAAAACTTGAGAAGTACCCGAAAATTTCCCATCATATGTTTTGATTTCTGCCTCTGCAACTAAATTATTAAGGTGCGCTGTTGCCTCAATAAGGTTAGAAAAGATGGGTGTTTCACCCTAAACACGACTCACAGGAACAAATATCAAACAGCAACAAGTATTACACTAAACTGCAACAAGTGCAGCTGACACGTACGCTAGGCGACCACTTCAGAGATCATGGTCATCACATGATCGGTACGAGTTTCACAGAAATATAGTATTTTTAGTTAAGATAACAGTGCCGCTATAGCTACTGGCTGACAACAAAGTGCTGAATCCGAAATATTTTTTGAAGGGATGTGAAATTCTATTATCGAAATCTCATGGTGGCTTTGCGAGGTTCACAAAAAGCGTTTATTGTTAGCGGAATTGTTAAAGAGAGCGGATCTCCTAACTAACGGATAAGTAGAGCACTTTAAAGGGCCCCTACAGCCCTTTGTTATAGTAGAGAATCCGAGGAGGATTAGGCAGTTTGTTTATTTTTTCTCGTAGCTCCGGCTCCAGGTCTTTGACGGCGACCGAACTAAGTTGTGGGAAGAGTGCACAGCATAGCGGTGTTGAAAAGACGAGAATCACTCCAGCCAGTGAAGCCTGGAAGGGCGCCGATATCCACGGTCTCTTCTGCAAAATGACACACTTAGCAATTAGAGGCTGTTGCCGTAAATTTTCGAAACAGTCGTAACTGAAAAAAAGACAAAGCTAACCTTGTACCACTCGGTCTTCACTAGCGAGTTCATGACCACCGGAATAAATGCTGAAAGAAAAATGTTTACAAAATGATGATTATGTAAAGTTGAAGCTTGGCGCAGGTGTAAGAGAAACGCTTGACTATACGCGTAACGAAAGCAAGTACGATTCGCTAATGAAAAGAAAGCAATAGACAACACTACCCTATGTTCACGTAGCACTTATAACCTGGACTAAGAATTTTTCGAGGGCAGCGATTTTCGGGGAAGAAGGCCTCCGAGGACGGCAACAATTCGAAAATGTACCAGGGCAAGTCATGGGGTAGAATCGTCACTTCCATTTCCCGCATAACGACGACATAAAACACATTTCGAAAACGAAAAGGCAGAATATTTATTTTAATTGGAGGGTATGGAAAAGACAACTTGAGGCAGCCACTTTTTCAGGCAGCATGTGGAAGAAGTTCAAGGGAAAAAGCATGACTCTAAGTCTTACAACGCCTCTATCGTACTAGATAATGGCCATCTACAAAGAAATTGCAAGAAAGTACTTAATTAATTTTAGGATATCAGTGGAAGCACATCGAATAACAAACAGGTCACACAATCTATGCAAACCTAAACAGCAATAACCATGAGACGTCAAATATTTCTTTGAACTTTTCCCCCCATACGTACGTCATCAAATATTTCTTTTTTTTTGGAATCTCTTTTAAATATACTTTAGAAAAGGTTCACTTTTCCTGCCGCCAGTTGAATCTGAATTATAACTTTTGAGATTTCATTTTAATATCAAAACTGCTGAGCATATAATTTGCCCATTATTATCAGACTTTTGAAGCCGTTTTATGAACACTTAAATTTCAGCTATTTCCTTTTAAACTGCATCGTTTAAAAAACATTTTTCCATAAAATCCAAAAGTTGTCATGACTTCCGTTTGAATCGCATCTCTTTAAGTTGAGGAACTCACGCATATAAGAGTATATCTGACGTAATTCAGTTACACATTATTGCATTGTTTAGTAATAAAAATCTTAAACGATACTAAGAGAATATTCAACATGTTAGTTGCGATTTTTTTCAATGAGAAAGTTTACCGAATGTCGGTGAAGCCATGCCTATTCGACTGACCACCACCATGCTTATGGCCTTGTAAGCAACCTTCTTGCTTGAGCCCACCTTGTTTCCATCTTCATCCATCAAATCGATTCCATCAATTAACTCTCTGCAAGTAAATTTGCCACATTCGACGTTTAAACAATTTCAAAAATATTCAGTAAGAAGTAAATTTGCATCTATCCACAGTGGCGCATTAAGAATCAGTATGAAGAATGTTATCTAAGAGAAAAAAATTACACCACACCTTCAAATACAAGAGAACGCGGCAACAACGGCTCATTTTATTTATTGTTACTACTGTTTTTATTTTTTCAAAATACTTCTTCTTTTTGCAGCTCTCATATTTAAAGATTAGCCTGCAAACTCATCCCGACTTTTTATTTCTTCAATTCATCATTAAGTTTCGAAATCGGCTTGAAATAAAGGGCGCATAACGCGAAATGATAAAGAACATAGCACATAAAACATACTGAGATCTCATCATCGGTATGTTTATTGAATTCGCCACAGCAACAGCACAAAATGGAACTAAACGACCGACTAGTGGCGGTGCACTCTGAAACAAAGACATTAACTACATTATAGCAGTGACATGGTTAGGTCATTTCATTTTTTATTCTGCGATCAATAACAGTATATTGCTTATATTCTTCCCGCTAGCCATCATATACGACCAATGAGGGCGATCGATCTAGTTCTATGCAAAACCTTCATTTCATGCACCAAATCTGTGACATCGAAAACACTCAAGATTCCCCTTTGGATGAGCACAATATAAAATGATCAATGTAAAAGTAGTAGTGACTTAGTGTGCCAATGACGAAATCTTTGTAATCATATATCAAATAATGATTGCTTCGATCAAATCGTCATGGAGAGAAACTATGATATCACTTGTAGAAATACCTTAACAAGTGAGTTAAGACCTAGCGCTGCGACAAGTGCACCTCCAGTAGCACACACATATGATGCGAGTAACTGCTTTGTTGTGGTAGTTTCACCCGAACGATTCGAATAGTTGACGACTGCATTAAATGTTTGGTTAAGCCATTGCCAGAAGATAACGCTAACTGGTGACCTGTAAATAATAAACATGTATAAAGAGTGTAACGATATAAAATGAATGTTGATTAGCTTTAAAGAGCAGACTAACTAAGTGATAAGATATGCTATATCCCATGTAACGAAAGCATACAGAATTAGACACATTCATAAGTCCCTGTATTAGCGCTGATTCGGGATCCCAGTGATTTCTTGCTCTCATTCCAAAATAAGAAGGCCTTGATGACTTCCGGATCCAATGCCTGTGAAGTCAGTTATGACGCTGAATAAACGGTTCGAAAAAAAGATTTTTATGCCGACTGATGTTTGTCTTTGTTCTTAGTAAAACTTCTTCAGTATATTTCCCACTGAAGGATTCAATTCCCTTCCTTTTCGTGGGATCTAAGCTGCGACCGTTAAAATTTGACTACCATTTAAATCCGATATATATGTATATCAGATTACACTCGGTTTGAACGAACTTCTGCAAGTCATTGTAGGTTGCACCAACCATATGCCTCACCACTTTTACTTTCCTATTGAAAAAAGCAAATGCATATTCATGTAACCTACTCAAAGTCAGCAGAGGCCCCAAAACTTGCCACTCTCTAATTTCCTGGTCATATTCCTAACTCGAGGGTCACAATACTGCTGAAACCTCTAGCCCAACTTTCGAATCGGCGGACTCGACAGATTTCGCTCCATAGCCGATCGGTTCAAAGAAAAACGCATTGGTGGGAGAAGATCACGCAGTCTATTATCAGATACTACTTGATGAATAATTTTCTAAGCATTCAGGCTAAGCGTGTCTGTCATGAGAAGAAAGACGAACTTGTAAAATGTGAGCATTCCTCCAGTAAGGATCATGTTGCCAGGAACTTGAGCGCTCATGCGTCCAGGCAGAACCATTTTCTCGTACGTTGCAGGATGGTAGGCAGAATCGAATATTTGTTTTGCACGCCATAGTTGATCCACCGTCAAATCCGGCGGCACCACACCGCGTCTAAAACACACAAGCTGATTCGGAGTTCAAAAACCTTGAAATCTTATTCCATTTATGGCGTTCGGAAAAATTAGTTCAAAGAGGTTGCTGCTCCTAATAAGCAGCACTTATAAACATAAAAATCGCTGTTCTCTTGTTAGCGAGTTAGCTATGACACAGCATCGCTGCGATGGACAAGATGACTGTGCTAAATAGTATCGTTGCGATGATACTAAATAATACAGTTTCCGCCACTTTCAAGGTTTGATTAGTCACAGGTATTATATCACTTGTCACAAGCACCAATTATTATTTATCATCGGAGGTTATATTCTGTAAAAACCGAACACCGACGTGTTCTCGCATAAAACTTGAACGGATGCGAAATATTTTTACAGCCAAACGTCGGAAATTTAGACTTATTCATTGCCTAGTCACAAACTAATCATTCTGCAAATCAACTTCCCCAAAGACAGCCAAAAAAACTTAGGCTAATTTATCTTTGCTGTTGCAGCTAGACGATATTCTGATCCTGTCAGGGTAGTATTGATACTCTTGAAATGTCAAATGAGGACCATTTGGCGCTGATTACAAATCCTTTGCATTCTAAGCGACATACGGCCTAAATTACTGCGATGCAAGGCAATATTCAATAAAAAGGGGATGATACTTGTAATCTAGGACCAGTTTTTTGGACTCTTCGAGTCTTCGATTTGAGATGAACAAATTGAGTGGGTTAGTTATAGCGAAGAAGTGCCGTGCTCGGCCCTCGAAAGTTGACTGATCCCATCGCGGCCTCGAAATGTCTGGACGAATCACCAGCTGCGAAACAAGTTCGGACATATCACCACTGCAACTATCTCCACCAAACTCGCTGGAAAAAGTTATTTTATAGCAAATGAAATACTCTCCTAGCCATATCCATAGAGTAATCGAGTGCTCTTTGTGTACATGTGATTTCAAGGTGGCCACTGTGAGAAACAGTATGCACAAGCCCACCTACAGATTTCGATGCGTTTTGTATTGCAATAAGTGCTCGATAAAATGCAGCATCCTAGTTATAAACGTATGTAAACAAGCAATTTTCCGGTTGGGCCGCTGACAGCAAAAAAAACCACAATATGTTACAACCAAATATAGATATAAAACAATAAAATCTGACCATCAGCCCATTCGATTCCATCTATCTAAACAGCAAATCCAAAGAAGTAGAACAGAAAACAACAAATCAACGAAGTGGGAACAGAAATGCGCATAAAACTATTGAATATCCGCGTCTCATTTTGAAGGTTTTATGCTCAAGCACAGAAAGCTAGTCTAAACCAGGAAGTAAAGATGGAACAAATTTTTTACGTAATTTGATCAATGGTATATACGATGAGGAGAAGCATTAAAGACATGTTCCCAATTTACTGATAATACAATTCACAAGAATAGATGTTAATTCGGCACAATTCATCAGGCCTGTTCGAGAAATAATTGTGAAACCTCGATCAACTACAATGTTGGCATTCACGGCAGTAAACTTCAGTGACCAACAAATTCGGAGAAATATAGGGCGACTTTCGGCGTCGTCAAATTACAGGCCTCGGGCAAAACTGACAAGCGTTTATGACGGCAGTGTCCCACACTGATCACTTACAAACTCTTTATCGTGCTATAACGCTCTCGGTTAGGAAAATTTTAATGTTCGTAGTAAACAACTGGCGTTATGAAACGATTTGCTCGCTCCACGTTTCTGACCGATTTTTGAGCTATTACTCGCGATGACTTTGGCGTTGCGTACTTTGAAAGCAATCGATTGGGTGATTTTTGAACAGCTCGTACGAAACTCTGGACTATTATCAAGAAACACATTCGTTAGCCATATTTCCATCCAAATATGAAAAATCTACATCATCAACTCGGGATGACAACACACAATCAAATATTTCAGAAGCCGAAAAATTAAAGCATAATTTCGAGAGGAAGGTCCAAATGGAATCGACGGTATCCCACATTATTGCTACGGAAAGAAGTTTAAACGTTCTACCACTCTCTTTGAAAAATCAGAAACCTTCAATACGTATACGAGCCGATTGACACTGCAAAGAGCATATAGAAACAATATAAACTGCCAAACGACGAATGCTTGAAAGATTTTCTCAAGAAAGCACCAACAAACGATTCCAAAAATTCCGATCCCAACAAAATACAGAATCTGAACAACAAAGAAAGCGAATAACTCAAATAACATCAAAAACGTTCACTGCATGAGAAGCGTTAGAGGCACTAATCTAGCTGCAATCGGATCGAGCTGCAATGAGCAACGTTACTACATTTTCAGCGAAACACGGTTGAGGGAAACGTGCGGTAAGGCCGACGACAATGTTCACATCTGAAGATTATGAATTACCAGAGAACTAACTAAAAAGATATTTGATTGATTCCAGGAGATATCCAGTATGAGTGCTCAGGGAACTCAGGGTAAAAATACTGCCCTTCGGGACTTATGGTGAAAATATTGCCCTTCGGGATTCTAAAGGCGGCATCGCCCGCCTTCTGCCTTTCAGATGATTATGCACTCGCTTTCTTAAACGCTACTCATAGAATCCCGAAAGGCAATATTTTTACCCTAAGTTTCGCTGTAACTGTGCTTCGTTAATCTATAGACGTTATTAACAGCAGTTCGCAATAATTTCGATAGAGTGCAGCAATTTTATTGCGAATTATGCGCAAACAATACAACAATAGCCTCAACATAACACGTTCGAACAAATGAAATAACAGTTGGATATCATTAACAAATGTTTAATTGCGTCGACTGGTATCCGCCGACCACAGAGTCAAAGTAGGACGGTCATCTCATCAGAAGATTCATGTAAAGGTGTTGCATCTACATTTTACATCTCTGGTAGCCGGAGTTTATCGGATCCTTAGTGGAACGCTAACTCAATCGCTAGCAACATTAAGCGAAACACCACACGCATCCTTTGAAGGAACATCATTTCGCTAAAGTAGCAAAAAAAAAAGACTGCGAACAATCACAGCGTGCGACAAGTATCGGAACAAAACAATGCACCAGAAGATGCTGCAAATAAGATAAGCAATACTTATAGAAATCTACTGCGCGAAATAATGGACTCCCAGTACATAGCAACAGATGCAGGTTATCCTCATTCGATGACTTTATTCGTTTATATATTAGGGATACATTCATATCATATCTCGAATCGGCACAGTGTTACTTTGCCGTCGTCTTCAGAAAGCCAAAAAAAAGAAACGATGATTCGCTCCGATATGCTCGACCTACAGTTCGGAGGCAACTGATAGAAATTACTCAAAAAGCCTATAAAAACGTCTTATTACCAGAGGAAAGTAGAGTATGCTCTGATAGATACAATCCAAGCCTATATTGAAATTCTGCTGCGATAATAGCGGAAACGTCCAAAGTGATTCGACGTGAGTGCGAATATAGGCGAAAAAGATAAAAAAGTTTTTAAAGGCACTTTTAATCGATAGAGTCTGCTGATAGCAGTAGGAACGTCGAAGCATAGTTGCCGGCTTCACAACTAACCCAACAGCTTCCTATACCCAACAACCCTGTATAATACGTGCCATAATATTGCAAAAACCATACACATATACATACACAAGCATCCGAACGTTCACCACACTGATGTGAATGTATTGCGTGATGGGGCTCGTATTTTGTTGTGCGCTTCTCGGCTCTCTGAACGTCTGTCTGCTCGTATACAATGCACCCTCCTTTCTTTGCGTTCTGACATTTCCGCATTCTGTTTAGCACAACGCCCTTAGAGTGCTGCATTCGGTTTGCAGCCAGCCGACTGCACGCTGGTTTGAGCGGCTGCACTAAATGAATCGCTCGCAAGTGAATTTCAGTAAATATTGCATCAGCCAATAGTAGTATTCTTCTATGTCACCTTTGCGTGTCTTCAATTTTGACAGGTAGTCATCTCAGTGCTTCGTTCTGAACAACTGCATACCCTGTCCATTGCTTTCTTTAGTCAATATTGGGCTCTTCAACACACGTTCCTCTCAAAAGTACAAGTACGGCAGAGTGAGTAGTTCTTCCCTGACTTTTGGAATGAAGGTCCAGAGGAGTATTGCACTCATCCTGCCAGTCTCATTAGATATGCTAAAGTGGATGTAGAGTAGAAAGTGGACGTTTCATTCAGGGCTTGCCTCAAGTCTCACGTTTCAGCTGAGCGTGAAGTTTGAAGGTTGAAAAAAAATCAGTGAGCCAGAGGTTATGGGGCCGATTTTTTGAAATAGAGCCCAAGGGGCCTGGGAACCCATGTCGTAAAAAAATCTTCCGTCTTGAAAATGATACTTTTTGTCATTTGGATCTTACAGCCAGTAACGTACAATTGTGGTATAATTGCCGACTCGCATGATTCCGTTTTGGTCAAAAATGTGGATTCTAGACGTTGATACAGGCTCCATTAATAATGAGTCGGCTCCAACTGATCCCGGATTTCAATTTCGGCAATAAACGCAGTCAGCTATCTGATTCCATTCCTTCCATGTGAATGAGTCAATTCCGGAATTGACTTGAAGCTGGCTCCCTCTTGATCAAGCTTCTAGGAATTTATCTTGGAGATCTTTTGGGTGTGACGCACTTAACAACTTTTCGGTACGATGTGCTTAACAAATATGTTCCACATGCTGCTCTTTGTGATATATCCGAAACTATGTCAGAAGTCAACGCTCCATATAACTCTTGTAATTGTTGTGACATTTGAGAAAATTTCGTTTCTTAGAAAGAATTCCTTTTGTTTCAATGTCCTGAAGCAGAAAAAACTTGGCGCAACACTCTTTCGTGACCTAAAGTTGCTGCCCTCATCGACCACGGGAATCGGCACACTAGAGCATTTTTGGAAACAGCATGTGGAAAAACCACACGTAAATGCATATAAAAGCAAGATGAGCTTTTCATCATAGACCTTTGCTCAATCGACATGAACAATTGCGGTTTGAACTTTCATATTCAACGCAGATACTCGCTCATATAAGCAAGAAATGAATTGAGAAATCCTGAGCCAGTGGGGAATGAATTCGAACTCTACGAAGTTTAGAGGATAATTTCGCATTAAACGACCTAATATCGCATCTCTGATGATCATCTCGAAAACCTTGCAAATGGATGAAAGGTTTTTTTCTGCTAAAGTGGCAGAAAATTTTTCCGCCAAAATAAAATCACTGCACACTTCCAAGATAATTGATGTGATGAACAAGAGATGCTACGTAGACAAATTATGTAGGAAGGAATGAAATTTCTTTCGCGATGCGTTTTAGAAATAAGGGGAAAAAACAAAAAAAAGGCATCGTCAGGTGTGTGGTGAGTTCTATTACTTCCGAAGTGAGTGAACATTGATAACAACAAAATCCAAGTGTACGTGAAAAGCAGATGACACACAACGTCTGGTCTACGAAAAGATTTTAGGAGTCTTCTGCAAACATATTGCACCTTAGCTGGTTGCCCATAGGCGGGCTGTCAACACCGCATATTTTTAGAGTGTCTGCCGTATAATGTGTTTTCTGCTTCTTGCGAATGTATTTATAAAATGTTTTCACATTTTTGCCACATATCCATACGTCTTTCATATATTCAAGCCAATTTTATGCAATTAATTCGGCGACGCTCAATGCGCCAATTAAACGTTGTTAGTCCGAGTCCGCCTGGCTTATGCCGATTAATCCATATGAGATGGGTTTTTTTTTGCAGTGAAGAGCTGCAGACATGACGAGAATGGCTCGGTCTTAGAGCTTTTTTTTTTCGGCACTCACATCTCGATGAAATTATGCACAAAGTCAAGGAAGCGTTCATACACTTCCTCGACGTTGGATGAATCTACAAGTGATTATCCCAATTACACTGGGTCAGCATATTATGAGTTTCCTTCTAGTTGTATCACGCAATATCTCTTCCCTCCCTTCATCTACGTTCTACAAAGAAAGCTTAAATTTCAAAATGGATGTTTGTATTTTCACTGAATGAAATTCTTTGTGAATACATTGCAAATGAAGCACATTTTGTCTGCTATAACCGAAATCGGGAGCCTTATTATATTGAATAGGATATGGATGGCGCTAACAACACTGAACTTCATGTCAGCCATTACGATTACGGGAAAATGCAGATTAGTATTGTTTGATTCGTTGTTTCGTTGACAATTTTTCTTTGCTACAGAGAGCACTATTTAGTTGTACGTAACAGCACATCCAATGCTTTACAAGTCATTTACATGAAGTAGCTTGAGGGTGTAATAAACCGTGGCAGATAAAATATAATTGAAGCTCGAAATGCCGACCAATCACCTATGACGACAGGTTTCATCTATTAATAAAGCGTCCTCCTCAAAAACGAGCGATAACAACGCAATAAGACAGGATGAGGAAAGCAATCGCCATTGACAACGTCGGCATGGGAAAAAAATCTATTTCTGCAGCTCAGAAGCTTTAACGCCGTAAAGCGTGCAAAGCAAGAATTAGCGATATCCCCGAGCGACACATATCTGCTTGTCTCGGGGATAAGGCAAATTCCTGTCCATCCTGCTTTCCATTCGCTTGTTCTTATATGCCTTCTTGTCCATTGATGTTCGATCAGGGTACATGGTTGAATAATATGCGTCGCAAACGGCCATATAACCGCATGAATATCATAGTGACGTGACGTGTGTAGTGCTATGATGCAAACTGAGATTTTCTTGTTTCTGTGCAGAAATGTGGGAGGTTGTATTTGCGCTGTTCTATGAGTATGGATTACAGTACCATTAATAAACATGCGTAATAAATGAGGGCTAGACAGCACCGAATACGCCTTTGTCTTCGCACCTTCAGATGCTCTAAATGGATGAAGAACAGCACAAGTGGGCTTGAAAAGTGGTATTGAAAAACCTTGAGTGCATCCATACATGCATGCATGCATGACACTTACTGAAACCTGAACTCTTTGCAGCATTCCGTTGGAAATTCAACGAAATCCTTAATAATTACTGCTACCGCTCATCTCTCGACGACAAGATGGATGAACAAGAATCACGTGCCGCAGTTGGCGTATTGCCAGCGCCAGCTTTCTGTTCGAATGGCATTGACTGAGAGTAACTGACTGACTGCCTCATCCGCTAAGCAGCGCCTCCCTTACTGAGCGCGGCTTTCGCGTGACGCGGCTGGCCTCCAGCGTTCTCTTGGCTTTGAGTTCTAGGCATCTGCTGCGACTCCGACGTAATTCATCGTAGGGAGAGGGCTGCTTAGTACGCATCGCTGATGCTTTAAGTCCCCTCCCTCGCACTTTTTTTATTCTGGTTTCACGTGTAGCTGCGTTCCTTTCTGTTTGATCACTTCACGCCGGCAAAATATTTCCTTTCATTTGTGCGATTGTTTTGCTCATCATTGAAATTTCATTTCATAATGAACGATGAACTAAAGAAAGCGTTTATAGCACTATGAAAGGGCCCATTTCTATATTCATATTCGCCAGTTAAAATGCGTTCCATTCGTGCACCCGAATAAAATCGTTTTTTAGGCCTTTTGGGTGCATCAAAAGAGTTCCGCAAACTGGGCATATGACTTTTCATGGTATTTTCCTTTGTAAATCAAAAGATGTTTTTTTGCATACACAAAATGCTTTTTACCCTTTGCAATAATTTCTTAGGTGATATTCTACAGCAATGGGAGTCTATTTTACTCATACTGCAAAACTTTTTAAATAATTTTCAAGCAGAAGCTATCCTCCATGAACCTTGATTTTTGCTTTTAGCTGCATTTTTAGGCATCTTTTTTCATCCTTTCAAGGTAATTCCATTGAAATGATCATTGTGTTTCTTTTCAGTTCGAAACTTTCCGTATTGGTAGATGTTGGAACTAGGCGCAACCAGAGTTACTTAATTAATGAAGTTAAGTAAGTTATCTTATATTGAAAACAATGCAACACTATTATGGACCATTTTTCAATTGTAGCCAAAAGTCCATTGAGGTAAACTGTGAGAATAGTTGTCAGCGAAGAATTTGACGGTTAGAGTTCTCACTTTTTTTTCTATATCGAGGCAGGCTAGCAGCAGTAGCAGTGATGTGTTCTAATAGTTATATAAAAATTTTTAGATGGCCTGAACATAGCGAATGGTTCGAGGAGTGCATTAATGAGTCAGCTTCTCTCACTAGCTCGCTTATTGATTGTTGTCGAAACGATCGACCACTTCCTAGGGGGAACGCGGCTTATTCGAATTTTTCAGCAAAGCACCACTTATTCTCCTCTTTCGTTAACCAACTCCTTAATCACTATTGCGGAAAACATGTCTCAGTATGTTTGTCCATCGGCTGGCCATTTCTTCTTTTGACATAGACAAATATATGCGAGTTGATGCAATCTTTTCTGTCATAGACTTGAAACTCGATCGCATCGTTCGCACTCAGTCGATCATGGATTAAGAATTTGCAACTGCAGAAGCGTTGCTTCCAAGCATGCTTAACGTAACTCATGAGCACACAGATGAGATTTTGCTTTGGATGATGCTCCTTTCTTACTATAAGCAGATTCGACTTTATAACCTCTCAAACCTTCTATAATACCTTTCAGTTCCTTGTTAACGTGAGTTTCTGGAAGTTCGAAGAGGGCGTGGAAGTGGGGATGTTGGTTTGAAAGTGTGCAGATCGCAAGGCACAAAAAGCAGAACCCGTCACGCTTCTTCATCTTTTCTCTTGCGGATTGCACTCTTGAGCCAAAAATGAGCTCTTTAGAATATCGCGCTATACAAACAGATTCAAAATTTGCTGGAGAGCCAAGCATGGCAAGCACTTTTGGACTTACGCCCATCGAGCCAACTAGTTTCAGCCAAGAAGTAATCCATGGGGCTTGTTGAGGCACGCGACGTTCTTCGGCTGCAGTTAATTCTAAAGAACCAATCTTTTCCCTTCAGTGAAGGATGGTTCTTTTCACGAAGGTCGTATTTGTAGGTTGAGGTTCAACAATTAGGATATATTGCCCGAAGCATCCAAAAAGAAAACTGTTCGATCATCAAGTAATGTTTGACAGCTAGACTTCGCCAATGAAACAAGAAAGGTTAATCTTTTTTGACATGTCTGCGCGAGTTTCTGTTCAAAATGCTTAAAATTCTTGCAGATCTTAATTCCAGTTTCGGTTGCGAACCGCGAAAATTTTTTCTTACCGTGGTAATTGCAGAATGGCCGCTTGAAAATGTTTGCCCCACGTTCACTTCACTTGCCCTTGGAGAGGCAAAGGGAGGCGCTTTGTCTTCTTATGGCGAATTTTGTGATGTGGTTGATTCATTGCTTGATACCTTTTCAACCCTATTGGAGTAGCCAGGGAATGCCGTTTCACCTCCTGGCATTTTGCCTTCAATGCCGTTGTTTTGGAAGAAATCTAGCGTATTACAGTAGTTGGGCTTTAGGTCTTAGATCATGCCCTTATTCCCAGGGATTAACGTTCCTAGAGGCTGCCCGCTTTGTGCTAATGGACCCCTAGAAACGCCAAATTAGGCAAACTATATATTCTTATATTCCATTTGCAATATAAGTCTATCAATTTGAGCAGCGAAACATATTTACGAATAGCGATAAAAACAGCCACAAATGAGATTAATAATCTGCCGTTAGCAATTCTATCATATGCCTACCCAGCAACTATTGGTTGAAAACACATCGCCTTTTGAAAGGCGCAAATCGATTAACCATAGAACTCCACTCTTATGCACGCCCTGTGAGTAGCAGACGCTGTTATGAATAGAAATATTCGTCGTGATTAAAGAAGTAGTGTGTGCAAAGATTCTGATTCCTCTCTCCCTCATCCCTCTACGCCGCTGCATCCATCCTCACAAACTTTTAGAAACTTTCTTTATTTGGTCGAAGTGTTCAGTGTTTGAAGATTTTCGAAGATATTATAAAGACATGGAAATTCGGGTATTTTCAGCACCTTTATATTACGATATTTTCTTCCTATATAGAACTACGATTTTGCGAAAAATCAAAGACGAAAGCTCCGATGCCGCATTTCGATCGGAGAGTTGCTGCGAATCACATGTTGTGTTATGTACAATTTTCTTCTATTCATTTTGATTAATTATTTTTTAACTTATGCCATTTTCCTGGTCTCTTTCTCTTTAAGAAGCAAAGAAGAGTGAACGAAGGTTTTTTGATGTTTTTCTTAAAAGTGTGCTCCTAACCCGTCTAGACATGTGAATCGTTTTGCGCTGAGTGCATCCATTTATTGATGATGCGTCGGATGTCAAACTTTGATAATGTCAATCCTCCATTTAAACTTCTATATAAAGTAGGCTTATTTTCATTCAGTAAATCAAGCATTAAAATGTATTAATTTTATAGCATTCTCATGTATAATATGCTGAAATTTCTACAGAACGACATCACGCAAATTGGGCGGCTTATATATTATTGCAGTCATTCATTCTCATCGAGTTTTTCCGTTCCTAGTTGAGTGATGACAAGGGTAGTAAATGCTGCGATGCAGCAACGAAAACGATGAAAGCATGTCGTTAGCCGCGAAATGCAAATATTATCGTCGATCGATGCACACGGCTTGTCAAACGTCGAAGAAATCATCTAACTTCACGTCATTTTAATTGTGTCTTCTCGACAAACTCTTCATTCGCTTATTAAATTTCTTTCATTGAATATTGAATATCTTTAAGTATGTGCTTTCTCGAAAGCTTTATCAAATTTAAATACAGTGGGCATCTTTCTCGCTAAACCGTAGATATGTGAATATATAATGTAAAGCGGTGTTACTCTCAAAAGCCGGAATGAGTAAGATGAAAAAGATTGCTCACTGATTAATTTCCCACGTGTGATGTTTGACAGAGTTTTCCTTTTTTCGAAAGGAACTTAGGCCAAAAATTTTGCTTATTAGAATCGTTCGCTCGCTGAAGTGCATTACCTGAGCAGTGAACTCGAGCAACCCGTTAGTATTTCTGATAAAGCTTGAGGCTTATACATACGCATTTGAAAAATTTGCTTCTTGTTGAAGTGTTGAATGATTGAATTTTCGACTGGTCGTTGTTATATTCAGCTGGCCATTCACATAGTATTGTTTTATCAGTGGTAACTCTTTTCAGGCTCGTATTTTGCAGAATAGGACCACAGCTGAAAGAATGAAATCCTTTCTACAAATATCTTGATGCCATTATCAACTACTGCTTTTCACGAGTTCAAAAAACTTAAAAAATCTGTGCAGATAAATGCATCATGAGCGGAAATGAAACGTCAGAGTTATGCATTTGCATGCGGTGAGATATGTGCTGTTCCGCGTTAAGGACATAATTTTTGTCATGAACGGAAAATGTTACTTTTGATACAAAACACAGATCAAAGCTGTTTATTGCTGCTAAATAGCGCGATATTTACTACAGTATTTGATAAAGGTCGTCCAGTTATAAGGCCTGTGAATATTGCAGTGGACATAAACCCGTGGGAGTTGAAGTTCAACGTGTTACATTCATGAAGTACAGCTGAAAGCAAGAAAAATTGATGAGTTAAGCGAGGAGCATTCATTAGCTGAACAATTGGTAGGGGATGAGGTGAGTTGCACTTCCTCTCTTAAGGGATGCTAGGAAGCGCTTTACGTGGGTTGCAATGTGAGGGGAATGTTTGAGATGGCGTTAAGCGGACGACTCAACAAGGCCACCGACGTTCGTTTTGCTGGCGCCACCTGCCTGTAGTTTACTTAGTTTATTGCTTCACCATTTTGTGCGAAATGCACACTAACCGATCAGTTTCTCTTGCGACATGTCCTCTTTATTTCTGCATTGTTCTTTCTATATCATTATTGGTGTGAGATTAATTTTAAAAAATCAACGAACAGATGATCGGCACTTTTTCTAATACGTTGCCTCTGAAAAGTCACTCTGTTGCGGCCATCAGCGGAAACTCGATTTCTCCTCGAGATTCTGATTCCTATGGTTATATTTCTCATTAAAGACTTGGTAATTTTGGCCCGTTCACTTTTGAGATGCTCCGAATTAAGGGTGACTAAAGAGTGAGTTCGACATATTGAGGCACGCTTTAGTTGTGGATGCTGCCAGTTCAAAAGCTACGAAAGATTCGAAATCAAGGCATGAGTACTCGGGCCTGAGGTAATATTTCAAACTCAACCCATCACTTTTTCGATGGCGTCAGTTAACTGTCAGCAAACATAAGAGAGCTAAGTGCGAGTTGAATAACCGTTGTAAAGATGGTAATGATTAGAAACAAGCATCCACCGATATGGAAGCCGTTCAACGTTGCTTAAATCGGGCATGGCGTTAGTCGATCTTACATTTTCGTGTGCGTAAGCTAGGAAGATTTAGCTGCACTTGCAGTTCTTTCCCTCTAGCAGCTTGTAACTTTTCTATTCACGCTTCTTGCCGTTCACTACAATCGAAAAGGTTTTGCTTTCAACTCACAGTGTTAGCGACTATGAGAGTAACTCCTTAAACATTTACCTTAGAGATGTTTATTTTGAAGCGCTTTATTGGTTTTCTTCTCGCTTTTTTGAGAATTCCCATATGCCTTTGAAAAAGCGATATTTGAACAACGTAGCATCGTTAATCTTCTATCGATTAAACTTCGCAAACATCGCCTCCACATTTAATGAGTCAGATGAAAAGCAATTGAAAAATTGTGACAAGCGATACATTAAAAACACTTTTTTAACACTTTCTTTCGTAGGTGACTTAAGATTATTGAGATATTCGATGAGGAAGCGATCGCTTGATGCAAACGACTCAGTCCTTTATTCATATACTGCTTTAAAAGCTCTCGACTGGTGATAACGCTGAATGTGTTTTTTAGCACATCATTGATTGCAAACAGTTCGTTATGGCCAAAATCACTCATGAAGGCAGCTATTTACACAACTGAAAGCGGAAGATTCGTAATGAGTTTTCGCATTCGCTTCAAAATGCCGCGAACTCGAAAGCTGCTTTGCTCTGGTAGTCCCAGTTTAGAGATAAAGTTTCACTGAAAGGTTTCCCTAAAGTTTATGATTCTAATTTAAAATTGATTTATCGATTTATTTGTTGCGAATAGTTTTTATTGGCATTAGTGCATTGATTTATGAGTTATATGATCGTTAGAAATACGAATATACACATCAACAGATGTGTGGCAGTTCTTACTTACATGTTTTCTAGTTTTCGCTTGCGAATCGACTCGATTCTGAAAGTAAGCCAATTTAAGATTGCAACTCTGGAAATGTTTTTCGACCAATCAAGCATCTTATGGTAATCAGTCAGCGTTACATCACGCGAATTTTAGATCCCTAAAAAAATAGCAGCTGTTATGCGAAAAAAAATGTTTAAAGTCAGAGCACGAGAGGAAGCGATTTCGTGTGGATGTTTCAAGTAGAAATGTTCGACTCCTATGAGATTCCTCGCAAGTGAATCTAATGCGTGTCGTGTAAGTTGAATGGTTGCAGGTTGGCTCAAACTCACAAGATGACTATTTGAGTTGTGATCATACCTGCAGATAGGTGCAACTTTCGTTTGCTTTCGGAGCTCTGGTTGCCACCTTTTCAATGTGATCGACGCTGCTGTGCATTGCCGATTATGGTGCATTTCATCAGGGTTCATCGCCTGAAGGAGAGGGTTGTGCTGGTAGGATGATACGAAGCTCGTTGACTACGAGTATAGGGGGCCTTTGTTATGTATGAAGAAGTAAAGCGAGCAGCGAACACTCCGACGGTGCTTTTTCCACTTCGAATAATAACATCTTGATTTGATAAGGTTTTGAACTCTGATTTGAAGTGCTTTCTGAGAAAATTTTACCAACTCTAGGGATAATTTGTTATCTGCCATCAGGCAATATGGAGTGAAAATTTCATTTTTCGCATATGAAGCTTTTTATAAAGGAACTTCAGTAATGTGGGCGTACTCAACGCAGGGTGTGAATGCGGATGCGACTGCAAGCGGATAGGTGTATATTTTCGTTTGTTTTCTCATTCTAATTTCCGCGACGCATTTCAACGTAATGAATTCATCATCACTTTGTGGTTGCTGTGAAACGTTCGTCAGTTAGCTACCATCTGCAGATAGTACTGATCCATATTTGTTCTCGAGAATCTTGCTTATGGCCGTCACTTAATTATCATTGACTCGTACGGTGCCATCTTATTACGAAATACATTTTTGCTGTCTGAAAACTTCACCACCTTTTCAGGCATGGTTTCCACATAAAATTTTATAGACAGAAATATAAGAAATCTAACAAATAAAATGGTCAGTGCTTTTAATAGTATGTTCGATGAAGCCAAGTACTGTTTCCAGTGCTTTTCCCTTTTTGCCATTGAACGTTTGTTAGAATCATCGCTAAATGAATAAGATAACTGTCGCAAACACATGGCGTGTTGATGCACTTTAATAGTATTAATAATTGTCCATTGCATTTTCTTCGTTCAACAAGGGATAGTTTTACAAGGAACAATCTTCAGGTATTACTGGAGGAGATCCTCTTGCATTGCCGGACTCGTTCTTATCCCTTCGCTAATTAAATGGCATCCTTGAATTTTTCTTGTCTCATTTCATTCGGTCGTGCGCTTAGGTGGGTCCCCTAATATATGTGTTACGGGTGAAGTTGCTTTGTGGAATCATTGATTAGGCCTGAGGCGTCTCAAACAGCACGGCGATCGTTCTTACAATGAAGTGATCTCTATCAATCGATGCATTTGCGATATGCGCTTTATTCGTTCATCTTAGAATTTCTCGGTCACTTAATCATCCCATATCGTCACAGAAAATGTGAAAAATACAACCACGGCTCTCTGTCGAAAAGTCGCAGTGTTTAGCATGTGATATCAAGTAAGTTATTGCAAAACTATTGCATGGTCAGGCGGCCTTTATCAGTCACCAAACTGGTTTGTGCTGTCTCCAAGCCTTGCCACGATCTGGCCAAGTGGAGCGCCAGTCGCGTTTACCAGCCGAAAACAAGGGATAAAGTTGGCAGTGCAAAAGGCGCTTCAGCTCATATTGGTATACAGGTCATATGAATGAAAAGGTGCGCTGTTAGGTGATCAGCTTGAAAGCAGCGTCGGCAATGCGAGTTGCTACAGTGCTCGCTCACGTTGCTTTTTGCGAGCGCTGATCTACCCCTTTGCTCAGCTAACTCATCGGCAGCTGCACACACGCAAATGCTGGCTGTTCTCACTTTATTGTGGGCGAGGAGATGAGCGTCGCTGATATCGAGCGGGGTTTTTCTATCAACCTTTATTTCCTTTTCCGTTCGCACACCAAACCTTCCTGCTGGAAATTGTTGAAAGCTCGGACGGGGGTGTTATCTTGGATGTGATGGCCCCAGTCGGCTTACTTCCTTTTCGTCACCTTTCCTTTGGAGAACGGCTTGCACCATGTTGGTCAGGCGATGAACTACTTAAACACGCAGAGATGTGTTCGATTTTCGTGGCCAGCTCGTTCACGAAGTATGCATATTTCTCTAAACCCTTGTCGTCAGTCTTAGTCAATAAACCAGTTTGCTTCTTCTCGTAAGTCGTAAAACCTTGCTGTTCAGTTCATACCGAAACGTTTTGCAAGTAGATGCTCTTTCGAGAAAACTCGTCTCATGCTTTGTCCGCAATTTGTGTGTTCAGAGGTTTGTTGGACACGGCGTTTCCCCATGTCAGCCTTCTATATTTATGGGAAGAACTAAATTCTCTAAGTCAGTAATGAAATAAGCGAGGCAACAGTGGCTTAATCAATGCTGGAGATGTACTTCACCCTGGTTTAAGTACTACTTTTGAGAATAAAAGTTGTTCGGCACGTAGTTTAGCTCCTTAGCACGGTTTTTAAAATGGCTTAGTTTGCTCCCAAATAATTTTGCTAGATATCAAATTCCAATCAGCCTATGAGGAAAACAGTGGGAATCTTTTTACCTTTCAGCATTACGTTGCAGTCTAACGAAATCTTTATTCAATCGCAGTTCATGCCAACGACTAGCCAAGATTAACTCCAAAAGTTCAGCTTATCTACCTATTGATTTCCTTCTTCAGTGAGATGCATTTCTAATTCTCAAGTCCCTTTATATTACTTTCTGGAATTAGCGCTAATTTGTGCCTACGAAGAATTTTTTTTCATTCGAGTGGAAAACGATTTAAACTCTCATCATTGATGTTTTTAGTTGTTTTTTTTATACTGAAGGAAAGTTTGGAAAAGATTAGATGGGTATTGCGCTGATGGCGATCATCGCTACAATACTAGTGCACAACTATGGCCTGAGGTGTATTCACATGATTAACTGTTGGCATTGGTTGTTCAGTCCTCTCAGCGCTCAATTGACCGATACCACAACGCAGTGCCACTACTTGCTAGCGTGTGGGGCTTGTTCACGAGGGCATTGGCAGGTGCATTACATCGTCTGCTTTAGCGATGTATACTTGGCAAATCGTTCTATGCTAACACACACACATACACGCACGTTCTTGTTTTCAACTTCCGGTCGAGCAGTCGACTGAATGGTGAATTACGTCATCGGCTTCAATGAGAGAGTGTTGAGTGAGGGCTGCGCCTAAATGTCGCCCCCATAATAGTGACGCCAGTTCACGTTCACCGATGTTGTCTCATTGCTGACGGATTATAGGACGCACCAATCAAATGGCAGAGTTGTCCAACTGTTAACTCCTTCAAAAATCACGATCGGCGTTTCTTTCATCATCCATTGTTATTAATCGATTACAGAACAAAATTTTCCGAGTATCATTGCTCTTGTTCATATATTGTAGGCAACCTTTGATTAATTGACTATCATTCCCATGCATGAGCCGTTTTCGACTTTGTTCGCTTTTTTTTATAACTGGCAGTGCATAAATCGATTTGGATGTAACTTGGTCGCAGATCTTTTATAGTTGCCTTCATTCTACTTTTTATGATCCTACTTATCCCTCCTTTTTATTTTTCGAGATGGTTTATTTCGAATAATTTTAGATTACCACTAAGTTATTATGACTATGAAACAATTGGAGTAGAGCAAAGAATATTAGAAATACAGCACAGCACCAACATTATAGAGTCATAAGTGAAATAAAGTATGGGATATATTTTAAAGGTTGCAAATGAATTAAATATTTGATCTGCATACAAGCGCTTGCGTCGCCTACAGTAAGAAAGAGAATTTTTTTTGCTACGCTGATAGGCATAAACGACTGCATGTGCCTTAGTTCGTAAGTCGGCATTTGCTGTGATGACTGAGTCTAGGCGCACGTCACTTAAGGGGACTCATTTGCACTCGCTTATATCATTACCACTCGAATGATCAACATTCGTCGCATGGGAACACATCTTCATTGCTGCCTGGATTTTTCTATGATAGTCGTCAACGCTTCACTTGAGTGATAAGCGCACTTCAATGCATTAAATTCATTTCATGTGCTTGATGGCAGATGTTGTCATCGCTGGAAAAGGATATGGAAACGAAAATGGGAAAAAAATTCCAGCTTATCTTCCATGGAGAACGAAGAGTTGCATCTGAGCATTACCATACGAGGATAACAACTGCAAAAGTGAAAGATTACCAAGTTGATCTGGAACCATTTCCAATGCACCTTTTAGGTCAATCATATTTGTGGGCAACTTGTATCGATCACATATGTATTCTTTGATCAGCTGACCTGAATAGATCTGATCGCAAATAGCTTCAAGGTGATTTCAGACCTCTTTAAATGCATGTGTTGTAGCTCTATGTGCTTCATAACTTTGTTCATCCAGGTCATAGCGCCGCTCATCTTTGCAATGTTTTCAGTTTCTTCGAAGACCGGACTTTCGTTGCAAATGTCATTACATTTGATATGGTTATTCGATGTTTTTTTTGTGAAGCAGAATGTGTGCAGTGATTCTTATCGAAGATAACCATGTTGTATCACATTGCATTCTGAAGCATGCAACTTTTAGTCTTAACATTAACTTCTAGCTCGTTGTATTTATGAATTCAATGCATTCGCAATGCGCCCACATATCCTCATGTGGTGTTTCAGTTGGTATGTATTCGCCATTTGAGATGTACGTTATCTTCTTCACAGTTCGTCTTTTTCTTATGTTACGTCACAATGAAAGAGTGCCAGCTCTTTGTTAATGCTGTTTTCGAGAATAATAGCGTTCTTAAGTACAAATCTATCGAATTAACGGCTAATACGTTTCTTTTATTCATCGATGAAAATATAAAATGGTTGTAGAGTCTGATCTTTAAAAAAACGTTTAGCATTTGTCTTTTTCCTCCGATGCGTTTCCAAGTGTCACTATAAGGGGAGGGAGAATTACTCGGGAATAGGCGTACTCTCTCATTACTTGTTCAAAATTTATAGTAAACCGCGCAAGAGCAATATGCACATGAAAAGCAATATCATATGCGCAGCTGATTATATTATTGGCGTCATCAAGCCTAATAGCTGTAAACAGGAGTACCGTTTTACAATGTTTTCGATTGTTATGCTTTGATTTCCATTGGAAATTTAAGCTCTCTTCACTTCGATTGTTCAGATACTCCAAATATGATTCTGCCTTCGTTCATATCTCATATCTCCGTCGGTAACCGTATTCATTCAAACACGATGATGCTTCGGCGGCTCTCCTCGTTGCGACATTATTTTGGAACCAGCGATAACTTCGGACCATAGAAGTTTCAGGATCATACTCGACACAACAATTGCTCTTTGTCGCACAACTTATACTGCTCTTATTAGTGCATCAGTAAGCGTTCGCCGTCGCTCGCATTGCTACGCCATCCTATGAGCTCCGCGGGAAATTTTCTAAGGGTGCCTGACGAGACCACCCACAGAGCTACCATAAGAAATCAGATAAATGAAGATGACGACGAACCAAAATTGAGCTCACGAGTTACCTTCAGCCAGGAATCTGTTGCAATTGAGCAGAGGTATTTATTGCGACTTTCGTGTAGACGTTCACGTCTTCGTTTCCCTTCTTGTAACAAACAGTGTGTGGCATTCACTTCCTGTCCTCCTTACTTCTGGCAATCCGTTTATGAAAACGTGAACTTTTTCCATAAGTTTTCATCATGTGCCTTTCTGCAACTTTGTGTTTCGAAGGCACTTAGCAATATGTCTGTTCTAATTGAGTCTATATGCACGTGCCCTTCTGTTCCCCCGTTTGCTTGCATATTCAATAGTTCCAGCTTTTGAGTCACTAAAGTATAGCTATAAAATTCTTTTTGCTTGACCTACATCATAGGCCGAGTCAGCTCTCAGATTGACCTGTCAACTTCAGAAAGAGTTGTAGACACCTAGAATTACGAAAAAAGCTCCATGTAGAAGGGTGTTTTAGGACATGTCGGGCAGCGTTTTGCTTGCCTCTGCTAGCCGCTTGCTGGAATAGCTGAGTGAAAGTAATTTTCAGCGATTCGAGCGAAGTCGATAAACTAAATGGAGAAACATTCACTGAATATCGTGAGGTTATGGCGAACGAGGTTAAGAGAGACGGTTGGGATAATAAGATGCAATTCTTCATGGGTGTCATCTCGTATGCTGTTGGATTGGGCAACGTTTGGAGATTTCCCTACTTGTGCCAGAAAAATGGCGGAGGTATGATGGTGGATTTCATCTTTCGAATAAAATTAAACAGGCTCCTTTGATGAGTTCATCAGATTATTGTTAAAACGAGCGGCTCAGGTTGAGAATTCATATGTGGCGATCAGTGGCGATCATAGGCGGCGATCAGAATGAGAGCAACGGATTATGTCAACTATGAGTATGTATTTCGCGGTAGCATCTATATTTGTGTTATGCTGCGTAGACATTCCTATTGAATTTACACTCGTATGTTTTATGCTTATATATTTAAACTGGTTTAGCAGTTCAGCCTCACAAAATGTTGGAAGTCACAGGTAACCAGTAGTTTGCTCACTGTTGCTTATTTGAAAGGTATGAAGCAGTGAAAACTTTTTAGGAGCGTTCCTCATACCTTACATTATTATGATGGCTGTCGAAGGAATGCCACTTTTCCTTATTGAACTGGGTATTGGACAAAGGCTGCGAACAGGCCCTGTGGGTGTATGGAACGCAATACACCCATATCTTGGAGGTAATTATGGATTTTCGAAAAATCTACTGATTTATTCATGCCTTCGCGAGAATCTGCTCTAGTTTTTCAACCATATGGCTATCGCGATTTCGCTATCAAATGCATCAGAGAGATAGAAAATGAGTGCATCGGTCAAACGAAGGGATTTTTTTAAAGAAAGCCGTTATAGCAAATATCTATACCAAAAAAAGAATACCTGACGTACAATTTTTCACTGGCTTCTCTTTTCTCGAGAAGTTAATATTTCTGCGAAGTATTATTTCTAAACATTTATATATTGAGAAAGCATCTTTGCAAGTAAATCCGTCTGAATCGGCGACACATCAAGCGTAATGCGGGCATCGTTTTCAAATGCACATTATCGAGCGTTTTATATGAAGTGATCAACGATGTTCGCAATCAACTTCAGGAGTGGGTGTTTCGGCGGCTATTGTCTCCTTCCTTGTTGCGCTTTACTACAACGTCATCATCACTTGGTGTATTTATTATTTGTTCAGTTCATTCACAACACAATTGCCGTGGAGCGTAAGTTTCGTGTATGGGAATTTGCAATTTTAGCTTAAATAATTTCACTCTCTCCTCATTGTATATCTAGCGCTTAGATATTTGAAAGTTCGACGACGAGATAGTGGCGATCGACAAGAAGCTTGTCGCAACAACTTATGAAATTCCAACGACGACAAAGCATCAAAATTAAGAGGGGATGCTTGCAGAAATGCCCTAAAGAAAACGGTACAGTAGTGAGCGAGTGTGCCGCATCCAGTTCTGCGACAAGCTTCTTTTGGAATCGAGAGGCAATCGATACGAGCGAGTAAGTCCTTCACCTGACACCCTATAGATTTATCTGATATAATATTAGCGAAAACAATCTTTTATGAAAATTTACATCAAACTATACATTTTTTGGACCATTCTACCCTAATTGCTATGATTTATTTATTTCACGAGTACAAGGCTTGACAAGTGGATGTAGAGACATTCCAATGCGTCAACATCAGAAGCTTCCCAAGGCGCTTTCTTGATAACTGAATTCAAAGAGTAAAATGAGTAGCGAGTTGTGCAACGAAGATACGAATGGTGAATTAAAGCATCATGCCTCTTCTATGCTCAATTTTCGAAGCGTTGATAAAACCTTTTCTGCTTTATTATCTCTCAGCTATACATAAATTGTCTTCAAATGTTTGGATTTTGGTCTAAACAACGTGCTTCTGCAGTAATGAACATTCTTTTTTTTTTTCTCGCAGGCATATCGTCATATGCTTACTATATATTGCCGTCGCTATCATAGGCAATTACTACTATATAAGTATCTCCGTTACGTTTAGCTTCTTATACTACTTCTACGCATTACTTGCCACTGATTCTTTAATAGAGGCGTGAAACATTTCGTTAGTTTTTTCAACGTCACCACACTTTTCCTTTCCTCATAAATTGCTTCCAAAAGTGGAGAGGTTATTGCTCCATATAAAATTTTCGCCCCTGACCCCCTCATTAATCCAAATTCCGCGAGTCCAACGGTGTCCGCAGTGGAACTGCAGCGGCAACTTTTCCTTCTTATGCGTTTTTTTTTTCTGGCAGTCTCAATGCAATTTGCTTCTCTCATACATTATGATCATAGTCACCTACAATGCATTGTTATATGATATTTAATAGTCACAATACATATCCATCTCTTATATGCTCTAATTATTTCATTTTTCAATGGATTGAAATTGTTGCAGATCAATTGGTGATTTCGAAGGATTCGTTTATCATATTACAATATCACTAATATTTGCCTGGTTTTTGATCTACCTTTGTGTGATGCGTGGCATTAAGAGCAGCGGCAAGGTATGCTATGGATATTATCTCTTGAGGGTGTTTCGTTTTTATATAGAATTTTGTAAAATTGCGTGCGCATATATATGCGGTAGTGCGCTGGGAACAGCCAATGGGAACAGCCTACTGATATCTTTACCTCCTACATCAATGATATACCTTCTTCTTTATTGTTGCATTGAGCAACCTAAAGGAAAGGGAGAAAGGGGTTTGAATTCATTAAACAGATTCATCTCATTTTTACAGGTGATGTATTTAACTGCGACATTTCCTTACGTCGTAACGACAGTTTTTCTCGTACGATCGGCGATGCTGGAAGGCGCTACAGACGGTCTGAAGTATATGCTGACTCCGGACGTAAATAATTTCACCAAAATTCTACTTGTATTGTGCCACATGATCCCTTCTCTCGGTTTTGTGAGAGTCGGCATGGAATGCGTACCAAAAATTTCTAAACAGAACATCGCTTACATTAGATTTCTGAATCTAAACTAGCCTAACATTATGTACCGATCCTTCCAAGCCCCTAGAATGTAATCTGGGGATTGCTTCTTAGATGAGGAAGACTTTATTATCAGGCCATCGTTGCTTTCATAATTTCTCATCTGTATCGTCCACTATTTGGAGTTAATTCCAGGATCCTTTAAAATGTAATCGGCTACATTCATTTTTCCACTTACCTTAACATCCTGTATTGTTCATAACTTGGAGTGATGCGAGAAAGTAGTAGTGATTTGTATCTTCACCATCGTTAAGGTTCGTTTCAGCTGAGTCGCCTTTTGGATCCCAACGTATGGCTTGAAGCAGCGACGCAAATTTTTTACAGTATGGGACTTGGATTCGGTGGTAAGTTCACAATATCTGTTAAGTACAGAAATTATAATAAACGAATCATTAATTCGATGAACAAACGCCACCCTCCCTGCACTCAAAAAAAAAACTGGTGGTCGGTCAATGAAAGGGATTTGTGATGGATGTCTTTTAGATCTTTGACATTTCAGGTGGGTAGAAGAATTTGACGTTTCATAGAATTTGACATTTCACGTGGATGAACCATTTTAAGCTGATGACCTTTAGCATCTTTCGCCGCTGTTTTCCTCTCACTCCCACCCACGTTCGATATCAAATTTGAGCCCTTATGGCGTTCATTAATTTTTCGGCGCCCATCCTTGAGAACTCGACTCACTCCCAGGAGTAATTAGACAAGATTATATTGGAAAGTCCATCTTTGTTCCACCCTGTTTCGACTACAGAAGTTGATGTCATCGTGATCTATAAGTCTTTCTGTATTTAAAGCGCGACGCTTCACTTCCTGGATAAGCTGACAAACAATGGACTGTGGTGTATTGCGGCAAAAAATAGGCCACTGATATCGCCTTTTAGCAGATACTTGCTCACTGAGCGTATGAAGTGGGCTGGATTGCGGCACATCGATCGCAAAGGCACTTTATAATCCCAACTCATGTGTTTTAAGTAATAGCACAAAGTTCTGCCGTCTTATGTTTCCTGTCCATCCCCTCCTCCACCCCTCCCCCCTTCTCTCTGAAAAAAATATGTAGTGGTAATTTACTTCATTGTTTCATACCAAATATCTCATAATAAAGTGCAAAAATATGTATCATACCAAAGAATACATTGATGCCACCACTCACAACCGACGCTACTAAACTTGTTAGAAAAAAACAAGTTATGTGATGATTATTGATGAGTTAATTGCAGTTAATATGGTGGTACTGCTTATGCTTGCCAGTTAAGTAGCTGTATACTATACACAAAGCAAAAGAATGTTCAAAATAGTTGAGCAAACGGATAGTGCAGTCCTCTGTTATATGTTTTAATAAAGCGTGTGTATTTATTTGCAGGATTGATCGCATTTGCTTCATATAATCCGATGAAAAATAACTGCAAAAAAGATTGCGTTTTATTATCACTGTGTAATTTGCTTACTTCACTTTACACGGCTGTTGTTATTTTTTGTGTTCTTGGATATATGGGTGGTCAAAATTTCCACTCTTGTTTAGATAGGTATGTTTTTTTTCATGCCTCTGTGGACGTTGGTTCAAAGAACATACACACTAAAAAGTTCTATGACCATGAGTACTGCATCTAAAGGCTAAAAAATAATTGTGAGAGGAGGAAATAGGTTTCATAATTGACTTCAGTCAATCAAATTTTGGAAAAAAATCGTAATTTCAACCGAAAACTTATGTTTTCTAGAATGTGCTGGCAGTTTAAGCTCTTCGATAGGAGGCCCGTGCGGTAGAATTAAAAGGCTCCTTCTCCCATATATAAGACTACGAAAGACCTTCAGAAAGTATATCCAATCTCTATGACACAACTGTTGTTATCCATTACCCCAAAATTTCCGCTACTGAATTTAGTACAAATGGAATCAATTCCCAGGTCACTCGATCAGGCGATGGGATCATAACTTACCTCCACATGATTTCATCACTCAGAATTACTGCGGCAACCATCTACTAGGTTTCGATCAATGAATGTTTTTTGCAAAAAAACAAAAAGAAACGAAAATCACCATCTTGTGGTCACTCGATCCCGATCTTGGGGCTTCGGTACTTGAAAAAGATTTGATGGACATAAAATGCAAGATCGGTCGAAGATTTTTGGAATGTGAGATTCAAAAGGGGGCGAATTTTTGGAAAAAAGAATCCAAAATTGCTGAGATTCAAAAACGATCTCGGGAGTGAAATGCTGATCGCTGAACTAGTGAAATTGACCGCTTCGTCGTGTATTCATCTATCATTTCACTAGGCATTATTTGAACATTTGTGTGTCATATAACGTTTTGTACAGTTCGAAGATGCCCTTCAAAAGTTGTAAAAATATTGAAGGGATATGGCGATGATCCTTGAACTATATCCTGGTCGATTTGCAAGCCTCAATGAGATAAAAGGGAATATCAGCGTCGAAGAGTATGTTCAATGGATGAAGAATGGCTTCCATATGACTGAGTTTAGTCGACTTGCCAACCACACTCAACATTGCGACTACCACAAAATCATAGCACAGGTAAAACTTATCACAGTACTTTCCAATAAAAGGGTTTTTCTCGCGAGCAAAACGTGGCAATATAATTCGCTGGTCTCATATGAAAATAATATGTGGAAATGGCACCATTTGATTATTCTGTTCATAGCAGAGAGGAATATTGTGTTCATATTGAGATTCTTTTTTTCTGCAAGTTGCTCTTCCGAAAGAATGAAAGAATAGCGCATTTTTCATGTTCGTGCGCAAAATATAAGAAAATGGTTTTAAGGCTGCTGAGGGAACGGGTCTCGCTTTCGTGGTATTTACGGAAGCCATTCTACAATTTCCCTTTCCGCCACTATGGGCAGTGCTGTTTTTCTTGATGTTGCTTATGCTCGGTCTTGGCTCGATGTTTGGTACTCTCGAAGGAGTTATTACTTCACTTAATGACAGCCGGATTATAACACTTAAAAAGCCGGCGCTCACAGCCATTCTCTGTTCGTCAGCATGCGCTATCGGTCTTGTTTTCACGACAAAAGCAGGCCAGGTACGCAACGTTCAATATTGCAATGAGGCAGTTCATTGAAGCTGACAGAAAAAAAAAACGAATTATTTTTAATGCACGACTTTATAGAAAACAAGAGCAATATCGTTGTTCCTGTTGCTTTCTAGGTTTTTTAATAACGGTACTGGAATGGCCGAAACAAGGGGGTCTGAGTCTGCATGAACTTGTATAATGAAGCATGAATAGCTTTGGTGTTCGAACTGTGTTGATGGGGAAGAAGCCATCCACTACTTCGGTTGTTCGTGAAAGCTGTTTGTTCTCATCGCTTGGTTCGCGCATCGCATAGTGAACACCTAAATGTTTTTTCTACGAATTTCCGATTTTATCTTCAAAAGCGACATTGTTCTCGCCAATGGATTGGTGCAGTTATGCAAGCTCACCCACTTTACCTACGAAAAGAGTCATTACTCCAAAATCTTCCTTAGTAATTCTTCCTGAATTAAGAACTTTTTGCTGAAAGAGTCGACTTTGATGAGAAGTTTTAAATCTATGAACAACAGCTTTTTGCAGTATTGGGTTTCTCTATTCGATCATTTTGCTGGTTCGTACGCGCTTATGGGAGTGGCGTTCTTTGAAGTTTTCGCTGTTATATATGTTTATGGTTGGCGACGGTTAGTTGGTGCAAGTTTTATATTTTACATTCAGTTCAAAGATGTGATTCTAACAACTAATGCTGTAAAGTCGCACAATGCTTTTGCATATTGCGGCTTCAACTGGTGCAATCTGCGTCCATTTCCATGAATCTTTTTTAATTTTTATGTAGTTTAACAGGAATAATATACTAGTCACAAGGACACTTGCTAAAGCTGTGTGCTTAATCGTTGGAACACATTCGGTACTCGTTTGAAGTTTTTTCCCACGTTAGGCTTGTCAAGCTTATTCGTTTGCCATCAGTCCATCTTTATATATTTTGAGGGGATTTGATTATTGATAAATTTTACTTAAGAATATAATTTTACAACCGGTGATAAAGACATTTCAATTTTGTGAAGAATATCTAATGCAATAATCGCTCAAATGTGGAGAAGGCATATTTTGATGCTATCATCAGGTTTGTTCGCGATCTGGAATTTATGACTGAACAAAACATCTCAAAGTTTTGGATTATCACTTGGCGTTTCATATCGCCAGTTATTATGTTTATCCTTTTCTTTGCCTCGCTGGCGAAATCTTTCACAACATTGCCCACATACTTCGCCTATTATAGAGCAGAGGTAAGCATTCTCGTACTTTGTTGATGTGATGGTATCGATATATTTTGAGGCAAAATAAGCATTTTGATAATAATTTCTGCCAACAATCACTAAACAGAGAATTTGCAGCGAAAAAAAACGTTAGATAGCAAACGACAAGGTTTAGAGACCATTGTTCTGATGTTGACCTCTCGTTTTTGAATGCTTCCTTTATCAAATAGATTCTTTGATGATGACGTTCAATAATGAAAGGTTGATGGGGCAGAGAAAGAGAGGGGATGAAATATCAACCGTTGTTGGTTCAATTGCAGCATGAGTCGATTGGCTTAGAGAGAATTTCAGTTAAGGAAGAACTTCCAAACAAAAAAGTTAACGTTGAGTTATATTCTTGACCATTAAACTTCAGTATTATGACGTAAAGTTACATATTACCTAAGCGATACTAAAACTTATCAAACAAGCTGCAGTTTGGTACTAGCACCTCTAAGATGTTCTACTAAGGGAAATGAGATTTTTTTTTTTGGAAGATAAAGGTAAATACTTGAATGAGAGAAATATTATTTGAGGCGCACCAAAGTGCGACTCCATATCCCGCATGGGCATTGTTTATCGCATTTTCGATGGTCGCATTCGCAATGGCACCTGTTCCATTTGTATGGTTCATTAGAAAGTTCAAAATCTGGAAGGGTGAGATGGACATACCAGCGGTAAGTCATCAATTTCGATTTAGCTTGTATGGTCACTTGAATTTCTCCATTAAGCAGACTATTTCTTCCGTATGAAGTAATAAGGGTTCAGCCGATTCCTGTAAAGGTTCAGCCCAAGTGCGCAACTATGAGTTCAAGTGATGCTCAACGAAATTATAGCTTGGCTGTGACAGCTTATTTCGTAGCGATCAAATCATCCCTTTGGCTAACTGAACTACATTGCTGAAATGTTGTTCATCCCTCAGCGAACATACAAGGCGGATCGCTGGCAAGATTTTTTCAAACCGTTCTTACTCTTTTGGAAGGGAACGGTAGTATGGTAGATGCATAACGGAATGAGCGTAAGATTGACCTCCAAGGCAATTTGCAAGATTCGTCAGGATATTATTCATCGTTTTATGCTTTTCTATTTAGAAAATGAAAACTTTTATAATAAAATACGAGGTTTTTTCTTTGATGACTTGCTCCAAAAGTCCGAAGTAGCTTATTTCTTTTGTATTTGCCAAAATATTTGATTGCAGGTTTTGGAAAATATTTCTGCTCATTTCAAAGTTGCAGTTGATGCAGCTAATGGGATCGTTCTTGGAGTTACCTTAAACAGTACGTCAAAGGGACAGAAGTGAAGAAGTGGGGGTGTGGAGTTAAAATTGTCTTTGGCAGACAGTCTAGTGTGCAAGACAAAAAAAAAGATCCAGCGTTCAGTCGAACGAGTTTTGATCGCAAAGATTTGTGTATTCATAATTGGCAGGGTGAGGCATCGCGCCGATATAGCAGCTAGTCAAAGAAATGATCGAAACTACCTCCCAACTCTTACAGCACCATCTATAATATTCATATTACAAGCCAACCATTTTTTCACTGTTCAATTTACTGGTTTAATGAGCGAGACGTTTGAATGATTAAGCTAACATAGTTTGAGATAACTGAAGTAATTCAGTATATCTGCCCTGTTAAACTCGCAACTTACAGGCACAAAAATGTCTTGGTTCAACGCCAAGCACAACCTATATGCTCAAATCTCAGCAATCGTTCAATCGAATGGCCGAATCGACCGCATCCGAACTACAGACAGTTGGTGTAACAAAATTAGGTCGTTGACCAACTATCGCTCAATGTGTAAAGGCATCAAGCGTTCTCAATTAGCTCACCATTCTGAGTTAGATCAAATTCACCTCGTGATTTGTTGTGGGCAATATTTTTGTTTAATACGAGTTCGAGTATGCAGCCACTTTGATTGCTTCAAGCGTTCGCTCGAGAAACGTGCGTCGACATTCCAAGTTGCTTCATCTCGCAAGCATATGCTCACTCTGGCTCCCGGTGTAATGCAGCTTCCCAAAAACTACATTCAATCCTCATATCGTTTTTCGTGCCGTTCCACATTTTGCAAATATGACGTCAAACACAAACGTCGCGCATCTGCCATATTTGCGAAATTCTCGTCCTGCGAAATTATACTTGCTTCTAACATCTTTCTTTTTCGATGAATTATTCCAACATCATTCTTACATACTATTACAAAAACACTAATTCCAGGAAAGTAGTTAGTAATGCAAACATATGTCCAAAAGTGTTCAAGATACACAAGTGTTTTCGAATGTGGTATGAAAACAACCATGCTATGAGGTAAAATCTCTCATAGAAACAGCGTCCTCCTCAAATCCTTAGGAGAATCGCATTTCAAGGCAGACTGCAGCATAAACCGAGTGTTCCCAATAAAATTTCTATCTTTTGCTGCAATATGTTTGTTGACCAATATCAATGAATGGTCCATTTTGCACGATTTTGTTGCACCTCTCGTTGTTTCTTGCTCGTTCAAATTCTAGCAGCCTTAGCTTAAACAATGTAATTTTCTTCTGTATTTAAACTATATTAGTGATGAAAGTCGTTGTAATCTGAATGGCTTGATCTGATAACAGACAGATGCTTTCAACAATAAGCTACCATCTTTTTCACCTTGTTTACTGGCATGACAATTTGGCTTTAAGAGTTGTCCTTAGCAACTCGAAATTGTTTCACCAGTAACCATCATAAAGGTTTTGTTGAAATCAAGATCAAGCCTTCCATTGTCTAAGTGCCGTTTAAATTTATGTTACATATAAATATGGCGGTTAATATTACGATGGGTTGTGCAACTAATTTACGGTTACGACAAGATGCGCTTCGATTCAACGAGGACGAATGCTTCCACCGCAGCCAGCATGTTCAACCACGTGCTCCACCACTGCAGTGCCTCTGAATTCGGTACTGCCGCTAAAGAAACGTTACAGACATCGATGATTGTGGATGGCGTTGGTAGCATAGCTGAATGCCAGTGTTCATCGGCCCACCTTATGAAATACGATTGGCAGCCTTTCGCAACTTGTGAAGTGAAAGTAAGACGTCAGAAACAGTACAGACAGAGGGTCGCTTTCGATGATGGGAGTTGATGAAAGCATCTCTACTTCAGCATTCCTGGCATAGTTTATTTCGTTGCGCTGATTATCCGATATTTTCTAGGCGGCCATTCGTGTCATAAGGAGACCCGTTTTTGCATCGTTCATTGCTGTGAATATCGTGAGCGGCGTTTATTTGCTCAAGCAGAATACCGACTTTGACACTGTTCTAATGCCTGAACTGTGTTATATTTACATTGCAATAAACTATGCTGAACGTGTTGAGAAACACTCAAATAGCGCTGCACATCTAACTGCATTACGATCGGAGGAAAAAAATCCGTGGATTCCAGCAAAAGCAATCCTTTCCTTTATTTCTTTTTTCTTTATTTTGCTTCGAGTTCGTGAAAATGGCAAGTTGAATCTATCCGAAACTTTTTCCAATCCAACTTCAGATAGCGTAAGCTTTGAAGACCTCGTTTGTCATCTTTGGTACACGCTGGGATCTGTTGATAGTGCCACTGAAAATAAACGTCTCAATTTTTTGAGAAGAGGTTAGTCTGTTGTTTCCCTAATCTTATTCAATTACCGAATATCTTCCGTATTTTGCAAGCCACTAACCTCCTCCCCATCTTGGCTTCGCCCATGAGGATGAAGACACCAATATTTCCACCTCTGCGGACCACCTAACAAGCTAGGCGATTTTACTGAAAAATTTCCGATTTCTTTTCATGAATATTTTACCAAATATATCATACCGATTTTCTTTCAAGGAAGGGGGAAGCATATAATTTTTTGCACAACGAGTTCTGTCTAATACGTGAATTGAACCACTTTAATAACGTTAGCTGTCGCATAGTTGCTATGGATACTCAAGCTAAACGTGCATTTATTGGCTTGCTCTGGCGTATTCAATAGTGAATGGGCTAGATGCTATGTCTAGTGCACGTTGTTTCGTATGGCGCTTACAAGTTTCACGTGTTTCATGCGCTTTTCTTCGAAACCGTTTCGAAAAACTTGCTATCCAATCAATCTTCTTACCTATTATTTAATTACCTCAGCTAGGGGAATATTTTATTGCTCGCATACATATCGCAAGAAGTACGCCATGAAATTCTGAAAGTGTTCATTAAGCTTATAACGTTAAAAATTTTAAAGAAATGTCTCATAGAAGGGGAACGTGTTTTCGAGGTTTTAGTCTTTAAACTATTTTTGCAAGCTTCTTCCATTTATTCGAGAAATGCCAAAACCCGCATGCCGTTTATCGTCGACTTTTGCGGAAACAATCTATTCCTACATTTTCAATGCCGATTTAGTAAAAGCTTCGGAATGTTTGTTATGTGTGAACAAAACGAAGTTGATGGTCGTAGTGGACGACAGAAAAGATAAAGAAGAGATCGACGGTTTATTAGAAAAGAGATCAACAAAGTTAAGGTCACAATGCACGTGAAGTAAAACCAACAAGCTGCGCAGGCCTGTCAAAAAAATTGGCAATATAAAAGCAATAAACGAAACAACGACAATCGAAGGCCAAGGCTTTGACTTGGGGCAGGTTGAGCGAATTGAGCGATATAACACCGAATGAGCGGGACACACCTTTGGAGTATGGCACTTATTGTCAACTGTCTCACGGTGTGATACAATGAAGCGCAATATAAGCACAAGAGCAACGAGGTGTCGGGCGATCGCTTTCGTGCCGACACCTGGTTATCAACGTATCGCCGTCTAACTCGTGCGACTGATTCTATTCGCCGCAATTTCTTTTCTCCCGCGCTGGGATTGACTCTTCGGGTTTGTGGCTACTCGACAACTTGAACAGTGATGAACTATAATTGATTTCAACAAAGAAACCGGCCTGTTTTGATGAGGGCTCGTCCGCTTGCGCCCTTTTTCTTCTTTGTGCTTGGCTATACCAACCTCCTGGCTGGTCCGTCCCAAGTTTGTTCACACGGTTCGGGGGACACCTTTTTGCGTGCGAATCGCCCGACACCTCAAACTTGGGTAATTAAACCTTCTGATGCTTTACAAACAACGTAAAAACGCGATATACTCGAAAAACGAATACAAAACCATCATAAAACATGATCTGAGTCAAATATGGTGATTCTAGTGATGAGCTAACGAAAAGGTACAATCCAATGACGAGGAGAGTGAAAAAACGTCGCAAACTACTGACGAGATCGTGGAACTTTGAGGCAATCCACAAGTAACCATGAAAATAAAGTTTAAATTCAGAAAAACAATGAAGAAGAAAGTGCTGACAAATGAAGTAAAGGCGCTACACTTACGCGCTTACACGACGCATTAGAAGACACGCGTTTACACACGACCGCAACGCCGCATTAGAAGACGATATAGTCGCCACAGTCAGAGATCAACTTAGATCGTTCTTTGAGTTATTGCGTTGACACACAGTTTGATTTACTGTGTGCAGCAGCCCACTAACTCATTCGCGAATCTTCGCGACACTCCGACCGCAGCGAAAATACCCTTTTTAGACTGGTGCCTCGTTATCATCTATTTCGAGCGGGTACAACTGGCTTATGGGTCTGGTCCATTCATTTCCATTACCCAGTTTCACTCTTGCTGTACGTATGGATCGACCTCCTCCCCCTCTTATTTCCACTATTCGACCTAATTTCCACACTGCTTTGGGGGTTCCTTCTTCTTCTATGATAACCACCTCGTTTATTCGCGGCTCTCTAGTTACTGATCCTCTAACGGCTCGATGATTTCGTTGTGTTCGCTCTCGCAGCGATGTGAGATACTCTGACCGCCAGTAATTCCAGAAGCGATCGAGTGTGCTAAGTGTTGCTTTCCATCTCATTAACATTTTTCTCTAGACATCACCTCCTTTGGAAGATAGCTTGGATCTTCCTTTTCTTCCTCTTCGTTTACCGTGAAGATCAACTCAGCAGCTGGTATCAGAAAATCGATCGGCCGAATAATATCGACTGACGTTTCATGCACGTAAGTAAGTGGTCTACTGTTGACTACTCCTTCTACTTCTACAATAAGTGTTCGAAACTCTTCTTCGCTTAATCGTTTTCTTCCCACTGCTTTACGAAGCAAGTTTTGGTTAAACCTATCATTCTTTCATAAACTCCTCCTTGCCATGGAGCGAAAGGTGTTATGAAGTTCCATTTGATTTCCTCTGCTCTGCTGATTTGTCTTAGGACTTCTGCGGCGAGCGTAAAATTGCTCCCGTTGTCGCTAAATACAAGTTTAGGTTTTCCTCGTCGACTCACATATCTTTGAAAGCAGTTGAGGAACGAAGATGCTGACAAGTCATTTGCCACTTCCAAATGGACAGCGCGTGTCGTAAGACATGTAAACAATGCTACCCAACTTTTTTGAAATTTAATTTCATTGCCCAAAAGAGCTTTTAAGTTGAACGGTCCAAAATAGTCCAGTCCCACATTTTCGAAGGCTCGGGTTACAACTGTGCGGCATGATGGTAGATCTGGCATTTTTGGAAGCTTGAACGGATGTGTGAGCCATCTACGACATTTCTTGCACCTTTTCTTTATGACCTTTTTACCGTTTCTCTCCCTTTGGCTATCCAGTATTTCGACCGCAGTTGGTTTAACGTATGGGCTGGCCCCGAATGCATTAAAATTTCGTGTTGATGAGTAATAAGCATTTCCGTGATGGGATGTTTAGGTAGAAAAATCGGAAACTTGGTGTCTCGTGGGAGGTCTGAATAGGCAAGACGTCCTCCACATCTCCAGAGATTGTCATCGCCTCGAAAAAGCTCCCAATGCACAATCTCCGCTTTCGTGATCATTTCTTCTTGAGCCTGTCTAATGAGATGTTTTTCCGCTTCTATTTGGTCCTCCACTCCTACTGCCTTTCTTTTCCGTTCCTTGAGGTTCTTTACGAATCTTATCACGGCAGCCGTGATTCCCTTCACTTTCCTCCAACTGTTATACTTGCTTGCATCGATTACACAGTGATTTATGGCACAATCGTTTTCTTCTTCTGTACCGACTTCGAGCGCTGTAACTGTTGTCGTAGGTTGTTTGTTACGGTCTCTCTTCCCTTTGCTCTTTTGAAAGATGTCTTCGCTGATTACACACTGCTGCGGATTCGAAAGTTCCCATTTCGGCCAATTCTCTACGGATTGTCTGAGCCATGGTGGGCCATGCCACCACAAGGAACTTTCTTTAAGCTTGTCAGGATCAACGCCCTTTGTCGCAATATCGCTCGGGTTTTGATCGGATGGGACGTAACTCCACCATTTCGCCGTATTACGCATTTGCTTTAAACGATTTTCGATGAACCTCGTATTGATCTCTTTATCTGAACGTATCCAGTGCAACACACATTTGCTATCGCTCCAGTAATGGGTCTCCACTTCCTCCATCGAGAGCTGTTTCTTTACGAACTCGAGTAATCGTACTCCGATGAAGGCTGCCAACAATTCGAGTCTTGGAACCGAAGCTCCCTTGACGGGGCACAGACGCGTTTTAGCCATAACTAAGTTCGTCAATACTGCACCATTTACGATTTCACGATTGTATACCGCTGCGGCGTAAGCCTGCATCGATGCATCGACAAAAACGTGCAGTTGTCTCTCCTTTGCACAACGAAAGAATATTTGACGAGGGATGTCGTTTACTGTATTATTCCAACTTTTCTGTAATCTTTCCCACAGTAACTTCTCTTCTTCTTTCAATGAGTCATCCCATTTGTATTTCTTCTTCCATAATTCCTGAAGGAATACTTTTAATGGGACAAGCAACGGAGCCATTAATCCGAGAGGATCAAAGTGAGAGGCTACAAAGCTCAGTACTTGTCGCTTGGTTTGGGCAGCACCAATCTTGTCTTTTACACCTAGTATTATTTTATCCTCCTTTAACGACCATGTTATTCCTAACACTTTGGTCTCTTGTACTTCTTCTCGATCTTCCGGAGGAATAGCATCATACACTTCTTTGTTATTTGACACGAACGATCTCAAGTTCATTCCGGCACCTGCGAAAATTGCTTTTCCTTCACTACATAGTTGTATCGCTGTCTCTGAATTTTCTGCCTGCAACATGACATTGTCTACGTACAGATTTTTTAAGATTTCTTGAGCTGTAGTGGATCCAATTTCTGTCAAATGTTTCGTCAAAGTTGCAGCAAGTAAGAATGGGCTGGAAATCATTCCGAACGGTACTCTACAAAATCGACACACTTCGATATTGTTTTCATCGACCGGACCCTTCTCTTTTACCCACAAAAACCGGGTCGTATCACGATCCTTCACATTCAGCTCCAGTTGCAGAAACGCTTTTTCTACGTCAGCAAGAACAACGTATTTAGAAGTTCGAAACCGTAACAGTATGCCTGCTAAGTCGTTTAACATCACTGGGCCTCTGAGCAATTGACTGTTCAGGGAATTACCTTTCTCGTCTTTAGCACTTGCATCAAAAACCACCCGCAATTTAGTTGTAGATTTTTGGGGGTTAGGACTGCTTGATGTGGTATATACGAAATGAGAGGTCCATCTGGGACCTTGGGCGCCTTCTCAATTATACCTAATTCTAGCTGTTGTCGGAAGGTATCATCGTATCTTTTGAACAATTCCTCGTCTCCCTTTAAGCGTTTCAACGTGGACCTTAGTCTGCCAATGCATAGGCCGAAGTTATAAGGAACTTTAGGCGTGGCAGATTTCCACGGCCAGTTCACGACATATCGACCATCTTCCGATTTAGTTATTGTTGCTTTGAATTGTTCTAGTGCTGCGACATCCTCTTTTGAGTCTATTGGGTCGTCAATCCCAAGCGTTTCCAATCTCCAGAATTGGTCAATATCTGCTTCACTAGTAACTGCAGCAGATGTCATTACTAACGCCGTATCTGCAGATGAAAAGGCTCTTTGTGTATCTAGTTTTGCATAACCACTTCCTGCTAGCATATCCCCAACTTTCGATTTGACCAGGTGGAACCCGGATGGTAATTTCTGTGAACCTTCGATCAGGTCGAAGAAGTAGTCTGCACCAATTATTAGCTGCGGTTGTTCCCATTTTTCCGGAATGCACAGCCGATGCTTTTGTTTTGCGTTTGGGATGAGAATTTCGTTGAATTCAACATTTATTCTTTGAAGCTCTTTGGTCAAAAAGGGCATTGTACTGGCTCTGATCTGTTTTTTATTTCCGTTTTTCAGTTGTAACGTAATGTTTACCTGCTTTGTATCATAACATTTCGGTTGCTGAGCGCCGAATCCCGCTATGGATATTTGGCTTCTTTTTTCAGTAGTCAGCTTCAGTTGATCACAAAGTTCTTCTGTTATGAATGATCCTTGACAACCCGCGTCAAAGAACGCAAAAATAGTTTTCCCCATTTCCGGTTTCTCCGGATTGTACACGTTCACCTCCTTACAAAGAAGCAAAACGGTCTTCTTTTCCCTTCGCCTTTGGGTGACCGCCGCTGTCAACGCCGATTCGTCAGGTGATCGGTTTACTTCCTTGTCGAAAGTGACTATTTGTTTCCCTCTATTGTCTTCTGGTTCCTTCGGTTTACTTCCTTTCTCGGAACCACTTTTATTCTCCTCTTTGGGCAGAGCGCCGAGTTGTGTTCCTCTCTGCAATAGAAACACATTCCTCTCCTTGCGCAATCCTTTGCGCTATGTCCTCTGCGAGACACCTGAAGCAAAGCCTTTTCTCTCTTATCCGACCACTGCGCTCTTTCACGGTTGCGTACTCATGGCAATCACTATTCCAGTGAGGGCCTCCGCAAAAGGCACAACTTCGTTTTTTACTTTTCGGCGCTTGATTTTCTCTCCTCCCCCGGTAGTTGCTTACTGCTGAGGAAAATGCAGACGTTTCCTTTGAGTCATACTTTATCGGCTTTCTGTCCTCATGACGATCTCTTCTCTGTGCCGTCATGCTACTGGTCACGCGCACTATCGTTTCTTTTCGAGCAATCAATTTGTCGACATACTCACGAAGTTTATCGACATTCCAAGACGGGTCTTCACTCTTTTTTCATAAACTTCGAATAAGATCCACCTCGGCAATTTCTCCTCTACCATCAGCTCGATTATCGGATGATTCGTATCCTCGTTCATCACATTTAGCTGTCTCAGAATTCTTTCGACCTCGTCTAGAACGACCCTAGGATTTCTAGGATCCGCCTGAGGCAACCTCCTCAACTCATCATGAAGGCATTTTTTGATGAGGACTTCATTTCCATAACGCCTTTTCAAAACGTCCACCACTACTCTGTAATTGGAGGCCGTAATTGCGTATCCAGCTACTGTTGCATAAGCCGCACCCTTCAGACTACATAGTAAATAGTTGAGTTTGTTGACGTCGGGTATTGGCCGTTGATCTACTGCTGCCTCAAATGAAGACCAAAATTCAGGCCATTTGCGTATATCTCCCGAAAAAGTAGCTAGCTCCAATTTTGGGAGTTTAATTCTCGGTGCCGATCTTGGCAGTTCAGTTACCTCTTGTGCTTCAGCCTTATTTTTATCCTGTAATCCGTGGAGTAGTCTTACTGCTTTTCGTTTTCGGCTTTCGACTAGCTCAAGAGTTTCTCGAGCTTCCTCCATAACTTGGAGCACTCCATTCGGATCGTCTACCATTTGTCGATACATGCGATCTTCCTCTTTTGCTTCATCTCCTCTTAAACTGATTCTCAAAGAGAGCCATTGTTCGTGATATTTTTCTAACACACCGATAGCGGCATTTATCTTATGCATGTAGCTGTCAAACTCTTCAACTTGATCTTCGAGAGAAGCAATTTGTTTAGCTGGGGGTCGTCAATTTTTGGGACTTCTAACCCCGGGATTTCCTTCAGATACCCTATCAACCTACCCTTTGTGGGTCCCATAGCCTGCCGATATACTCCCGACATTGTAACTGCTTAACTCCCGGCTCGTGGCACCAAATTTTTTCTGTCGTGAACAAAACGAAGTTGATGGTCGTATGTGGACGACAGAAAAAGATAAAGAAGAGATCGACGGTTTATTAGAAAAGAGATCAACAAAGTTAAGGTCACAATGCACGTGAAGTAAAACCAACAAGCTGCGCAGGCCTGTCAAAAAAATTGGCAATATAAAAGCAATAAACGAAACAACGACAATCGAAGGCCAAGGCTTTGACTTGGGGCAGGTTGAGCGAATTGAGCGATATAACACCGAATGAGCGGGACACACCTTTGGAGTATGGCACTTATTGTCAACTGTCTCACGGTGTGATACAATGAAGCGCAATATAAGCACAAGAGCAACGAGGTGTCGGGCGATCGCTTTCGTGCCGACACCTGGTTATCAACGTATCGCCGTCTAACTCGTGCGACTGATTCTATTCGCCGCAATTTCTTTTCTCCCGCGCTGGGATTGACTCTTCGGGTTTGTGGCTACTCGACAACTTGAACAGTGATGAACTATAATTGATTTCAACAAAGAAACCGGCCTGTTTTGATGAGGGCTCGTCCGCTTGCGCCCTTTTTCTTCCTTGGCTATACCAACCTTGGCTGGTCCGTCCCAAGTTTGTTCACACGGTTCGGGGGACACCTTTTTGCGTGCGAATCGCCCGACACCTCAAACTTGGGTAATTAAACCTTCTGATGCTTTACAATAAAAACGCGATATACTCGAAAAACGAATACAAAACCATCATAAAACATGATCTGAGTCAAATATGGTGATTCTAGTGATGAGCTAACGAAAAGTACAATCCAATGACGAGGAGAGTGAAAAAACGTCGCAAACTACTGACGAGATCGTGGAACTTTGAGGCAATCCACAAGTAACCATGAAAATAAAGTTTAAATTCAGAAAAACAATGAAGAAGAAAGTGCTGACAAATGAAGTAAAGGCGCTACACTTACGCGCTTACACACGACGCATTATTTACACGACCGCAACGCCGCATTAGAAGACGATATAGTCGCCACAGTCAGAGATCAACTTAGATCGTTCTTTGAGTTATTGCGTTGACACACAGTTTGATTTACTGTGTGCAGCAGCCCACTAACTCATTCGCGAATCTTCGCGACATGTTATGTGTTATAATTTTAAGTCGTTCTTCAATAGAAAAGACATTATTTAGTCACGATGATGTATGTGGAGTAAGGTTTCATTCTGATGGCTGACAGCGATTCCGAAGGGATTGACAACCTCCTTGGGGTGAGTGTAATCACTGTTTGTGCTATTCGTTTCACTTTTTAATTTTATGTGGCATGCGCTCGGTCTTGAATTACAATTTATGCTTGTGGATAATGCCCTTTTTCCAAGGACAAAGAATTTGGAGACGAAGAGAGCGAGTGGGCATCATTTAGAGGCTTTGAAGATCAGAAATGTTGCAGTGTGAGAGCAAGACGCTAGATCCTACCTTTCCCGATGTTCAGAGTTTACCTTCTTTCCCTTACAACTTTGAATATAATTTTCTGCCCGAAATCTGCAAATCACCTGTGCTCGTTGTCCTCCCCTTTGGTAGACAGACTATCGACGAAAAATACAATTTCAAAGTTATCAAAATCCTCACACTTTAAAGTTGGGAATTCTATTTTCTTGATCTGCTTGCTGAAGAAACAGAACCTTCATACATACTGTTGATTGGACTCTGTTTTGCTAACTATCCGCAAACCTTAAAGATTATATCAAATTTTAAAGACGAATTTTTTTGTGCTGAGTTAAAAAAAATGAACGGTCAGGATATCGACGAATTGGATGACGAGCTTTTTGGAAAGAAGAAGAAATCACCAGCGAAGAAGCGATTCGGTAACCTCGATGATCTCTTCACAAGCAATAAAGAAGTCAGTCTCTTTTTTGTGGCCTAAGAAGATATTAATGGCATTTAGTTTTTACCCGAATAAGCGTAAAATTTTTACTTGGAGGAAGCCCGGGCAAAGGAGCCTCAAGATAACGCAAACTCCACAAGTGAAAGAAGAGACAATAGATCATCTTGGGCAATGGAGATAGGTCATTTAGAATTTTTCTCCCCTTTTCCCTCTACGAATGAAGGAGAGTAGAACATGTAATCGAAAGATTTCTGCACGCTCTCCTCCCCTTCTCGCTCTTCTAGCCCACGACTGTTCATTCCCGTTCACTGCATCAAGGTTTGTATTTGCAATATTCGAAATAGAGGCCTATTCAAAATGATATGGGAACGTCGACTTCCAGAGGAATAAAATGGCTATGAGTAAAGAGGTTTTAGTGAACAACTAAGAATGAATTAGTTGTGGTTCCTTTTTGTATCATTATCGTACTAAGCGTAAACCCCTACTGTAGTTATTGCATCATACGAGGCGCCCATTATTTCGACGACGAATGTCTGAATGTGCAATACGTAGATATTGAGAAAACATGCCTCATGAATTAGTGAAACAGAATAACCAGCCATCCTTATTGTGAAGTTACAGTATAGAAGTAACTTCGCCTCTACTTTCGGCAACAAGTACTCGTGAATAACAGTGAAAATGACCTTCTTTCATATGTTTGAAACTTCAAATAATTTTTAAAGCAAATAGCTTTGTTTTAAATAGAAAATCGGTTCTTTAATTGTCTCTAAATTGATTGTTATGAGGTTTATCAACTCCAATATACGTTCTAGTCAACCATACAAATGATCTTTTCATGATAAAGCAGTTCAGAGACAGAGATATCGTGTTCTTCACGAATCTAACCATTTTCAGCAATCCCGTCCAAAGCGAAACTTGAATGATCTTTTATCATCAGCGAGCAAAAAGACGGCCGTTTCCTTCCTCGACGAGCAACCACCTCTGACTGCAAAGCGGGTAAAGCTATCTGAAGATCATTTTATTATTACTATCATTATAACTCGTTGTTATTCATTATTATTATTTATTTTCGAAAAAATCCTGTGCATAGCGTTTGTTAGTATAGTTAGATGAATGGAACAAATGTTTTCTGATAAGACAAATAGAAGTTTTGTTTTTTGATTTCCTTTAGTTCTTATATCCAAGAAAAAACAAACAGTCTTACAGTGGTAAAGTTTTTGCGTGCAAAAATGCAGCCGTTTTTGCTCTCTGAAGATGCAACGTCGAGCATATAGTTAAGTATACATTTTGCTTTCTTTGTCATTTTTCTTTGTGACCAAATGGTGTTTTTTGATCGACTATAAGATTTAATCATAAATTTCCAAGATTTTCATTCCCAGGAAAAGGTTTTTCTTGATATGTATACGATCCTGGTAGCATCACAGAAATTCTCGTAATGGCTATCGAGAATTTCAGTCCATTCCGAATAGGATACTAAGTGATAGTAAATCATTTTAAAGCCGTCATGTCCTTTTGTGATACGTTTAATAACATTTCAGAAAGAAGACCGCAAAACTGCTTCAGAAGGCGTTTCTTCCGGTGCAGACGAATCCATAAAAGTTCCTTCGAGCGAGACCGATGTCAGGTAGCAATAGAAAGAATGCATCGCATTTTTTCCCTATTCTATTTTAATGTTTCGGCGAAGGCAAACTTATTTGGGCATTTATTTCAGTGTAGATACAGAAAAACGATCGTTTCGAAAAAGCTACTGTAGAATTGATGCAAATATTTCGATGTCAGAACTCATAGATAAGGAATATATTATCTGAACGGTTCAGCTTAGGAATAGGATAGATGCGGCCACAGAATGTGCGCATAACCTCAAAGCTCTTCCCAGAGAAAAAGCTGATTTCCTGTTGTTCAGCGCAACTGTAATATATAACGAAGGTTCAAGTGAGGCCTCCCATCTTTAATATTGTATTGTGCATTACAGTTGATTCTTTAGATCACATGGCACGAAATATCCTACATGACTCCTTTAATAAGTTAGGTGCTGAAAGCTAAAGGATTTTTTGCAAAATTTGAATGCGGTTTTAACCACCAAAATAAGGTCTCTGACTTTGGCCTTGCAGTTTACCAATCTACAATGCCATCTGCGAGACTTTAATTAAAGATTTGAGCCATAAGTAGTCCCTTCACCCGTTCAGAGCATCTTTTTCCATTAAATTGAGCATCTCTGTTTCATGGGAATGTTTGTATGAAAGAAGACGTTTTCAAAGGGCGTAGTCACGCCTTTCCTTTGAGCTTTCGTTCCTCATGAATCGCTGGCGCAATCTACTACTGAGGAAAATAAGCTCTTCAGGAAATGACAGAAAATATTTCATTCAGCAGCTAAGCAATTTGATTTTTCGGTAGTTCGACATCGTCTGAAATTATCAAAGAGATATGATTTAAAAGCAGCTCGCATCTCATAGATATCCCAACTTTCAAGAATGTTTCCAGGCGGGCAGCCACAAGCATCCGTTCCTCTATGCTCGAGCAGCCAGCAACAAGTGTGTTGCCGAAGCCAAGTGCCAATGTGGACGATTTATTCGGACCACTGCAACGGTATATTTTCGCGCAAAAGTTATTTTCTTCTACGAAATTCCATAATCTTAACGCCTTTTTTATGTTATTTTATGCGGAATTTCAATTTCCGCACGACACATTTGCGAAACGTTTTGCAACATTTCTCTATAAAGAGCCCAGCAAACAACACGGAACTGTCAGCGTCGAAAGTTTAGGGCAGAAAATGCGCAAGAAATTTGCCTCACAATATTTGGGATTGTTTGCACGCTCATTATCTCATAGCAAATATTTTCCATTTGTGACTCACATATATTATGCTTCAAATACCACTTGAGGAAGTTTCTGATCGTGCTGCTTGGCCGGATATAATAATGTGTACCATTTATTTTAACATTCGAAGAAAGAAATGAGCCGAGATGCTGCCATTCTTGGCGTCTTTCCTTATTAACAGTTTTATCGTTTATCTATGTCTAATCGAACAGCCAACACTGATGACGTTCATTGGAGAGAATCACTTGTGAAGGCACAAATGACACTGTTTAACACTGATAGCCTTTGGGATATTGTACGTCCATTGAAACATAGCAATTTTGTCATAATCCTTCTAATCTTGTAGGCGTTCTGGGATGCCACGATCACGAACGACTCCTAGCTTACTTGGTTCCGGGCAGGATCACACCACAGCTCCGGAGCTGAAGCAACCGGTGCGTTCTTCAGACGATCTACCTTTCCTTCTATCGAATGGTGCAGCCCCTCAGGAAGGAACCTCTGCTGGTCACGACATCGCATTTCGCGGCTATGATCGCGTACAAAGGCACTTTGACACTTTCTTTCGTTTATTGTCAATGATGCTCGTACTGCCACACGAAGTGTTGTCTTTGTGCCAACTAAAGCATCGTATACGAATCACTAGACTTTATTTGCAATTTTTTTAACATTGGATTTATTACTCGTTGTTATTTTTCGCCGTCGCAGAATATGATAGCAGCCACGAGCTACCTATGCCTACCTTAGCATTTAGCAAAAAATAATGTGTTACTTTTGTTGAATGTTACTTGAAATAACTGTACGGTTAAAAATTGTTGATTTAAGGCTTGAAAATGAAATTGATTGTCTCAATCGAGAAATCGATGAGTTGAAACGACGAAAAAAGGAAGATGAAGAAGAAATAATCAACGAATGGAAACAAAAGATGAGCAAAAAACAACGTGAATATGAGGATGCGATCGATGAGTTGCAAAAGAATCATCGGTATTTATCTTATTACCTTCTTTCTTCACTTATAAATCTCTACAATTTCGAGACATAGTAAATTCTCTTTATTTATTGATGCATTTTAAATGCTTCAACAGATTGGTAATGATTGAAAAGTTTTGAAGTATCACTTATTCCCAAAAAATTTTAGATTACTTAAATGAGCAGTTCTTTCCTTTTTCAGGAAAATGAATGCCTTTCACACGAGTCTTTTTTTTTAATGACAGATTGCAAACGCTTTAATTCTTGAGAACTTTGAGAATGCAGAACAAAATTCAACAAAAAACACTTTATGGCATTACTCTTCAGATTTGCGTTAAGTTCACTTTCGAGCATATTCAACGCCATCGCCTATAATCGTCGTTGCGTTAATGTAATCAGTATCTGAGGAAATCCTTCACACTAGATTTCAGTTGCATTGGTATCTAATGAAACCATTCATTTTTAAGGTTCACTTTATTTGGTAAAATGAAAGGTATTTAATCCTAATCATGGCGATTTCTAGATATTCCTTTCATGATAAATGGTATTTCGGTAAAAGTTATTGTGCCTGTGATAAATCCATCTTTCAGTAAGGCGATCGATCGTCTCAGCGACGAATTCGCAACTACAAGCGAACACTTAACACAAAACCTGCAGCGACAAATCGAAGCTATGGGCTTCGTGCAGCAAGAGTCAAGGTATTACTCTATTATCCCGCTAATCATGGGCTTTCTAAGTGACATTCTTATCATAAACCAACGGTGTTCATTGTAACGTTCCACTCTTGCGAAGGAAAGATCTCTCCGACTTTGTTATGACAAATCTCTTCTGAGGCGAATTTTTCGAAGTCTTAGTGCATGACTTTATTCGAATCAGTCATATCTTAGAATGTTTTCAGGAAGCATGAGGTTTTCCTCTCAGAGGTGGAAAGCTTAACCGAGCGGATAAAGGAGATTGCATCTGAGATGAAAGCGCTTAACGAAAAAACTGCTGCTGATCGACAAGCAGCCGCTGCTATAAAGGAAGAGCAACTTCTGAGCAGAGAGCAAAGGTAAGATTTTTAAGTAACTTGCTCACTGCTCTTGCTATTCTCTCTTCATCCTCCTCGCTCCCTTCCACATCTCTCATACTATAAGCTAGAAACCTCATCATGCCTGTATCATTCTGGCCTGTAAGCACCGCCATATTCTTCCACTGTGACCTTCTATGCAAGAGAATTTTACGCTAACCGTTAAAAACACAATATTTCTGTAAGAGAAATTTTTGAAAGCAGGTTGCAGAAGAGGAAATTTGTCGATTTTTTTCGCACACCAGCCGTTTCTTTTATTTTGTCTTGATAGCACCACTTCGAAGTTGTGCGGTATTTTTTCTAGCAATTTGACCAGGAAGTGGACACAACAAAATACGATCAACAAAATACACTAAGTTTGCAGGCTTGAGAAAAGTTCCTGTCCTTTAACAACCTTAGGCGTCTGCATGCTGAACGCATGGCCTCTTTTCCAGGCAAGCATTTTTAACGGAGGGTTCGAGTTGATCGCTGAAAAGATATTTTTGTCCTCTTGCCACTGTCGGACATTTGCGCCAAAGGCACTTGCACTAGGGAATCAATACCTATAGCTTAAACGTCATATCACTACAGCCACTATACATAGGATTCTTGATAAACGTTGTAAAAACAAATAAAGCGCCCAGTCTATTTTATCCTTTTCTTCGAGTATTTCAGATTGGAAAAAGAGGAAGAAAAGCTCAGAGAGGAAAGGAAGGTAGTGGATGCGCTGAATGCTAAATTGCAATCAATATATGAGCGAAGCGAGGAAGAAATTCTTAAGGTAATTCGACTTTTACGATTATTTCTGTTTTGCATTAATTCCGGAAGTTTAAATACAAGTATACAATAAGTAGGCTTCATTCACTAGAATTTGACGCTTGCATTGATTGTAATCCAACCGGGTATTGATTGATAAGGCAGTGTTCATCGTTGTAGTTCTAAGTCACTGAAAATTTGCCAATAACTTTTCCTCACAAAAATTAAGACTGAGAAGAAATCTAAAATGTATAGGATAAAATTACACGATCATGAAAAACTTTAATTTATTTTCGAATGTTTGTATAACTGCAAAAGTATAAAAGCATCGATGGTCTTTCGAATCTTTGCTAAGTTCAAACCCCATTTCATCAATATCGATTTAGTGCTATAAATCAATGCTTTCAAAGAAAGCTCTCATCAAAGAAAGTTCATAGAACTGACGTTACACAGTACTTGGGGTCTCGTAACACTCCATCATTCAAAGTGCTAGAGGTTATAGGAGTTTTGCTTCTTCTAGTTGCCATACAGATCTTTAGCAACGCTGCATATTTCCTTATGTAAACTCAGTTGGGCGAAAGGGATTCAGAAGAGTTTTTCAGGAGAAGTGGCAACTACGCGATGAACGCAATCGACTGAACGCTGAGAAGAGCGCATTTAAAGAGGATCAGAAATACATTTTGGACGTTATTGAGCGGCAGAAAATTGAAACAGAAGCAGCAAGGGTTCATTCAAGAATCATCTTTTCACAATGAAATTTACTTTTCTTGAGTGCGCAATTTATTTGCGGCAAAACTTTCACACTCGGCTTTTCCTCTAGTTTATTTCTCTTGCAGTTCAAGATCCCATTATGCTTCGTTTTTCCATCCTTTATATCTTTTAAATCCTTCATGCCTGCAAAATTTTCAAAATTTACTTATGCAGACTATCATCATCAGGGTTTCCCTCATCGTTTTATAAGTATGGTCCTCTCCTCGTAAAATTCCTTTCGAATCAAGTCACTTGTAACTCTGTTCTTTGTGGCATTTAACCTCTCTTTTTTTGTATTTGCCTGAACACTGTGGCAATTTTTGTTATCTTTCGTTTTCTCGATGTAGTAAACGTTCTCATAAGGTATCAACTAAACGGGAGTGATGTAGTGCAATATTTCTCCAAAGTGAATGTAAGCAAATAAGCGTTATTTATAGAAGGCATTTCTAAACGAGCAACACGACTTGCTGGTACGTATGTTCTCGGAGAAAGCTGCATTCGACGAAGAGAAGAACGCTTTCATCATTCAACGAGATAGCGATATTGCGCGACTTAAAGCGGAAGCAGAGTTCCTCGAAGAGAAAATCAAGCAAGTGAGTTTTGGCAGGATAAAAATATTACATTTCGCAGGATGGCTTCTTCGTTGAGTGAGGCGCCGATTCGATGACACCTTTCTACATTCTGGTCGAAGCGTGACGTGCACCTCACCACAATATCGTGGTGTTACTAGTGATATAACCTTGCAATTTAAAAGAGTACCTCTGTGGTAGATCGCACGAGATTTTCTTTTCAAATATAGCCAAAGCCATAGTTAGAACCACTGTCTGCATTCGACGCAGGTTTTGAAGCATTTATAGAACGCTATTCAATAAGTCAAAACTGTTCCAACTCCCCGCTCATATATGGTTTTAAAATTTCAATTTCTACTCGAGAACTCTTTAGTTCACTTAGTGAGACCACCTTCAAATATCTTGCAGGCATAAATGGCTTTCCATGTTCGTAAAAAGAGCCCTCAAGAAAGAAAACCCGAGTAGTGTAGCAATGAAAGAAATAGGATTTAATTCAAATTTGACATGGAGTCTTACAGAGATACGGATTATGATTGTTTAGTTCCGTCAGGACACCCCTTCCGGGTCGAGAGTTTCGGATAGTCATAGAGATACGCACACAGACACACCTATATATTTATAAAGGCTAAATTTGTGAAAGCGTTGAGACGAAGCTGAGAAAAAACAATGAAAGCGAATTTGCAGGTGGAGGATGCGGAAAAACTGATGATCGCTTCGCAACAGACCTATCAGTCGAAATACCGTAAGGTACATTCACGTTGACTTTGAAATCGCTTCTATGGAAAATTTTGTTTCCGACAACTGCAACCGATGAAAACTGGCTTAGTGCAGCCACAATACGTATTGAACAACTCATGAATATAATTACGTCTCAGTGGGATAGGTTAAAGCCTTCCGATTTGATGAGATACCAATGGTATACATGTGGTTCTGTCGTTTCTGCCGCCCTCTACAATCAACAGCTTAGCGAAATACCTCCTACATCTCTCTGTATCGACAGCTTATTTCACCTGACTACCACAAATATGGACCGGTGATGGGTAAACGACCAGGTTTTCGGTAGTTGTGCAATACTTCTCTCAATAGCGCTAAAAAAGCTCACCGTGTAGCACCGCACTGTATTCATGCGCATACACGGCCATACCGTACCATACCTCACACGTGGCAAAAAAAAGTTGCCGCCAGACTGCGCCACCCAAACCTGCACCATACCGTACCAAAGTAACACACACGAAGGTACGATCGGTATGCTTACTTTCAGTATCACATCCATCATTGGTATGGTAAAGCGCAAACTCGTTTGGATTATTGCTAGCCTTTGATCGTCGCGGTTTTCCATGTTTCTTCTTGCTGATAGTTAAGTCCAGACTGCATATACTCTTCATCTAGTCTGCAATACGCCGTTCTATGCCAACAAATGTGACACTGAATAATTCACTCAGTCGAAATGCACAAGTACCTATTCGGGATAGCCGCATCTAAACATCGTACTGCGAAATGAGAAACAGTTATGTTTGCAGCTTGCCGAATTGGAGCAGACGTTGATTGACGAATGCGTTGAGTTGCAGCAATGCAGGAGTGAGATTGAAGCATCATTGGTCGGCAGAGTTTCTTCAGCTAATGAGGTAGCTCTTTTCAAAGTAAAAACAGTACTGCTCGTTGTTCTTAATACATCTCAGTCTCAGCCTTCAGTTTGCGTTTCACTTCATGCTTTAGTCGTTTACAAGGAAAATACTTATATACATCTCTCTTCGGTGTCGTCAGTTTAACTCTCCAAACATCACGGAATTGTTGTAAAAAGTGGATTTTATCCAATAAGTGCGTGTTTGCAGACAAGGTGGGCCGCCGAGCAGAAGCCATTCGACCGGAGCCTTCCTGAAGTGGTCGCCGATCCGTTCATCGACACAAAATCGAATCAGAGGTTACTTTTACCACCCAAAAACAATATTCCTGAGGATGAAAAAAATTGCTCTGAGTACATTGCAGCCTTTCCACGCAACTACCTCATCCCACAAGACAAAAAAAGCACGGCATATCCCTCTTCATGTACAAAAAAGGGTCACCTGCGAAATACTTCCATTTATATATAATATAAAAATATCCCTTCCTAGTAAGAAACGATATGAGAACATTACTTTAACTAAAAAGAAACTGTGAAATATTTGCTTCTTGCAAAAAAAAAGAATTGCTCCAGAATATTCCCTTTCACGAAAGATTGTCTTTGATAGTTAAAGCACAAGATGTTTATATAATAAACAACTTCTTTTTTTTTCATAAAACAAAAGGAGTGGATGAAATTGATTTGCAGGAATGAAGACGTTCGAACAGTTCTAAAGATACATGCGGATATGCTCGATCGGTATTCGCCGAATGTTAACAATAAAACGGGCAACATGAATTAGGCACATCGTTGAAACGATGAATATGTAAGTTGTTCATCGAATGGGTTGTGAATCGGCGAATGGATATTCGATGGGAAAATGAGAATCGCCAAGTAGATTATGAATAAAATTTGAATATTCATAGAAACGAGTTCGCTAGATGTAAGTGATATTCACATCTCAATTCTTCGATTACATACGGCAAGAGAAACGTTTTAATTATTACATGACGTGATCAACAAATCAACGCATTGCCGATCTCAAAGAATTCTTTTCAGAAAAGAAGGAATCACAAGATCACAAAAGCGGGATTCTTCGTAGTACTTTCAGTGGAAGCACCGATTTTTCCATAACTAAACAATGTTGCAATAGTGCTGTATCTGCTTGCTGTATACACCGTATCTGCTTGCTTCTATTTGTAGTCAGAATGGAATTTCAAAAACAGCTCCCTCCGGAACGAGCGCATCACTAAACTGGGAAATCTTTTTCAACATTTATTCCACATTGGTGTCGGGAGAAGAAAAGAGGATTGAAACCACAGCCAGTATAAAAATTTGCCTAGCATGATTCCCGGCAAATGAACAACCTGACTGAATAAATGCCAGTAAACAATAGGGATTATGGTCTCACAAATACATAGATCATTGATACGGGCGTAGCGCAATAACTCGCTTGAAAACTTCAAAGTTTAAACTTCACAACCATATCGAAACGAGATTTATATACAAACGACATTTATATACATCATTCGTTATGTACACATTTAAATATCATTCAATCACTTTGTCGCTTTATTCGCATATCTTAGGCTGATAACTGGCAATACGCGTTCGCCGATTTTTCATGAACTAAAAAGCCGCTGGATCCTCCTTCAAGGGATACAGTTGATGGTTTATGTCCGGTTGGCTTGAAAATGCTTACAGTGATTATTCAGTTATTTGCTGCTTAAAAACAGCTTGCCGAGGAGGTTAAGGTAATAAATACGGTTCTGAACGAATTAATTTATACCGCAATACACGTACGGCTATATAAAAACTTGACTCATCTAGTGCCGACCAGGGAATTCGCTCAAAACTGAGGGCGGGTGATGCGGGAGGAGGACGGAGGAGAGGGATGTGATCATCTATGATTCAAATGTACCGGCGAGACCTTGAAGGTCGAGCACTTCCTTGATTAGATTCTAAGTCGTGAAAATTTTTATACGTGCCCACGCTCATCTACACTCCACAAAGTGACGGAAACATCGCAATATTATATAGAGTACAGACGTGGAAGGAATGTCACTATTTATATATTATAATGCGAAGTTTTACTGTTTTCATTTTGTTCTCAATTTAAAAATATTTCAGAGATACCAGTTTTGCGCACTAATATATATGTGGAATACATGTGCAGCGATGTAATACTAGGCAACTACCTTCCAGAGAGATTCAAAGTGCTTCGTGGACGTGTACATCAACACCAAAACGGAAGAATTGGAGAAGAGGAGGGGAGGGGGTCTGAAGGGGAACTGAGGTGACGTAATAAATGAGTGCCTACTTTTCAAAGTGTCTCACTCAGTCTCAACTTGTTGCAAAAACCACACACGACGACATGCACCAAAAGGACGTGCCGAATGCGGTGGGGACGCGACACTAGCCGAAATGCGCACGCGCAATGAGTTGGCAGTTGGCAGTGGTGCGGGATGTTCTTGCAACTAACGTGCTCTTGTCGCCGTCAATTCGCAAAACTGCGATCAATGGAGCTCAGCCTATATTCGATCTTTCTTATTCACTCAGATGACTCGAATTTTCTCTAAATTTTCAGCTCTTTCCACTGTATTTTTCGAGGTTGTTATGAGTGTTTCTATGTGACTTCTTATATCCTCACTGGTTCAGTGAATACCTTCCAACAGAAGTGTTCTATGTGCTTGTACGTTTATTAGGTCGTTCTGTAAAAGCATGTTTAAGGGTACAGCGATATTATTACTGTATAAGAGTTATCTCTTTTCATAATTTAACACATAATTTAGCCGCAATCTTATGGACGTGTTTTATAGATGGAACGATCTATGACAGAGATAAGCAAACCTTGCCTAGGAATTACAATTTAGAGTTTCCACCTTCAGCCTATTATAGGTAGTTGGCAGTTGCCAACACCGAATATTCAGTAGCAAGTTTTTCTTTTTGCTCCAAAGTTGCATCTGTGATCACTGTAGTATAGCGTTTATAGGCATGCTCTTCACAAACCATCCTCGATCGTGGGTAATAACCGTCAATTTCGTCACTACAAATTTTTCACGTACTGTGTTAGAAGCTGAAGTTTCCGAGCAAGTACACGTACATCGTAGAAGATAGCTAGCTGTAATACAAGCTCATCTATTTACATATGGACTCGCAAATTTGTGAATGGCACATAACGGCAATAAAAAATCACTAATGAGGGGAGGGAACGCGACTAAAGTGCTGACGTCATATAGTGCTGCCAGCCAGCTGCGTAGTTATCAGTCGAATTATCCGACTTTTTGCGCATACCGATCGGTCGCTTTTGCCAACAGACAAACCCTAACGTTTGTAATTTATCCACATAAGATTCATTCTAGCGCTTCAAATTCATCGCCTAATTGACGCATTATCTATGTATACTCGCTGATTTGTGCTATGAAATCGTAGTTCTGTCTTCTGCTTTGCAATTTTCTAAATTGCCTTTACTTTGTTCGTGTTCTATTTCTTTTCTTCGTATTAAGATGTCGGTAATGGATGAAACTTTTTGGTATATAAGAGAATGAGTTACTAGAATTGTTTTAGTTAAACAAATACTGGACAATAAAATATGCCATAAAATTTTTGCCTATCCTCGTCCAAGCTGTGCTGTATTCTGCGAAGTGCGCATCTAAATGGTTTCAATGGCTCCTCGTAGCCTTACCATCTCCTTCGAGGAAAGTTTTGCATACGGTGGATGATCACGTTGTTGCAACATACTGTTTACTCGGTATTACCACGACTGTTCACATTTTCTGCAAACTTCTTGCGCACCTGTGCCATCCCCAATGCACCTGCGGAGCATTAGGGACGGCGCATTAGATAGGGAATTTTGCGACCTTTCGACGCATTTTATGCTGCAAACGTGCACAACCTTTATGTGGTCTTTTCTCAAATATAATCGTTTATGAGTGATCCCAATCTGTGCCCATCTGTTCGCTTGCTTTTACTGGTTCCACGGACACCAAATCTCTGTGAACGATGTAGGCTTGTTAAGGTGTATTTAATTTGCAACAAAGGTAGAATTCTCGACCCCTCTGACATGAATCCATAGCATGGCTCTCTGCGCATCTTCCTGCTCAACATCCCGTAGTTGTCAAGTTTGCGGATGACCTTAGCACCTCTGAAATTGACCCCTACTCCTGGTCAAAAGCGCCACCTCTGCAGAACTGAGTGCACCTTCTTTCCGATTGATTCAAAAGCGCAAAGGTTGGACAGAGATTATGTGGAAAAAAAGAGCCAAAGGCACAGAATCAAATGCCGTTTGATATCGAACCATGCTTAGTTCTATTCGTTGTCAAGCTCGCAAGCTTATAACTTTGCTAGTGGAAGCAAGAGAGATGTCGTTGAGGTGTTGTTTAGAAAACTAGGTCGTTATTGAGAGAAAGCTGATTCTTGTTGGTACGTTAACTTCTTTCGCTGATAGCTATCCTTTCAAACCATTGCAAAGTGAACTTCTAATCGAAATGTTAATATTGCTTCTTATTCCTTTACATGGGTTAGGTGAAATACGACTAGTCCTCCTATTGAAAGTGACTTTCCATGCAGCAACAAACGATTGAGTGAGTAAGATCTGAGTTCTTTTTAGAAAGATACATGGTATAGTGTCTCTTGAGAAAGAACAGGATATAGTGAGAGCAGTTATAAATTCAGAGAAAAAAAAATTATTCAGCAAATATAGAAGCAATAACGGGTTTATCGTATTGTCTACTTCCTTCAGAATTCAGGAGACTAAGTGTGGATTTTTTATTATAGAATTTGTTTCTAAGAGGCATTAAAAAACCCCTCATATTTTTAGAATCAACCAATGTGCTTTCACATCATGAGCTGTCACGGAATAATAACCGGTTGAGTTTTTTGGCCATTTAGAATACGTATTGTTTTTTTTTTCTGCTCTTACGAAACCGCATCTAATTTCTCTAAACTACATCCTATTTTATGTTTTTCATGAATTTTCTGTTTTAAGCGTAAAAGTTTTAACTTTATGAAGAATATAAACAAAAGTTGGTAAACAAAAGTTTGACATAACTTTAACATCACAACGAAGTATCTTATATTATGCCGATTAACAAAGGTGTGTTAATTGTGCAAGCAGCCAACTTTTTTTAATATGGCTTTTTAATAAATGGTTATGATACAATTATAATGAACATATTTGTGGTAAGATCTATTGAGAGGTGCAACTATACGACAATTGCGCAACATAGTATAGTCGTTGATGAGTTAGCATGAAGTAGATTTGAATTTTATTCGTTCAGTTAGCAGAAGATTTTTCAAAGTCGCATACAACCGATTCGCAACTAGACAAGGGATTCATTGAAGGTGAGGCCAAACCTTGGGATTACGCTTAGCGCGTTTCGCAAAAACACTGTGGGTGGTCCCAGACAGTTTCAAACACTAAATAAATATAAGTTTGTTTTTTCTAGATATTATCGAATAAAAGTTGTGATCCAATAAATGCGGTTGTAATTGTCGTTCTACATAGTGAAAGAGGACAGAGTGTGGTTGTACCAGGTGTTTTTTTAGGTAACAGTATTTGAACTCACTGGTAACTGGTTGTACGGGAGTGTTGAATTCAATAGTAATTCAAAAATAAATAAAAATATTTACAATTAGTAGGTATTATAAACTCGTCATACTCATCAATTGTAGTCAACTCCAAGATGAAGTCATCACTGAGGGCTGCTACAAAATTTGAGCTTGTATAAATTAATACGATCTTTGCAGTGAATAAATTGGTCTGCTGCGCATACTTTGTACTATGAAGGTGGAATGATACGTTTATAAGAACACTTCAAATTATTTTTACACGTTATAAAAGACTTACACCTCTCTGATAACATATCAGAGTGCTTACTTTTTTATAAGGTATTATTGCATGTGCATATTTTCTAAGAGGAATCGTAAGTTTTGTGTTAGTGTTGTAAACTTTTTCGCAAAGTGGAATTGGGATGAAAAAGATGGAAATGGCGTATAGCAATATTATTTATTGTTTCATTTGCATATTTTATGCGTTATGAGCATACATTTTTGCTTTCCTTTACTATTGAATAGATTATCGTGTTGTGCAAATGCATTGAAAAAAAAGTATTTTCGCGCAATGATTTCATTAAAATAAAATAAAAATGGAACGTCCACTTGTCTACCTTACCTCAAAAGAAGGATTAAAGGGGATAACAGTTTTTAAGGAATCCATTCCAGTGATTTTTTGGGAAAAGGTACTAAATGAATGTGTAAATACAGTGTGAGGATTTAAACTGTAGTTCTGAGCGTGATAAGATTTGTTACCGCTCCTGGTCGCTATTGGTAACAGCATAGGTGTGACAACTCGAGCTCCACCGTCTAGCATGTCTCCCCCTCCCCCCTCCCTCCTTCTCCTTTCCATTTCATCATGGCTTTCTCGAGGAGTTCTTGCATTCTCATATGTGAAACCATTGTTTCTCAACTGCCAGCTTGCTGCTCTTCGTAACCATGCGTTTCCGAGTCGCAAGATAGGACACCATTATTAGCTAAAGTTTTGCATGTAGAATCAGATGTTCGCAACAACGGAACGGAAAAGTTTATTATGTGAATGCTCGGAAGGTAGTTATAGGTACGTCACTTACTTGCTTCTTAACTTACAATCTTTGCAGAGCAATATCGATTGGGCTCAAGTGTGACGTAAACGGAAATAGAAATCGACGATGTTCGATATTAGAAGGTTCGTGGTTATATTTGAAAAACTTTTCCTATTTAGATATTTTTTGTTTAAATACCATAAAATCTTGGTTGAATGTTGGTATACTTGAAACGTTGTATATTTGACGTATTTGAAATGTGCTATGAATAGAAAAGTGTTTTTGTGCGGCAGGATTTATTTCTTTACTGACAGTCAATGTAATTGAGGAAATATCGTGCCTTCGCTGGTGCCACTTCACCGCTCATCAAAACGATTTGATAATCAGCTTTCACATATAAAGTTTATATACTACGTTCTAAGTTTATAGGCTATGTTTTATACTTTAAAAGCAGCTTTAGAAAACACAAAGCTCGCTTATAAAGTCCGCTTTTTTTATGATAGCTCCTTGATGGTACCATGGACTGGTTGCCTTAGATCTATATGAACCGTTCCACGTTAAACAATTAATCATATCATTTCACGTTTGTTGTTGTTTAGCAATCGATCAACAAACGATGCACTAAGAGCAAACTCAATTTCAGGCTCGATATTTACCGCAAAGTTCCAAAAGATTTGACACAACCAACACGAACGGGTGCCATTATATCTATTATATGTGTTTGCTTTATTGTGTTTATGCTTTTCAACGATCTTCGAATGTTTCTTTCTATTGATTTGTGAGTTTATTTTTTGATGCATTTAATTCATCATGTTTTCATCGTTTCTTATTCAATCAACGCTCTTATCCGTTCATATTCAACTCTTTTCCTAATACCACTCGCAGAACTATGCGTTCTCGTAAACTATAGCAAAGTGAGTGTTTGCAATGCGTATTGACCGTAACCAAAGTTTAGTCAATACTAATTTAAGGTTACCACATTCACATCTTCTATCACACCTAATGATGCTGCGTATGTCCTTATTTCTGACCCGAAAATACGTTATTGTAGAGACCTTCCATGAACGGTATTAACTGAATTGTGACAAATGTAAGCCGTGACGCCGTTAATTATAGTGATTTCACGTCACAGATGCGTAACGTGGCTCCCTAGAAGCGCATATTCGTTTGACAGTGTATATATTTAAACAGCATCTCTTTTCTTTTTATAAAAAGCGACACTATACTTAAATAAGAAAACTGCCTTAATTAAATAAATCGAACTAAAGAACTATGAGAAAGGTAACTGGCATATGGATTAGACCGACCTTATGGTGAAATTCATTTCCCATCTGGTGCTGCTGCGAGTTTATGCTGCAATAGTGGTTGAAACATGATATAAGTTTACCAAGAACTTGCATGCTGACGTGTGAAAATACTATTCGCAAGCGAATTCGAGTCGCACTTGTTGGTGCAGTTTCCGCTCTCCATTAGGCATCCTTAATTCTCTCAGCCAGGTGTGTTTTTAGGTATGCTAATTTACGAAGATACGCTTATGCAAGTGCCACGCATATAAACAAATAATGCGCTATAATTAGCTGCTGATCGTTGCAGACATTCGGAGCTGTTCGTGGATGATCCAGGTCGTGAAGGCCGCATTAAAGTAAATGTGAACGCCACTCTTCCGTATCTGCCATGTGAATGTAAGAATTTTACTATAAACTTGACTGGAATATTAGCATGCATAATTGATAGAGTTTGCATATAGTAATGGAATATCCGTTTTGTGGTACTTTCCATTATTGTCGTCAATTTAGCTCTATTCCACTTTATTCACTTCACTAACTCTTTGATCGCTTAGCGAATATTTAATGTTGATTTCTTTTTCGGAAGTAATTTTGACAATTTTTAAATCGAAAAGTATAATTTCCGTAGTTGTCTTCATTTAGTGATTATCTGCTAGTAAACAATTTCAGCTCTCATTTGCTTCATTTGTCATTGAGTAGCGAACGTCCGAGAGTTCTTGAATATTTTTGGGGGGATGTTTAACCAAGACTTATTCCTGGAAACTTGTTTGGATAGGTCGGTGACACCTCCTGAAGCGCTAAAGCTGCGAGAAAAGAGCCCAAGTATTACTTAGTCGAACCGGCTGAATGGGTGGTGGTGATTCACCTTTCTTACTGACATTTCAGCTTTGCTACTATTCTCAGAGTGGTTGCCACACACAAATAGTTGTTAACTGCAAAGAAGAATCTTTGACAATTCGATGAAGTCAGTTTAAAGAAAAGAAAAATTTACAAAAAAATTGTGCAATCGTTGCAACCAGTATTTATTACTTGAAACAAAAATAAAATGATCAGTAATATTCTTAAATGAAGAGCATAAATTCCTGATAGATAAATTTGGAGAATGATTGAAAATTGCTGGTGATTTGGAAGAGATTTGGTTGCAGATTTAGGAGTAGACATTCAGGACGAGAACGGAAGACATGAAGTCGGCTTTATAACGGACGTAACTAAAGTGCCTACTGAGGAAAACGGCTGCCGATTCGAAGCAAACTTCGAAATAAACAAGGTGATGACTATTCGTAATGTTTACAATGCGATCCACTCATGGTGGTCATCTTGTCTCCATTTGTTTGTACATTCATCGCTCAATGTGGGCGTTATCGAATGATACTTATTTGAGTCTCAGCCAAGCGTGTGGCATTTCCTCAGCATTTTAAGCCCTCGCTCATTGTATCAGGTTTTCTAGAGGAAGGGGACGGGAGAGAGGGAAGCAATCTGAGGACACTTTCGGCCAGACTCAATGCATTTAGCATGCTCATTTTCTACTTGTTCTATAGAAACATCTATTTTGGAAGAGGAAGTATTCTACAGCTAATTCCATTGATGCGTAACCAAAAATTTGGGTGCAAAACGGCAAATGTTTAAGTACGCGTACTGAGAAGAAAACTTCCTCAAATGTAGAAGCCTGCTTGAATGTGATGGCGCCGTTTCGAACGCAATCCTTCTCGAATATGAGCCCACTGCTGCTAGATGCTAAGGCCAAAAACTCTTTCAAGGTTCTTTAATTACCGGAATCTGACACAGTGCCATACACCATCAACGCCTATTAGTCTTACGACCTAGTACTGCCCATAAGTATGTAGTACTTAAATAGTGGTTAAACGCTTCCTCCAGGACCGCTAAAAATAAAAGCTTCGGGGCTTCTATTGTTCGGATTCCAATAACCTGGTCACCTCTTCTGCAGTTGATGTTATAGCGTCTGTGTCCTTCATTCCAACTCATTTTTGGGCATCACCGTTGGAGCGTTTATCCAAGAACATCTAGTATATGCTTCCTACGTTTTCCTTGCACTTAGTTCAAAAAAGTCAACTGGCTTCGGATGGTGTGTATGCAGACGTGAGGTTTGATGTAGTATGGTGCGGTGTAGTGTGATGTAACGTAGTGTACTATGATGACGTGTCCGTTGATGCCAGTACGGTTGGAATTGATGATGCAAGGGCATTGGTATTGTGGTGTTCGTCCCGACTATCAGCAGTTCAAGAAAGTGAGATAGAGAGCTTTAATACTCACTTTTCTCACCTTAGTTTAAGAAATTGCGGTTTGCTTCACCCATCTAACTCTCAAAAATCTTGACTTCCTTTGCGCGTTTCCACTCGGAAATTACAGGTTAGTTCATCCGCCTCAAAGCCTAGAAAATGTGCATCCAGATCCGACGTATGACTGGCGGATAAACTGAATACTGCAATGTTTCGATCATTCATTCCTGAAACAGCTAATCTTCAGAAGGTCTTGCAATCACAAGTGATAAGGTCAGCACTACAGGCACTATACGAGGTCGGCGACCTCCTGATGGACAGGCAGAAAAAATGAAAAAGTTCATTGCTTCTCATATATCAGCAGTGCATATATGACAACCAAAAATTGCCGTTTCGATCTTTGTTTCAATGTTTTTGACGTTGATTCTGTCGAGACTAGCAATCATATTCGGACAGTGCAAAAGGTCATTCCAAAGTGTTTCAGAAGAGAGGACCAATACTTTTTTTGAGGGAAGTACTAGAGTTCCCCAAAATTCCTTTTACTTTGAATATCGATGTGACTCTGCTAGATACGAGCAAATGATTTCTTCATAGAAATTTGCGTTTCTTTCGATAAAAACAGACAAAAAGAGGACAACGTTTAGGGAACTATCAGATTCAGAGCTGTGTTTATTCGACACAGCCTGAGGTGTATTAACGAATACACCAATTATTCATTAGATGCATATGCACATAGAACAGCTTATTTCAGGTGCCAGGCAATTTCCACCTCAGTACTCATTCCGCTGCCTCACAGCCAGAGTCATATGATATGCGGCATATCGTTCATTCTGTAAAATTTGGCGATGACTTACAGGTGAGCGATGCATTTCTAAAATGAGCTATTTCAGCATGAAGGATGCCATTGTTCCTTGTCTTTTTATGTCATAAGCATTCTCTCTCTCTGCAGCCTTCAAAAAATATTCAGTATGATGCAATATTGCGGGTATGCTTTTAGCTGGTAGGAGCACAGATTTATTTATATCTCATACGCACAAACGGTCGCGTTCTTCTTGATACTGGCGTAGTCCTCTAAATGCACGTATGTCCATATGGTTTGAGGTCGTAAAGAAATAAGCAATCGTAGAGAAAGAAGTGGTTTGCTGAACAAATGCCTGTTTACGCCAAAAAATCCCGAGGGCCTGCACATGTTGCTTCACCTTGCGTGATCCTTTTCTCAATTTGTTTAGCTGATTATCGTCATTTCTATTATATATAAAATTTAACAACAGCATATCATAGTCTTTACTTCTAAAAGACTTGCTAAATGGTCAACATATGCAATCGTCATTTTCCTGCTCCTTTCTTTTATCTTTTCCTCTTGAATGAGACTAACAAAGAAGTGCTATTCGAAAACACTTGCGGTTATATCAATTTCTTTTTAGGAGAGCAAGTTGTTGGTATTCTCTCAGCATTCGATAATATTTTTTTTTACTGTGAATCACCCGAAACTTCCGGTTTTCAAGCTTCAGACTTCGTAGAATTGACTATAGGCAAGGAGTAGGCAAGTGGCGCTATTTAAATGAACTGAATCCGCTCGCATTTATGGATCGTCAATTTTATCTCGTTGAAGATGGGCTTACTAAGTCAGCAAAAGTGGCAAAATAGACTGCGTTTTTCTTGTAAGTTGTCCATTTATTCATGGTAAGGAATGTTGGCGAAATATTGCTGGAAATGTTGCAGGAAAAGGCTCAGATTGGAAGCTTCAATCCTCTTCAGGATCGCACTGCCTTGCAAGGAGAACCACTGAATACGCATGAATACATTTTGAAGGCACGTTTCCTCTTTTTTTTTTCACAGCTGTCATTCACCGCCTTTTCACCAACATTCATTCTTTCGCCTCTATGATCTCATGCGAGTGGTTGCAAACTAAAAAATCTATGGCCAAGTGCCACAGAAAACGAATAAAGCTTTATATAACAGTTTAGCAACCTCTTAGAATGTGCGCGAAATTGCGAAATGGGAGTCATCGTAGAGTTGTAGCTCCATGAGCTAGTAAAAGGGCATGACATTTTCGATCTCCTCAGGAACAAAATTTTGAGAATTTCGCTCAGTTTTATTGATGCTGGAGTTGCGAAGTTGATGGGAATGGGGTTGTTCTTCTTGTCGCGAGCATCCTCCAAGTACACTGATTCCTTTAAATTCTGCGCGCATTTCGCAGTTTCGGCTATAAGCATTTGAAATTGTTGAATTACCAGAAAGATATCCTGTAAGAAAAAAAAGCTTTCTGAAAAACTTGTATGAACATTGGACCAGCTAAGGTATGAATGCGTTCCCATTTATGTTTTATTAAATTTTGGCGATATGTGAAACGGTTTGGCCTGTTAAGCGCCACTATGTAAGGAAATATCATGTTAGCTTCTCAGGCGTACTCTTCCACTTGTTTTCTTGCCAGAAAAAAACTGTTACGATTCTTGAAGAAATTTATTTTACTCAGCTTGCTTGAATTCGGTGAATAAGAACGTTTTATTTTTGAAGGTTGTCCCGTCAGTTTACGAGGATATTGCTGGACGAACAAAGTATAGTTATCAGTATACGTACGCTCATAAAGAGTATATTGCGTACCACCATTCAGGAAGGATTATTCCTGCTGTATGGTTTAAATATGAATTGCAGCCCATCACTGTAAAATATACGGAAAGGAGGCAGCCCCTTTACGCATTTATTACGTCGGTATGTTGACGCATACGTTCGTATGTGCATCCGAATGCTTTTTTTTCGCATTTTCGTTCATTTGTTCGCTCTCGAATTAAGTTTTTTTGGTAAGGCACATCAAAATTTAAGATTGCTAATAAGTTGAAAGTGATTAGAAAAAACGACATGGTCGAAACTGAGCGCTGGTGAATAAATATATGATTGGATGTAAGGTTATGCACTTGTATTCATGGGAAAGAATAGGAGGTGAGGAAAGCATCAGGTTTATAGATGATAGAAAACAACTGTTTTATTGTCACTTTGGCAATGCAAACAACAAATCCATTGGAACAATCTTTTGCGTTTTCGGCACTTTATTCAATAATCTTTCAGGTATGCGCTGTTGTTGGAGGAACGTTTACGGTAGCCGGCATAATCGACTCTTCACTCTTCTCTTTATCTGAGCTTTACAAAAAACATCAATTGGGCAAGCTCAGCTAACCCATTCTCAACGGTCTTTCTTTCGTATGGAGCTAAGTTGGGTGCCTGTTTTCCCGCACGTAAGTTTCATAGGTGTTTGCTACTATCAAAATTTGCACCTTGAAAGTGCATCCATGTCACACTGGAATTGTTCCTCGTTGACTTCGATTTTCAGGGGTTGATTAGTATTAATGATCCACTTAGTATGAATATTTGTTTATGATTCGCTTCGCTTTTTGGAAATGACATTAAAATGGGCTCACAGTTCCCTTCCATAAGCTTTTCTGCAGGTAACGTTGCAGACAGAACTAGGCTAATGGAACACTGCACCTCTGTCGACAGGTGAATTTGCCCGGTAGGCAACATTTTCTCCAGTTCTTAGTTTCCACACGAAATTTGTTCGAATGTTCTCAAATTTTTCGAGTTCTTTTTTTGTCAGAATTTTGTTTGCTACTGGTATGATGGTCATGCAAGGTCGTTTAGAAATGTAAGATTCATGGAAGCAACAACTGCACGCTGAGAAATCCATTAAGAGTATCGGTCGAATCCGTGATCTGTGCTCTTCCACCCCTCAAAATTCAGCAGCCCAAAATCGCTGATCTACCACCTTCTAAAGTGTTTTTGGTGACAGCGTTCGATGCGCTTTTGTTTCAGTATGAACAAAGCATCTGGTCTTGGCAGTGTATGACGTTGATATTGTGACGTGCGTCTGCGTATGGTTGTATTCACTCTTGTTTTGTTATTTATTCTGTTATCGCATCCTCTCAATTTTGTTGCGTTTATCGATAAATTTTCAACTTGGGTATATCTGTATTATTTACAAGTGAATTTTTCTTCACGTTCCAAGCGGAACCAAAATTGATTGAGTACGCCATTTGACGAATAAAAGAGTATATGCGAAAGTCCCCAAAAGCAATTTGTGATAAAAATATGAGCAAAAGTTTGTACTCATGAGTAATGATGAATGATGATTGAAATGGGTTCATTTCTTGTCAGATCAAACTCATAGAAGTGATTTCTTTTTGTGTTGTTGATTAATATATAAATTTGTAATAAGCATTGTTTGACCTTTTATTAGCAATCCAAACCCCGTTTTGTCCTTCAAATTTATATCAAGTTTGTGTCTGTTGATGTGTCGAGCAAAAAAATTTACAATTCGAGCATCTGCCTGATATAAAATGATTATTCAAATGTGACCTTAAGCTCGATAAGTACGAATCGAATACCGTCACCCTCTAATATTATCTTATTATAAAAGGAGAGAAATGAAAGATAGTCGATTGCATATTATTCCTTTATGTTTCAGTTCATTTATGTCATTTAACCAAGAACGTTCACGACTAAATTAAATTCACTCCGTGGAAGTTTTGCTGAAAAGATGCATCTAAAATTTTGAATTTCTCCATCTTTTCTTAATTTATCTCCAGCTCTTCAGTATTATTATCCTAGTTTCTTTTCTTTCTTGAAAAAAAACCGCCTCTGAATAGTTTGGCATCTGTTTTTCCCTACAAAAACTTTTCTTGAGTCGGTTTTGTAAGTTTCTGCAAATTTCAGCTTTTTGTAAATTTATATCAGCTTCCAAAATTTGCAACTAGGTAGGCTAGATTCTCGGGTGCAGCATTTTATTATTAACTGTCTATAATCATTTTCGGAGGCTATGGACGAGCTTGAAACTTGACATGGATGAACATCCTATATAGAACACAGCATCGTGGTTTTCCTAGTTGAAGTTATTGGACCACACTAACAAACGCACACACGAATATGCATGGCTTTCGATAAGGCACTTTCGCAAAACCTATAAAAAGCGCTCACAAACGAAACCCTTTGTGGATGACTTGTATGTTCGATTGAATATGTGAAAAGGCAAATGAACTATTCATCTTGTTTTGTTTTTTGTTGAAAATTTATGAAACGGTTGATATATCAAGCGGAAGGTTCTCATATGTTTCTTCATAAAGTCGAACGGCGAAAGGTTAACTGAAACAAAAAAAAAATGAAAGGAAAAAGGTCTCGTAGTGAAAAAGTGTATGAATTTAGGGCGTGTATATACATAAATATCGTTCCAGATGTAAATACCCACGTTATTTACGCTACTCTTAATGATGCTTATCAGAGCTCTTCAATCACTATGAGCTAGGTAGTATGAGCAAACGGAAATGCAAGAGGGAAAGGTTCAAGTTGGAGGATGACGGACACAGAAGGAAAATTCATGGCTTCGAATTGAGGGCCGAGCAAATAAACGAAAGCAATCGTATGAAAACTCGCGCAAGAATAGCAGTATGGAAATTTCGGTGATCAGAACTTTCGCCCGCTTTTTGTTTACTGATAGGCTAAATGTCGCCACACATCTGCAGAGAGTAAAATAAGCGAGATGGTTTTAGTGACATCAACTATTGAAAGTTTCTTCGTTTTGATCGTGCCGCTGATCTAAGTGAGATTTATGTTTCCCGCATATGTTGTTGGAAGGTGATCTATCATGCTGTCGGTCGACTCTCTGAAGAAGCTAATACCTCCTTATGACACCAACGAATGACCTTTTCCTCATCATTTCCGGCTTCTTTAGCGCGTGCTTTTTAAGCTTTGAAACAATCCCACAGTTCGCTTCTTCTTCGTGCATCTTCGCTAGCCGGGCAGGTCAGCCGTACCCAACTTTTAACCCCTTATAAAGTTTTAGCATATGTTACAGCCTATACTATAACTCTATGGGATCACCTTATCGCTACTATTTCTGCTCATTTATTCCTTTGTGACGTTTGTGGAATCTGAGACCACTGGGAAAAATAGTTCAACATGAGGCTCGGTGGGAAAGAAATCACTTTTTTTTCAATATCAGAACCCGGAGGAATAACTAGAGAAAACGTCCATTGTGGAACACAACCGAGTATTTTATGCGGCTAGTGAATAGTAGCCGATGAGGCATTACAGCAGCTATTGATAAAAAGTTATTGCCAACTGATAAACGTCCAACTAAGATATTTGATCTCCGCAATGCGATATACTCAGAATAAGATTGCATTTCTGATCATTTGCATGAATTTGATCGGAAATAAATTTAAAAATTTCGAGAAATAACTATTGCTAGAATATGGGATTTATTTCATCCTTTATACATTTTAGTCTCATTTCTCTCTTATCGCTTCATTTTATTATATTATTCCATTTCGCAGTAATTCATTAAGAATACTAATTTACTGTTTATTAGAAAATTTACATCATTTTCATGAAGAAATGACATCCTACCATCAACTGCCACGACTGAAAGCGTTCGCCAAAGGGTAAATTCGCTTATGATCTTCTGTATTACGTAGACCAAATGTGAAAATAATTAATGATCTTTTTTTTGCATTAAATAGGAGCGTTTGAGCGCACTTCCAATCAGTAGACACAATTGAAGAGATGAAATGTTCCCCATTTGGCAATGTCATCAGTTCAGTTGAGGCTTTCTGTTTGGTTGCTTTTGCCATTTTCGATTGTGTTTATATTTATTTAGGTTTGAATTTATATTAGATCAGCCTCCGTAGATTTTACTTGCAGGAAGAGTGCGTTCGATAGTTCTTTTCTTTCGAATGGATAAATAACGCAAATAATGGCCATGTGGAAACCCTATGATACTAACTATTCACCATTATAGGAGGTGTTTCTTTTTAGAAATTTAGGAATACTACTAGATATATCTTCTAGAGAGCTAACGCTTGGATTTCTTATCAGTGAAATGATCTTTGAACTATTTTTCAAACCCCTGGAATGCCGAAAGAAAATGATTTCCTTTAAATATTTAAATCCTGAACAACACTTCATGTTGAAGGAAGTAGATTTTGAAAGGTTTGACACCCTCTTATGTAGATGTCCTGCTGAAATTCCCTTCTCGACTTTCTATGCTTTCGTTTATCTCACTTCGTCGAGTTGATTGTACTGTCACGAGTTGCTTCTTAGGCACGTGATCGCCACCGTTTCAGATGATGATGAATGTGTTTTAACTTGCGCATCCTCAAATAGAAAGACATTCTTGAGCGTTTCCATTCGTCACAATCGCAAAAAATGAGATGAAACCTACATCAGCGTTTGGTTAATAGTTGCGAATCGTAAGGTTTCCTAACCGTTGATTCCTATAAGATGTGTAGCTTTTGGCACTTTATCTATACTGCTCGATAAAGCTTATTTGTTCGACCATCGTCGTATTATAGTTTGCTGGACGCGAATAGTATGTATAAAATCGTCGCATCATTTGAAGCAGTCGTTGCGAATATTGCTCGCTAGCGGGAATTTCCAGAAGCGAGACAAAACAGTGTTCATTTGCTGGGTAAATAAGTCCGTTAAGTAGGGCACAAACAAGCATTATGGGCTGGATAGTCGTATCCATTAACACAAAACAAGAAGCCAACACTATGAGCAGTGTCTTAGTGATAATGCAATTACAAGCTGAGTGCAGCAAGTATCGCTTTTAGACTATCTCTTCGCTATACTTTCTGCACCACTCTTTCAATCGTTCCCAATTTGTTTTTTTGTGTTATTTTCCGAAAACTTAAAACACTTTGTCGAATATCCTTAGTGTTTCTCAGCTTATGCGACCTCAAATCACACTCTAAGGCATATTCAGTAAAATAGTTGCCGTATGGCTGGATCCTCTGACGCTAAAATTTGTCAATAGCTGTTCAATGCTTCGAACATCAACCCGCCAAGTGCAGCGTCGCTTTATAACCAGTACTGCTAGATGGAACAGTATGATTTTTCATATAGTGAAGTTGTTGAAATAAATATGCAACTCCGGAAGAGAGAATTGGATAGCGCCTATGTGATTAAATTTTCGCGGTGAATTTCGATGCATCAGTTAGTCACTGAAAAACTGGGAAAAAATTCCTTTGTTTAAGGAAACGAGAAATGGGGATTGTGGACTTTGGGACCTCTTATGTCAAAGTTATGCATAACTCCCTTGTTTATACGATGACCGGAGATTGCAACATGATCAGTGGTTCGTGTATATCAACTAGTGTTCTGACTTCGCTTCTTTGTTCCAAATAGCCTCCACCAAAAGAGTTTCGAATAACGATAGGAGCTGATGATGTAAAGGGCAAAGATTCTTTTTAATCTGCAAGAGTGTAGTTGACACGCTACATTGGGTATATCGTTTTAGTTCGCGGTAACCTTTAGAGGGATCAAAGTCGCAGCAGTTAACGTCGTTGATGGGTACTTTAGCGCTATTCTCGTTTGGTAAATATGAGGTTAGATCGTCTATAAAACGATTTGCCTATGAGTAGATATATTTTTCATAGATCTGCTGCTCTATGAGGCACTTTACGCGGTCATTAGATGCTTGAGGCAATAGCGATAAATCGAACATGTGCTATGACACGCAACGTCGCCATCAATAGTTATGCATGAGATGTTACTCGTGCAGTTGTTAAACAGTCCGTGCGTCGAATGGTGCGTTCGGCCATCACTGCTAGTCATTTCCCTCAGGAATTAGACGCCAATTTTTCTTTGATTAATTCATGTTGCCCATCCTAACGTATGTATAATTCTTCGAACAAAATTTCAACTTTAATATCTCTTGGTTATTGCAACTATATCTGCTCACATTTCGGTGTTTTTTATAGAGGTTTCTTGTTCTATTCGTTTTTGTTTCATTTGCTCAAATTAAAATCACCTTCATAATTGGCAGTAAATTTTGCTAAGTAAGAAGCCACCGGTTTTAATAATGATTTGTAATTATAAATGTGCAGCCGATATGAACAAAAGCTCCTTCTCCCCTTCCCTCCCAAGTAATTTCCTTTCTTAAGCTTTAATAATGAAGCTCTTTTTCCATTTTTTTGAGTGCAAAAGTAGCACTGTTTGATGAAACACTAATGGTGCTCAGCGGCTGGGATCTTTTAGAATAGCTTGCCTATATTGCAAATGGGTTCTTCCTGTCATCAAATTAGCACCTTTCAAAAGAGAACAAATAGTTTCTCACACTTTCAATGAATTCTGAGTTTTGGCAGTTGGTTTAGTTTACGTTGATTCATTCATCCGTTATGAATCACGCAATTTGACATTTGAGAAGATTGCTTGTTGGTCAATGACGCTTACTTGAAGGAAAAATTTGGAAGTTTTAGCGGTTCATCAAATCCTCATTTGTTCTCTCAAATCATTTCATCATCTAGAGCGAATCTTTTGAAAACTTTTGCAAAACTCGGAATTTTGTTACCTTTGGGGCTCTAACGGAAGTTTGTCATCCTATCAGCCATCTTCCCACATATTCTATTTGTATAGTTTTACATAATATATTCGAAAGGCGCCGCTGGGGATTTGAGAGCTTTCATCAGTTGTTTGCTTTAAAAGCCAACTTCATTGCGCATAAACAATAACGGGTGACTTTAGAGAAGTTGAGGCGGCCTCAACTTGGACTCCGGTGAGGGACGAAATGCGATACTACTACTACTACTAGATCTAGTGCCAGCAGCAGTAGTAACCCAGTTAGCAGTGCTTGTGATAGTCGAGCACCAGTAGAGCTAGGATGTGCAAATATCACTGACACCAGTGATAAAAGTACTACTTTTACTGCTACTACTACATCTAAGGCTTCTACTACTGCTATTATTGCCACCAACATCACTAGTACTGCTTCTATTATTTCTGTTATTGCTACAGCTGCTGCTAATACCACTTATCTAAATTTTGACGCTGAGACTTGTGCTCCTTACCAACTCTACTTCTACTAGTACTCACATAGTGACTTCTTCAACCACAATGACTTCTACTGCAATTAATACGTCCAACTAGAGGTAGCTGCACGACTACAACAGCGATCACTGTTATCATTACTGTTAGATTACTGCTACTGCTACTGTTATTACTGTTGCTGCTGTTATTGCCGCAGCTGCTGCAATTTCTAGTGCCATTACTGTCATTGTTGTTATCACTACCGTTACCACTATTAGCATCGCTACTAGTTCTGACGCTACCTTATATTAAATAAATATGCGCGAGCTGGATAAATATACATTCGTTTTTAACAACAACTACTGCTACTGTTTCAGTAGCAAACCACTACTATTTCTATTACTACTGCAGTTGCCAGCAATCCTGCTACTAGTATGGCAGTACCTAGCAACTACTGCTGCTTCTACGGCCACCAGTAGTATTGACTCTGTTGCCGTTACTGATGTCATTGCTGCTTCGCCTTCTCGGTTACTATTAGTTTTACTGATATCATTCCACTGAGAACACTACTGCTACTGATGCTGCCCCTAATGCCATTACTATTATTACTACTATCACCGCTACTTTCTTATCATTGTCACTACGGCCGCTTAGCGCTTTATGTTAAGACAACCTTTTTCTTCTGGCTTAAATACAAATGACAGCGATTGTTTGATTGAATGCGACGAAGGACGTTTCACTGCATTTCATTCATTAACGCCGATCCGTTCTCGATAGCACTTTCACTTACTGCAGCGCAGATAGCTTCTAGCTTGACTAAGTTGATATTGTGAAAAGACGCTCTTGAAGTGGGATAAGAGATATTTCCACTCTACTCGGAACATCTGAAATTTTTTGTGTGGAATAGCTGAAGATCTCGAAGGAGAATAACCCTACGATTTTTCATTTACGACCTTATTTCGATTATGGTCTACTTAGTGATAGGAATTTATGCGGCAAACAGTTAATATCTTTGTTCACCTTATCTCGCTGCTTGTGGTAATCAACTGATTTAAAAGCTCATTGAAAATGGAGAAAAAATTATGAACTGCAAAAAATATTTGCCTTTAAATGAATGCTAAATTTCACTCCTCATAAATTTCAACGGAACAATTGAGAATTTCCATCTATCTTATAGATATGTATGTCGACATATCCTGCCACCAAAAAACTGTGCTAAAATGCTCCACAGATATCACGTGAATACAAATCTGCATAAACTTCATGCTTTTCTAGCAGTTGGTTGTTCGACTTCGAAAAGCAATGATGATTATCGTGTCTGTCAGATTTTGCGCTGAATATGATCCATCAGATGTGACATATAGAAAGAAAAAATGGAAGAAGTGGTGGTATATAAATTCTGGCCTAAAACATTTCGAAGGTTATAGGGAAGAGGGACGTTTTCTTTGAGTGAATGCCTCATTCACTTTCAAAGCCGATGAGACGGTGATAATGAGTTGAAGCCATTACGGCTGGGCATTTATTTGGAAGATGTCCGTAGTAAATCAACTATTTTATGGTCGCATTATACAGCAAATGAGCAAGGACCTTCTGAAAGTGTTAGATAGCGCGCTTTCAAGCCCTATTCGACTTACGTAATGAAGGAAACCCATTTCCTCCCTAAACATTCTTCAGATTCGGATGAATACTGGTGTTGGCGAATAGTGAGAGAAGATGAGCTGTGCGATGCATCATCGTTTTCTGTTCCAGGAACCGCATCATGTTAGTGGTCAAGCTTGAGCGCTTTCATCATTTGAAACCATAAAGAATGAAAAATACCCTTCGAATAGCAGTTTCCTTAAGCTTAAGGACGAATTTGACTTCTGCATGCCCATGAAAGGGTGTGCGGGGTGATGAGGGAGAGAATCGGTTGTAGCATAGGAGCCATATGAGGTATTAAAGTTACGTTAGCCATTAATATTAGCAGGCATTTTAATTTTCATTGAAAGCCCTGCTCTAGCATTGATAATCCAATTGCATTGTACTCGTTAATGTTGGCTGCAGCAATGAATTTGCGCCATAACACATTTCAGCGCTTTTGTTCGCTTAGTCGAGGGTTTTTGAATCAAGACAGGAAAGGAGCCAATTTCCGATCCGATAGAGAGCCCAATTTTTCGCTATTCAACGAGTTAATGCAACTAAACTTTGCTAGTGCTTTCTGTCAAGCTGATAAAGTCTTCCTTTTGCCACTATATCAAAACGACCTTCTCATTCTTTCATATTTATTCCTTCTGCGTGCTTTACCTGCGTGCCTTTGTGTCTTAACTTTGCCCCAGCAAAGTAACACCAAAGGCTCCGGATTGGTCGACTTATGTCGAACGTCTTACATTCCTCGAGGGACTTTTGCAAAGTGATTCTTATATCCAGCATCGTTCCGAGTGATCCTCTATATATATATATATATATATATATATATATATATATATATATATATATATATATATATATATATATATATATATATATATATATATATATATATATATATATATATAAAGTTTTGCTAAGCGAAATCGAAGAGAAGTATTCGACTGGTGTACTGCAGCTGGAGTGAGTCTTCAACTGAGATGAACTCTTTCATTTTGTTTTCCCTCTTTGCATCGCTTATATGCATATATGCTCGCTGGCAGATGTCCAATGTACGAAACCCGATCTCACCTCTGATTCGCTCATCCTCTTTCTTTGCTACATGATTCACAAGCTACTAATCATCATCTCGTCCTACAACGCACCTCCTTAATTTTTTCAAACTTTTCGTTGTTCTTGTGCCACTTTTCCTTGTCCGGCATGAGCATTTAGGAGCCTTAGTTTCAGGAACCGCTTCAATGTCTAATGAGACGCCAATCTTCTTGGCATCCAACCTGGCATCAACAAATATTTTCAATAATTCTGTAGAGTGCTTCTTGAAATGTTGCCGAAAGTTGCACGCAAAAATTGTTCACTCTTCGATTTGACGACTGTTAATATGAAATTTGTTCGCATTTGCTCTCACCTCATAGTAATCTTTAAGCGGTACATTGTATAGACAGGATCATTGTTTGTAACGGCCATACGGTCTGAGTGGCAAGGCTTCCAATTTACATGATGTGAGCGTTCCTCGACCACGGACTCTCTTGCCCACGTTCGCGGTTATAGTAACAGCTTTTTTTCTAAATTGTGTTAAGCCTTGAAAAGCGAGTTTCTGTGCAGTTGGGATCGAAGTTTCTCCTCATGAGATCCGGAGGCATTCTTGCTCAGTTTGCTTTGCCTTTGTGCCATTTCGGTACCTTCCGCAAAATCCTCCTTGCAAATCAGTTTCGTTTGCATGAAAATTTAGAATTGGGCAATTGGGAGGGCATTAAAGCTCAAAAGGAGTTGCAGAGATGTCGACGTCGCTGAGGAAAACAGAGACTGAGGTAAAACGTAGATTCTTTTGGTGAGAAAAACAGTAACCTAGTGGAAAAAACTCAAAACCTTTTCTTGCATATTCAGTTTCGTGGTGTAACGTGGTTACTGCTGCGCCGGCAACCTATCTCTGCCACAGAATCCCGCCCACTTCCTTCTCATCATCTTCCGTAAAAGTCTCCCCATGGTGCCACCATCCAGCAGTTTACAAATGCATGCTCCACTTCTTCAAAGAGACGTTATTATAATCAATGATGCTCAGCATCAATTTTTTATGCGTACGCTGCAATATGTTTTTTGTAAGCGATATATGATGCTTCAAATGCTTTCAACGATACCGATATACTGTACTGTTCAATGCCACTAGTTTCGAAGAGGTCGAACTACATTGCATCTATCAGATTAACGTTCACTTTTACTACAGTAGAATGTAGTTGTAACTTTAGATGATTTTGCTGATAGAACAGATTTTTTCAAATATATTCTGATGCGCATTAAGGGAATAGGCGTATTTTAAGTTCCGTTGAGCAAAAAAACGATTGCGCATCTCGTTAACAGGTTTTAAAAAAATGTTGCAATTTACACGAGCCGCCTCACTCGGATACTTTTTTTTTAAATCTTTTATACAAATTGTGAACATTCCGATTTTCGGCAGATACCTGCGCAACTTTTTTAGAATCGTTGAACACTACTGAAGCTGAGTAGCCGCGAGATTTGTAGATTGTGGTGAAACTGCAGTCTAAGAGGCTTTTCTTGGCTTCGGGATTGATGAGTGAAATGCGCCATGCCCGCATCTCATATGGACCGATAAAACCCTTAAGTTTCTAGACCGAAAACCATTTCGAATATCGAATCCAAATACCACATGATCAGCGACTTTGGATCGGGTTGAAAGATCCGCGAATAGTTGCGACCCTTGCATTCGCGGGTGCCTCAATATTAGTATCGAAAATGGACATTTTTTGAGGCAACTGAGCTTGTTAAATAGAGCATGAAAGTAAGGTCAATCAAACCTTTGAACAAAAAAAATGCACATGACTGTGTTACAAAGAAATTAGTAGTGAGCATATCTTTCATGGAGTCACATTTATCGTAATGTTATAAAACTCTTTACCAGTGATATAGAAAGCAAAAAATGAATCTTTTTTTTTCTGTCAAGGATGGCGCATTGCCTTGTTAAAACTTTCTTAAATGCGAGAAACTTTCGAACAGATATTCGTCTATGTATGAAGGATGAGCATCCCGTCGGGATGTGGCATTCAAAATAGTTGAATTGTGCAAAGAGAATTACAAGTTTTCCTTGAGGATGTATCAAAAAATGAATTTTTTGAAAAAGACTAGCATAAAAGAAGTAAATGCATAATATCTAATTGACTATATCTCTAATTCCTGTCGATTAAAATATGAGGTATTAGCCTCATATAACTACTACTAACTAAAAAAATTTTTTTTAATTTCTTAGGTTTTTATGATCAAATTGTTTTAGTGAAGGAAAGCTGATAAGCGCTAGAGTGCATAAATTGCTCCCATCATTTTCTGAATGTTTAATATAACCTCGGCATAGAACAAGTATTTCGTTATTTCATGATCTGTTGTTCCAATCGCTAATTCATTCATTGTTCAAGGTTGATTCAAATGTTCTTTAACCTGAAAGTAATAGCAGCGAATGCAAAATTTCTGCCTGTTGTTGGAACTTATTGCTTATGAATGAGGAAAAACCGACGATGATAATAGTGTAGATGATCGTTTGCGATCAAACAAACCTGAGATGTGTGAAGTTATTTTTTACATTATGTTAGCAGTTGTCCATCATTAAAATGAAGTTAAAACTATTTCCGTCTGTGGAATGACTACTTTAGCATTCCATGAATGAGAAGCTATGCATATACAATGCGTATATTATCGATGCGATCCGCAGAATTGACGGCCGAATCGTTTTCTTATAACCAAAGAAATTCATTTTGTATGACGATTAGTGAACAAGATGATGAGAATAGTGAATTGTTAAACAATGTATCGCTAACGATATTGGTAGTCGCACGCATCGTCTACTTCAATTTAAACCGCTAGAAGATGTTTATTGTTACATGCCTTTTCATGTGGTAGACATTTTACTAGGGGAGGGGGGCTGATATGCCAAGAATTAGGACAACAAGAATTAGAACAACAACATATATGTATATTTGATATCTTGCAGCAATTCGAGCCATATAAGGATCCTATCGCACAAAGCGCCCTTCACACTTCTCCATGCTGAGGTAGAGAACGATGAGAGTTTTTCGCTAATTTCGAATTTTTATAGGTGAGGCATAGTTAGGAAATTTGAGAACATTGAGAGGGGTTATAAGTTCTGCGACTAATTGAATGAAAAGAATTGAAAATTCGAAAAATTTGAAAGAAAAATCATCGGGAAACGTTTCTTTTTCGCGTCATCGGCGGCTCTCTGAGCGAAATTAGTGTTTCGTCAAGGCACATCATTTGTTAGTCACTGAAATAGAACCAGTCGTAGGAATCTTGCTGCTCAAGTTTTAATTTAATTGTGAGTGAAGCAATTGCTAGCAGCTTCTCACTTAGCGGGGCGCTAATTTTATCGTAAAAACTTGGGCCACGAAATATCCGAAAAGTTAGCAGGCTATGCATCTGCGCATGATTCCAGCGAGATCTTCAGGCCAGATTCAGGCTAGACCTGGTCAAATCGCTCGATCCTATCCTTCTACGCTATAAATTTGCGACCGTAGTTCCTCCCAAATCGTCCTCTTTAGTAAGGTTGCTGCGTTCAAATCCCGCAGGGGTCTAAATTATTTTTTTAGCTGCGCTCTTGGTTGATGGGGTAGGGAGCGCTTTGACTTTAGAATCTTTTAAATAAGCTTGAAGCCTCACTGTTATTATATTAAACCCTAATTTATTACTAATCACGAGATTTACTTATGATAGGTTGAATACTCCACTATTACTGTTGCTCAGTTCACTCTACCTTATTGCTTTATCTTACCACGCACTCGTTTTTTCATTTTTTGACGTTAACCTGTTTTACGGTCATCACGCTGCTCCGCAGCTTACACTCTGTGTTGTGATTATGCCGGCTTCGAACCTAAATCACATAGAAGTTTTTCGTGAAGTGCACTTGTATACTGAATTCCAGCAGCTATATTTTAGCTTGCGTAGACGGAGGGGGAACGCATCTTCTTTGCAAGCCATTAACATCACTTTTATGCATTGGTCACGGAGGTCTTCACAAAATTTTCTAGCCTTCAAAGAGCCAATAAATAGCGGAGGGATTTGTTTTGTATCGCTATTGAGACGTATGTAATTGATTTCCTTGATGTTTAAAATTTCAAAGCTGTGGTGCGATGGTCAGAGATTCCGTATGTAGTGTCCAAAGCTAATAACTTCGTGCAAGCTTCGTCCTACGATGGACAATCGCCGAAGTTGAAAAATTTCGTCGCTACTTTGCGATGCATTGCGCGACTTCAACGAGGCATACGCCTCTCTCAAAGTTTTGTTTACAAGAAGTTCGACATTACCCGCCACTCTGATGGAAATGGGAGTATGGAAAAGATCTATTTTCGGGAGCGTGAACCCTATTTCGCTAAGTCGTCAATTATGAAAAGTGGTTTTATAAATTATAATGCTCACAAAAAGCTGAAAATATGATAGTTCTTCTTTTCTCGATTTCACTCCAGATTCCTCTAGAGGGCAAAATCGACAATCCTTCTGAAATTAGTAAAGAAATATGAGAACATCGCAACAAAGTTATATGTGATTTAACGATATTCAAGCTTCGAGCACTGTCAAGTTTCCCAGTCAGCAATAACCGAAAAGAAATTCTATTGGTGAAAGGAAGTATTTCGAAATATATCCTAAGCAACACGGTAAGGATTTCTTACGGTCATTCGATGAATAGATGAGACCATTTCTATGCGAATCATCGGTTCAGTTAATTTCCGTTCTTTTTTGGTTTGCATGTGATGTTTGTTTGTTGTTGTGCAATGAGCGCTTATACTTGGCCGTCCTGAAAAATCCCCATTAATTAAATACGGTATCATATGGCTGAGAAGGGTCATCGTTTTGAGATGTTGGTTGCAACCAGTTCTGATGTATGGAGCTTTTTACATTGTTTGATGCACCTATGAAGCTAGTAATATTTGATTGCATAACTTCTGTATATATTGGATGAAGCCCCGCCCGTTTTTGCATTTGAGCGCCGATTGAGCGTCAACATCTCCTCACTTTGGAAAATGATTCCCTCAGGGTGCTGTATATCAACAATGCACACAAAGCGACTACTGCTTACTAGGTTATTATCTTGCTTATCCGTAACTTCTGATCGAAATATATGTGTCGCTTCGAGTGAGACTTCGATTACGGTGAAATGTCGGTAACTTTTTCAATTGATGAAATTTTCATTTCAGGAAGCCATCGCTTCTCAAACATTTCTTTCTTCTTGTTCTTACTGTACGAGTGGATCGCATTGACGACACAACACTAAATTACCGGTTAGCGATATTTTTTCATTCATTAGTTATATGTACTTCGTCTGAAATTTTAAGCGGAAAGGTAGTGGCTTTATACCAGATGTTACGAATGCCGCAATACGTAAAAGCACACAACTGTTGCACTCGACGATATATATTTAGAAGAGCGCTGACAATGCATGCACTGCATACTTTACTAATAAAACATTCACTTTCCTTGTCGGCTGCCAGTTAATCTTCATTGCAGTAGGTTTTGGCTAATTCAATTCATCTTTCCAAGCTTTTACTTCCTCTCTAAGATGTCAAATACGGTCCGAACTCTTACATCAACTGTTGGTGTTCTATACAATAACGACACCAAGTAAGGTCGTCAGAGGGGAGCCGACTATATCAGGAGTTTAGTGTGTCACTTTTGCCGGAAGTCATTGTATATGCCCAGATCGCTGCTTGCATCGATTCGAGTGGACAGCGTTAACTAGATCTGCATTGATTAGCAAATCGCACGGGAACAATTGCAGCATCGCCGCTAGGATGGCTTATGATTAATCGCGTCTTATGGGCACTTCAGTTATAACCAAGATGTTTCTGTTTAACAGACATCCAGTAGCTGCATCTGTGGTATTAATATCTGTGGTATGGAACTCACCAAGAGGACGCTGTCTTGCTGTTCGCGCGGAATAAAAAAGAGGAAAACATCAGCAAATCGTATTTGCGCGTCTTCCTAAATGGAACGTTTTGATATCAAGGAGCATCCATTTGGTTAGGTGTGTATGGTTGGGAAGAAGAGTGGGAGGGACGTTGCAGAAGGAATGACTTCGTATTAAATATGAGCAAGAACTGGATTTGATCATGCGCAAAAGAAGAGCTTGGACCCATCCTCATCATTGCGCGCTTTTTTTTGATTGGATTCTTCTTTCACGGCATGTCAGACTATTCTAGCTCTTCACACATTACCATGCTTTGAGCATTTTCTCATTCTAACTGCAATTCAGTCTTTCCGCGCTAAGCATTTGACATTATGCGGGCTATACACTCCAAATCCAGAATTCAGTGACACTTCAAGAAAACATTCACATCTTAGACGAGCTTACTTTGGACGGTCGCGCCTTCGATTTTTAACATCCATCGAATTCGAAATTTGACAGGAAAGCTCGAGGCGAATTAACTGAAAGGAGAGTTCCCTTCGTTGTTAGTGCCTAGTTTGCTCAAGTTCTGTTTGCAAAACGTTGGAACAAAGTTGCTGTCTAGCTAGATGAGCTGATGGAGTTTTAAATGGAACGGTTCACTTAGTAAATGTTATAGAATAGTTGATATGGAGGAGCAGTTGAAGGGAGTAAATGGGAGTCAGAAAATGATTGGCTGTTGACTTCTTGTTCAAATGAAAACTTAAGAGTTCGGAAATTAAATGGAAACCTTAAGCCGAAATTTGTTGACTTATATGCATCGTGCTCGTCGAAAAAAAGTTATTTTAGAAGTCTTAATCAACTTGTTTTTGCAGTCATTACTGAGACGAGCAAAGGCATAAGTTTCTGTAGTCGATGATCTCAGACAAATATTGGCTACGAAAGGGAACCTTCCTAAAGAAAATGAAGCATAGCGTATTGCTATAAATAGCTGATCAAAGCAACATTGTGCTCTCATTATTTCAGTAGGATAGATGCTTGTATTGTACCTGGCTAATGTCAGTAAACACCAAAGAAACTTACGATCAGCGCATGTTGGCATTTGCGCTTGTAGGCAGTTACTAGAACTGCTTCCTTAGAGCCGAGATCGCATGCGGCATAGTGCCTTTTTTTATTTCTCTAATGCGAAATAGTGGATTACATCATGAGGTCAGACTGTTTTGTTAACGATGGCATTGTTCCTGGTGCTACGGATTCTAGAATCGTTAGAATAGACTGAAAAAAGAGTAGTACTCTCACTGACTTTAAGGCTATAGCTGAAATATTCAGAAGCATTGCTTTCCTCGCCGTATTTCTTAGTTGAAAGATAAGTTTTTGTTTTGCTTCGCATAGGCTAGAAAGCTTTTTGGAAATGAATCACTGGTGTCGAAACAGTTGTATGCATCGCTAAATTATGTATCTTTGTGTGACGACACAGTGTTGCAAAAAGCGAGAGAAAGCTTTGCGAAATATTTCAGTGTGTATTTGAATGAAAACTGAAAGGTCTCCATTCTAAAAGTACAATCCGACGATTAGTTATATCGATCTTTTGTTTTGCTCGGATCATATGAGATGAAGGGTGCTAACTTACAAATGGACTGTTGTCTTGGTGGTTTTACTGAATTTCCAGCTCCTGAATGCAATGCAGAAGCTCTGTCGTTAAATTCCTTCCTTTGCACTACTAATGTCGATGTACCGTTGAGAAGTTTACAAGTTCAAAGCCTTCGTGAAAAATTGTATGAGCGATTGGGATAAATGAATATTATTCGCCACTATGTAGAATTAGAATTGAAGCGGAAATAACTACTACAGAAATTCGACTAAAATATATTCAAAGAAAAGGCGTACTCGAATTAAAATTTGGAAGGAAAAGAATTTTTCTTTGCATTTTCTAGATTGACGCCTCAAAAATCGGAGAAATTACCGAGCAGAAGCACGCTGCCATAAAACTGTGCTCTTCTGGGAGATGTTATTCAATACAGTAGGCAGGTTCACATCAGTGAATTTGATGTAGCTTAATCTACGATTGCTGAAAGCAGCTCTCCCATGCGTAAATGCTGATGATTCTTTGTGTGTCTGCGCAACGTCTAAATGTGAATAAGTTGCGCTAAGCCTATCTTTCAGACCGTTTGCCAATATCTGTCGGTGATTTACGGGTGCGATCGTTTGGCTTTGCTGTCCCCACGGGATATGCACTGATTCCCTTCTACTCATTTTGATGTCACGCTTTCGTCATCTTCGCTCATTGCACAATTCATGTGTATTTGTGAAATTTCTTTTGCTTTTCGCGTGTAATTATGACTTGACAATCATTGATGCACTTATCCTTTAGTGATCGTTTTACATTTCCGCCATTATCATCTCTCGAAAAATCGCTCTAATCAGCACCTTCATTCGGATGGTTTATGTGCACATCTAATGTGCTTATTTAGATAGTTGTTTTTGCTCAACTTAGACGGCCACATTTTAGGAAATCATATCTCTTATATTCGACTTGTCTCCGTTTTTCAGCAAGCATGTTTCTGCACCTTTCACTGCTGTTGCTTAACATCGTTCATTCAACGAGGAAAATATTCAGTGTTTGATAATGAATTCTCTTGCGCTGAAATTTGTTGATCTCATTTTCTGTTCCTCTTATAAAAGTCGTCCGTTTTTGATTTCCGTTAAAAAGTTGTTTCCAAGAATTTATCAACCAAGAATTCTGTCGTTTTGGTTCGGAATGAACAGCAAATTATGCTATAGTTTTGATAGTGCGTTCGAGGTTTCTTTGAATACAGTATCGTGACAATCGTTTTTGATGCTGAGACATTGTAATACGGTAGCAAATACGATTCGATAACAAACGCGCAATATTATAATACCGTTTCGATTTTGCAAGATTCATTGCGCACATTTGTATTCCGACGCAACATTTTCGCTAACAACTACAAAGCTTTCAATTTCTTCCAATACTTGTATTTTGCAACTTTTTTGCGGCAGCGTTCCAAAAGTGCACTGAGCGAACTCATTCTTTGTTAGCAACGAGTGATGGATTTTCTTGCTGCATTAATTTCTTTCAACAATGTCGGACTGGTTTTTCTTCATGGCTAAATGCAAATTTTGTGCTATAATTCTGAGCTATTTTTCTACCTAAACGCTTGAATCCCCTTTTGCTTCTGGTTTAAACATTATACTGGTGAAATAATTAAAATTTGGCGATTACACATGTTTTCGTGATGAAATGTTTTGGAAATCTTGAAGGTCTTTGAAAATGAAGCGATCTTAAAGCAATCTCTAAGTGCTATGGGTGCTCTGATAAGGAAACATAACAAGGATGTTCAAGTGGGGTCGTTTCGAATACGACAGCCCTTATTTCATGAGAGGAAACCAGAGAGAAATACAGCTGCACTCAATTGCGAAACTCTTCCAAAATTTGATGCCTCGAGATGGAATTCAATTATTCATAGAATGAGCATTTTCAGAGAGCTCTTATAGCAGTTGTTATTATTCCGATCATCGTGCTGAAGCGATCAAATTGTCCAAGCGGACTACGCGCAGAATATACAAACATATGTGATGCATAAACCCATACAAGCAAATAGCCTTACGCTACTTTTTTCTTTTTACGAGCACTTCCTTGCAAAATAGTGTTGAAACATTTTGATGCGTTTTTCACTTTTATGTCCCGTTTATTCCATTCATTTCTTTATTAAGTTAGCCAGAAGACATGTCTTATAGGCCTAATTTTAGTGGGCACTTCACCTATTTCAGATTTCGCAATGATACAGCTGCTATGCGCCCGTTTCTGAGATTTTCATCTTTTAAGATCGAGCTAAGCTTTCCAGATACTTTCCATTAAGGCATAAGCATTGAGTATCGCTTTTAAAGGGTCGATATTCATTCATATTTTGTTGATGAAGATTCTTCAGCCCATGTTCCGCGTCATTGGCACGAGATTACTGCTAGCCACCATAGTTGATAGAAATGTCGGCGCCATGCTCACTGTTCTAGCGAGCGATTTGCTGCAAATTGTTTGATGTTCCTTGTTAGAGCAGTGACGGGAAAAGTAATTCTAGGTGTATTGGTCATATGATTTGTTTAAAAGCTTTGCGCTACAACTAATGCTGTCCATTCTTTCTTCAACCGATGACTGGTAAAGCCCATAGGGAACTATTATTCTCTCTAAGAAAGCTGAAAACATCGCAGAGCAGTTTTCAGCTAAGATTAAAATGTTTTAATCCACTGGCGGAAGCCGCGTTGAATACACTCTAAAATACCTAGCAGATTTTCGAAGAACTCATCAATATAGTCAGATTTTCTCAGCGGTGTAATTTCACGATGGCATCAACAAATTTGAAAATAATTTTATTCCTCTTATGCATTTTTTTCTGCTGCAAGGTTAAGCAAGACGAAATGAGATACATAATAATGCAAATCGCCACAAAAAAAACGATGAGGAAATATGTATTCAAATTATGGGAATTGGTTTCTGTGCATTGTAGAGCATTAGAAATATTCACGCACTATGTGCTCTTGTGCACGTCTTCAGAATTTGAGCTGCTTTTTCTCATACGAAGTTTGAGAAGTGTCACGTCATTGAATCCTTATTTGATGGGATTGCTAACGATCCAAATTTGAGAATCTGCTCAGAGTTATCAGTGAACCTCTAAATTCCTTTATCGTTCAGTCTTGCAGTAGTAAAATGATGCTTATCCTCGAACAGCTTGACAGGCAACTACGCTTTTTCCCATTTTTTGGTTATTCTTCCCACCCTTCCACTCTCGAGCCACGCATATCTCGTCAAATAAAATCAATTTATGATTTTTCGTATGCTAGCTACTAGTAGGTACAAGTAAATGCTCCATCTCTTTGTTTTCACAGTATTCTGTTGCGGTTCTTTAGTTGATTTGCTCCAGATAGTGTAGCATTTCCGGCATAATCACACCGTTTTCACTTCAGCGAAGTTCAAAGTGAGGAAGAATGACTATTACTATGAAATCTCTCCGAATGCTTGTTACTACTTGCAGATTTTCTATAACATGTACTTAAAGTCAAACGCCTCTTCACTATGAGATGCTTCCAAGTAGTGCAGATTAGCTTTTATCTAGATACAAGTCTGCTTCTGGTGGAAATTTGGAGTTATTTGAAGATTTTGTTGAAGCTTTGTCTTGTAAAGCTTTTCTCGAATTGTAGGGAAGCCTCTAAAATCATCTCAATCAGTACATGAAACATCAGTTCGATTCCTGAATTGATAGCTAAATTGAGGGGAGGGGAGGGCGCTCACAAATATTTAGAGGGAGAGTGCGTACAAAGTACTCAAAAAGTACTCGCTGCACAGCGACTGGAGGGCCCAAATTTTGCACTCATTGGTGGATTCTGGCTTGCTTCTAGCTAGTGGCTACTTTTCTGCCGTCAGCATATTCCGCATCAAATCAAATGAAGCTAACTGTAAATAAACAAAGAACTCAAGCTTCCAGATAAAAAATCATGCTTTCATCTGCTAATAGCAACGTGCAAAAAGCGCGTATTGCTCCCTCTCAGCTACTTAAGGCTTCCATCATCACTATTTCGCATGTTATTGACGAATCATTTATAAGCGTATTTCCATGTACTGTGATTGAACTTGTTTAATGGTATAGTGTATGATTTTTGCACTTGAGGGTGAATGCTTAAGTTGTTTTCTGCTGACCACGAGCGTTGTGCTATAGGGGTGCAAAAAATGAGTTGATGAGTGGAATTCGCAAAATAAAGGGCACTTTAAGTGATTTTTGTTGGAGTCTTGAAGCAAGCTATTTCCTGTTCAGGTTGTATTGACCATTTCCAGCGGAAGTCGACCAGAATTCCGTTTTTAACCGCCGCCCCGCAGTCTCAAAAAATTCTGCTCGTTTCCTTGAAGAAGGCGATGAGTTTGTAGTATTGAAAAAATTTGTTCTCATGGCCAAAATATGGTCAGCTTTTATCTATCGCATAAAAATTATTTTTTATGCAACATTAAATAAGATTTCATTCAAATATTTTCGTTGGAATTTCCTTTCTTTGGAGGAGAAAAAAGCAGTACTCTTATGATGCAAAAATGACGATATAAAGTGTGTTGAAGATATCGCTTTACCAAAATTCATCGCTTTAACTTGTACTCATGTTTCCATCTCGTTCATTAGTATCTCAGAGAGCCATTCGTATTACACCCCTAATGCGCTCCTAAGACTTGATGTAGAATTGGAATGCGTAACTCCATGCTTATAGTTCAGCAGATTTCGATTTGTTAGATCATTCTGTGATTTTATTTTATTTCGTGATTGATATGCGCTTCGCCTGAAGTCGTTTATAAATTCATTCATATTCGGAAGTTTGACAGAATGCAACTGTTGCTAGATAACTGGGTATCATTAAAATTTTAGGTACAAAAATACTGTTCCGGAATATGTAGGCTGCCAGATGCATGACAGCCGTGGAGAAACGAACCTACGGAATCATGTCACTACGTTCGAGTTCCTCGTAATTGCCTTACATTGAATGAATACCACTGATAGTGGCAGTGCAATACACTCAAGTATGGCTGCTCGTAGCAGTAATTTCAAGCGCAAGAAGGGAATCGGAGACGGCAGTACAACAACGAACGCTTTCGAGCGTGAGTCAGGCGCTCAAGTTTCACTATGCTCCATTCTGAACAACGCCCTACCTCTTTCAATAGACGCCAGCTACCCATCGCAGTTGTACGCCTTAATGCCAGCTGCGTACCCTAGCAGCACTTTCCCACACGACACCGAAGATCAACAGTATACTTGGGCACAGTCGGACACACAAATTTTCGACAATAAGGTACGCAGAAGTTTTCATAAATGGCTATTGATGCCGTTCAACCTGACGGCAGTTGAATGACTTCTTCCAATATAGAAGTATTCGCAGGCTCAGTTAGAAACACAAAAACAACTCTTTCAGCTAACCATGTCTAAAAGGAAAAAACAAGCAAATCAAGCACATCTCTAGGCGCTTCACGCAGGTTTAAGTGAGACAGGAATATAAGGAAAGACAGTCTTCAGAGGAAGTGGATTCAGAGTTCGAGGAAGTGGACTAGTTTTTTTCTGATAAAGGTTGAAAAATCTACTTACTTGCAACCTCTTCCCTCTGTCACATCCACTTTTCGACTTTTGGCAAGAGGCGATGCTGGCTTTTTAATCGGGGACAGCCACACTCGATATTATTGGGACTTATAAACAAACTACCTAAAAGATAAGATGGTATCGCTTTCTGGGCTTGAGTGTGTGATTCGCTTCCTGAAGTTGAGCATTCGTGGTGTAATCATCAGAACTTCGCTTCTCGAATTTGAATGTATGCAGTTTAATCGCCGGAAATACCGGCAACTAGAGGGGCGTTAATAACAAATTTTTGACGACATGCTTGCACATAATTACGAAGACCTTTCTTCGCGCGCATTCAGCCTCGACAAATGCCTAATAATAGCTAAAATTCTAAGGTTCAAAGATATATGGATTATTTTAGCCTAAAAATTGAGGCGCTCGTTGCAGTTGAAGTTTTTCGTAGGATACATTTCGTTAGGAAATATTATCTTCACATTGGTAACGAAATTTTAGTTCGTAGAATGCGAGACACTGTCCTATGTGATTGATTGCAATTTATTGAATGAAATCTTGTTGAAAATTTTCCAACATTTCGCTCATGCGATCAAGAAAAGGGGCGAATATGCTCTAAGAATTGGAACATATAGAAGCGTATTCGATAATAGAAGTGCACTCGCTGATCCGATTTTTTCGAAGTTACTTGAATGTGCAGAAAGGCTTTCGATTTCTTCCGCAACTCTTTTCCAGAATCATCAGATTTCAAAACGGAAGCGGTCCATATGTGGCGGGCGTTCGTTATTCCACCTTCATATGCCCTTTCAAAATGTGAGTTTAGGAAGCGAATGGAACGATAGATGAACGCGGGAGGACTGTTAATAATATTTGTCTGTTCGCCTCAGTTTGAATTCTGCTTTGCGTAGTCAGTTTAGAGTTCACGAAATGTTGATACGAAAAGCTTAGTCGGACTACAGGGGTTGCCAAGAAAAGCCAGGGCATAGCTGCTTTATGAGCTTAGTGAACACCATGCTAGGATAACTCATCTACTATGTGTGACTTCCAATACATCTGAAGCCACAACGTTTGTGTGGACGGGCGGATCCGCTTCCGCAGGCGACAAGAGCCGAAAATGTCGACGCGCTCGCGCTCACACCCGCAGCCAAAACTCGTTGCCGAATTGCATTCATGCTCGCGCTACTTGCTAACCGCGTCATTTGGCTCATTCCGGGAAATTTCTTTCTTAGCTTTTCCTAACTTTCAACAGCAGTCACGCGTCCAATTCGTTTGGCTGTTTATCATTTACCATCGGAAGTAATCATTCTCAACACTTCAGCATAATCCAACGCTTGCGCGCACACGACTGTCACTTAGTCGCCATTAGAATGCCGAGCGAATTCGATAATGCAAGTGCTTTGTTAAGGGATTATGTATAAGTTGTTCGTTTGCAGCCGTATTCAATCATTTCAGTTTGTGTTTCTCGTTTCTTCTTTTTTTTTTCTCTCAACTGAAAATGCGTGATGCTTTCCATATGATGACTGTAATAAGAAATCCTCTCCTTCCGCTTCCTTGCCATGCTCATGATCTGACAATATTTCACATCGAGTCGTTTCTATTGGACACGATTCACATAATTTTCATAGCCTCAATGGCATACACTTCTTGTGATTGTTGCTTCGATTCGAAAGATCTTAGTTTTACTTTGATAACAATGATTTAATCATCAAGTGGAGACTTTGAGCCTCATTCTACAGATCGTTTAATTTCTCGACACTATACATCGAAATTAAACGATAGCGATAGAAGTACAAAGATGGGCAGATATTTCAAATTCTGCTTCAGCTGCAAAACGATGTTTTTTTGTTGGGATATGTCGTAACATTGTCGCATATTTTGTGGGATTCCTCACTGATGCGGCTGAATTGATGCTGTGGGTTTTGCTGATAAGTGTGGAGCATCTGCGTGAGAGAAAGCGACAACGCTTAGCCATAGCGTGTGCTTGCCAGAATGATGAGTGCAGCGCAAATTGAATTCGCCAATCTTTCAATCTCACCTAGTCTATTTGCTTGAAAACAGCACCGATATCAACTTCTGTGTTGATAACAGCGATGTTTTGCTCACGCTTCACATCCATCTTCGTGCAGTTTTCGCTGTTCTATCATTGCTAGCACTTAGCACATTCAAATAAAGCTCGATAAAGAAGCTCCTTAGAGGGACGGTGACGTAGGCATACATAGGAAAGTGTAGAGCGTTTGCCCGGCTTATCTCTTTCTCACAGCAATTCGCTCATGGATGCAGCAACGTTTTTTCAATAATCCTTTACTGCTTCTCGATGCTCAGAAATGCTGAATGCCCATCAAAAACGTTGCAAGCTCAATATGTCACCAGCTTCAGCCAATCCGTGTAACTGATACATTAAGAACGCTGAAATTTTTCCTATTCATTCGACTAACAGTATGGCGGAATCTCTAGTCAACAAGAAACAAGGCTTTTCATTGCTCGTTTGAATATCTCTATGTACGTTTCCTTCTGTACTGTCAAGCGGCGCTTCTTGTAACATATGACAAAGGCACTGTAGTGATTGAGATACTTCAAAAAACGACTCATGAAGTGTTTTTGAATAAATCTGGCATGCAGTAGTTTGGATCAGATGGAAGTGCTCAGAACTGAAAAGCAGTAGGTCGAACGGTACTTTCCCACACATCTTAAAGGTTCACGTCGGATCGGGCAATTTTCCAAAGTGCACAAAAGCAGTCGGTTCCGTAGCGTAACGTGGGAAATTTCGCTAAAGCGTAGGCGACTCAGGTGGTTGGCCATCTGTGCAGGAAACGTGGCACCTGTTGTATATTACCGACGGGTTCCTTGTAAATTGTTGCTTGCTGTCCTAAATGGAGCGGCTGTTCTATGATAGGGCATCTCCTTCGTTTCTTACTACGTAAGATTGAAAAATGAATGCTAATATCTCAGGACGCACTGCAGATGAAGGGTTGCTGCCTCGGTGCTTTGGTGGCGCTTCTTTTCACTCAACCTTTCTTTCTTTCGGAAATTAAGGTTAATAAGCTCCTCGCCTAACTCGAGAATTCCGAGTATAACAAATTATCCAGGCGCTTGAAAACATGGGCAGTGCCCTTTTCCAAAGCTTTATTCCTCTTCCAAGTCGATATTTGAAGTAGAAGTATTCCGTAGGCAATACCACAGCAAATGATACATCTAACAAGAAAAATGCTTTCCTAGCTCAGTTTTGCCATCTGATATGCAGTATCGCCTGCTATTGACCACATATGCGTCGCTTTGACCGCATTGACCGTCTGTTACTGACCACTACCACTAACCACTTTACATTTATGATTCTCGTGAAGTGCACAGAAGATGAAAGGCACTTGAACAGCGTCAGTTCGTTTCTCCGTGAAAGGACAAATAAGTAGGCGCATGAGTGCATCATTGCATATGTAGATTCATAAAACCGCATAAAAGGTGATTTTTTTTTTCACGAAACTTTGAACAACTGGGCTTAAGACTTAATTTTTTTTGATATTGCATTCGTATTCACAGCCGCAATTATCGTCACATTCCTTTAGCGAGGAGTGACTAGTTTGGGCGCATAGGAATAAGGAGAGCGGATGGCCAGTGGCTTCTTCGATATTGAAGTGTGTGCCTCAGGCAATAATGTTTCTTCAATGGCCATCGGCGTCTGTTGGCGTCTTTGCTCGATGCAACTCAGTTGTATAAATTATTGGCTTATTCCATTTTTCTTCTGCCTTAGTAATGTATAGTTGAAATAACGCCTTCAGGTGAGCTCGCGGTGCGTTTGATTTGCCGGCACATACCTGAGTTATGCTGTTGCAGTCACCTCGCGTTTCGTAGAAGATAAAATGAGGTGCATATTGCCCATGTACACGACTACTGTCCCAACGAACGGCATTTTCTTGAGGCCTTTCAGAGAAAGACAGAGAAAGAGAGAGGGAGAATAGGGAGGCACCTTTTGAGACCTAAGCAGCGATGGCTTTCCCTTGAGTTAATGTGTGACTTCTGCATGTTTGCATTTTGTTCCTTGTGAGATATTTTCTTAATAGGCCGTGAGATAAACGTCCCTTCCATTAGTTGAAGGATATCTGCGGCTTGACGGAGTCGTAAAATTTCCTAATATCACGTTGAACAGCCTTTTTTTTACCTTTGCGAGATTTATTTCGTCTATGACTTCAAAGAAATGGTCTGTATTAAAACGTTTTTGCGAAAACCGTGGTGAATACGTGGCATTTTCGGCTCCATTGTAGTATAAAATTGTGCACAAAGGCAGGACCAAAGAATTTCGACCTGCTGAGCAGTTGCGATATAAGCTCACAAATTTGGCGGCTTTTTCGCCTCGCCGTTGTCTTCGCATGACCGGTCATATATGCAAGTTTCTAATCCTCCGAGTATCTTACCATTGAAGTGAGGTAGTTAAAGAGAGAGTGCAATTCTGGCTTGACGCGATTTTTTCTTAAATTCAGTGTTTTATTTGTCATTCCGTCAAACTCTGAAACATTTTTTGATTGCATATAGGTAAACTTATTTCTGAAATATCTATTTTAAACTTTCCCACCTCCAACCTGTCCTGTCCCATTTTCGCTCTGTTCCCTGATCATGTCCAATATATCCAGGTATCCTCTTTTGGAACAAATTGTTCTTTCTGCATTAACATCTACGCGCCACACTTTCCACCAGCGTATCTTTTTCGAATACATCATCTGACTGAGTTTCCTCATATTCTTGTGACTCTATGGAGGATTTTTTCTGCTCCCGAAGGCGAGATCTGGTTTTATAACAGCTCTCATAGAGATGAGGAAGTACATGGGGGTTCCGTGGTGGATATTGGTTTCAGAAAATCCGCCATAGAAACGAGGGAATTTCGGGCATGGGTATCTTGCGTCGACAACATCCGTACTCCAAAATTAATGAGTCATCTTTATGAGGGATCTCAGCGACGGAATTGACTCGGAACACGGATCGGCGTGGGCAAAGGGCCATAGCGATTAATTGGGAACACCATTCAGCACATTCTTCGAAACTGTTCCGCGAAGCTTATAGTGCACTAATGAAAAGAAAAAGGTTCACAAGAATGTAATGAAAGTGTATTTGGCCATTCGTTATGAGTGTGGTGTTTGAAAATCTGTTGCTTTAATTTCAAAAAGATGAAATTTCGGAGTATTATGTTTTACTATTCACTCGATGCTTTCATTCTAGTAGTGCTGTACGTTGAGTGAGTCGACTAAAAATCTTCTTGGGAAGGCCAATAAGCGGCGACTTTCCCTCATAAGAATAATCGAATTCATACAGCGCATTCTCGAGAAGCGATCTAATGCAATGCTAGCTTCGCATCTGGGCGCATCATAGCTTCGTTGCACAATATTCAGGTGGAACTACAGTAGTCTGCTGATGATAATACTATTTTGCGATGATGCACAATTTTTTCGTACCTTTTAAATGAAGCCATAGCTGGAGATGCTTCTAGCTGAAACTTTTACTATGTATATGGCACAACGTTCTTCGTTTTGCTTCTAGCAGCGTCTTATTAATGACAATGGCTGGAAAATTTTTGCTACATGATATACATTGACTAAAAACCGAATGATCCTATAGAAAGGTGAACGTTTTGTTCTGTAAACTCAAATATCCTCGTTTTGTAGCAAGTATAGAAAGCGCTTATATAAGAAGTCGATGAAGCTGTTGCAAAGTGGCTGTCGCTGCACTTCTCTTGTGTCGTTTCTTTGGTCGTATAATTTCCGCCCTATTAAACAACCGATGCCTCGAAATATCTTTGGCCAACTTTACTAATAAAGCAAACCTAATAGCTACTATAAAACAACTCTTTCGTTTTCGGCGGTCGCTGATGAGCAGATCCATCTCATATGAGACGCATAGCCGTTCAGCAGTGATAAGTCGATGTTGCCACCGTTGAACACCGAATAGACGGCGATGGAGGTTGTAGACGTCATCAAATGATGGAATTTGCTGGTGCATGAGGTGCGGTTATGAGTGCACTCCATCACAGCGTTTCTGTGAATCGTGACTTGCCGCAACGTTTGATCTCACGTAACCTGCCGATTCCTCAAAATACATTTCACCAGTAATAGTTGGAACGCTATTCTTTCTAACATACTTTGTAAGTTAACAGTGAAGTTTTCGTTCAGAGTGGTATACGTGGGCGAGATAAAGGAATGCAGCTGACTGACGGGAAAACTAACCAAATATCTATTCTTTTGAGGTCGCACATCGCTTCCTCTTGAAGTCAGAAAATTGAAGCCAGTGTTAACAGCATTCAGTATGTCATTCCGAGAGGAGACATAATTGTTCATATCACTATCCTTTATATGCCACATACCAGTAGATTATGGTAAGAGATGATATGCGCGTTTGGCGTGGAAAAAAGCATGAATGTGTGCAAGGTGGACATCGAGTGGCTTTCGTTTTCATCGTACTGCGTGGCAGGGTACCGCCTGAAAAATTTTACCACTAAAAGTATACTATTATAGGAGATGGGCATTTAAGACCATTAGAAAACTCAGTAATTCTATGGTCTTTTGTATATTTCTGTGCCCTTAGGTCAGAAACGAATATTGTTAGATAACCATAGGCGGCTGTATACGTAATGCGTCCTCTTTGTTGCTGTATGGTTGTGATAAGGAAACCCTTTCTTTTTTTTTCAATCACTTTCTGTAATGGTGGTTGTGGCAAAAACAACCTGGAGAACCGATGTGATAGAGTTGAGGAATTTCGAGGTAGTTCGACTGTGAATCCTAGTGGAAACCTCTGGGCGACTTTTTTTAGGGGCTTTTGAAATTGCTTTTTTTTTGCTAAAAAGATTCGCTCGCAATGAGAAGGATATCGCCCACTCGATAACAAACAGCCAGCATTCAAAACTTACCTCGAGAAAAATTGATTGCTGTTAAAAAGTCGCACTTCCATAGTATTCACGTTGGCACTTCTCACATGATAAATTCATAACGTCTTCTGCCTCGAGTTTTTGAAAATTTTCTCACAGGTATTGTCTTTCGATAGGCCTTTTCCTGCTGCTATGCCAGGTGTCTCATTTACCAAGGTGAGCGCTTCGTGTGTGCTCATCTCTAGCAACGAAACACCTCAAGTTGCGCCTCCCTCCAACTAGAAGCGCTTCTCCATCACGTCGGGATAGCATCTTCGCGATACGTTTAAGCAAGCACATAGTGGTGCATAAGTAGTGCTGTGAACGGATATTCGAACGGTTTCATGGCGCGTATCACACATAATGTGGACCCAAGATGAGGAAGGATCTTGCGAAACTGAGACACCTCCATCCTCATCAACAACAGCTGAGGTTTGTAGCTTAATATTTAGCCGCTCAATTTTCTACGTATAAATACTAGAGCAATAGATGATCTATCGAAGTCTCTCTCATACTGAGAGCAATATCGATTTCAAAACAGCAAATCTGAAACCGCCGGAAGCATCAAGGAACTAAAAAATTTCTGCTCTTTTTAGTTCATATATCGACTATTATAGTAAATCTTCGCTTTGAATAACTCCAACTCTATCTGAATTAGGCGCAAGTGAATAGAATGATCTTGTCTCGGTTGACATGCTTTTTTTCCATCGCTGTTCTTTCGAAAATTGTTTAAATGCAAATTTAGCACATTATAAGAAGAGCAGCGTTTTTTAAAACGTTGCCTATCCAGCAGTGGATATTAAGCTTGAGCGCTTTGATGAAAATACAGACTGGTGTTATATTAGCTCTTCTAAACCGCATCGTCGACGTTTGCGATGCATTGCTTCTTACGTGCCAATTTTATAACGGAAATGACTAGTTTTATACGCTGTCTCGGATCGAAAAAAAAACGATTAATTTTCTGGAACATCACCTTTTCATTTTATCGGATGGAAGCAGAATACGGAAAGGAAGAAAATTTATGCGTCAGACACTATCGTATATTCTTATCGCTGCTCGACTGCGAATGAAATGCAAGCATCTTTTACGCACCGCACGTTGATGCCACAAATATCGCAATAAAGAGGCAGAGTCTAGTGCTTAGAGAATTGAGCGCATGCAATTGCGCCAATTGCATTAGTGTTCCGTTAATGATTCGTTTCGCACCTGTATTTAACAATTCGATTCGCATAGGCAAAACTCAGATGGCAATATGCACATTTTCCGGCATCTGACGTAACTTTCCGTCGTAGATCAGAGTAAAGGGGAGATTTGCGTGCCATATTCGCTAATGCAGTATGTTCAGTGTTCGCTTTGAAGTTTGCCTTTCCTTGTTTGCTTGAGTTTGCTTGAGGAACCTTGTACTCTTCCATTGCTCTTGTTCTACCTCCTCTCTCAGATCATCTTCTGAAACCACAGAACCGCTTCTGACTGAGAACACATGTCCATAAATATCATATAGCAAGCTCTTTCTGAAAAAACTCAACAACCAGAAAGGTAAAAGTCTATTCTTGTCTTTCCCACACATCTAGTGACGCATTCTCATACGGCTGATGTCACTCCACGTACGAAACATGGAAGTAACACCACCAAATCTTTGCATCGTTCCTCATTTTCAGTGAATTTTCGCGAAAAGAAATTGAATGTAATTATATGTAAAGCATGACTTGAATTCATCTTTAGTCTTTGAAACTGTTGCATATACGTTCGTCTGCGCAATATGCTAAGCAGATTCATTTCTTAGCTATGAAAATCTGCGGCAACGAGGCATTGAGAATTCTGCTCCGTTTGACAATTCCTGATAAGGTTGCAAATGACAACTGACGGTTCTATGAGCGTGTGAACAAACTTGACTAAATTTTCATCTTTGAAGCGAATTGTGGACCATTGTTCGGAAATATCATTTATGAATGCGAAAATTTTTTCAACTCATAATTGTAAATATCGAATCCGCAACTACTAGAATCGTTAAATTAATGAAGCCCATGCGCTATTCACATACATTCGACTAATGTAACCTTTGTATTGCCCGGTATGAAACGGCTGTGCAGAACAATATCTGCGCAGGAAAACACATTTGAGGCGAAACAATTTTTCATCAGCAGCCAGTCACTTTTTCACTGAATAACTGACGAACTAAAGATGCGTATATTTTCTCTTATATTAAATGACGAAAAATATTGAACGATATTTGATGCATGCAGCAGCTTCATATCTCATGAGAGCGCTGAGACAGATCGTTTCGCAAACCCATCTATGATGCCATCATAAGGTAGGGTGAGCACTCTAATAGCAGTTAGAAGTTCTTTATGTCCTCTCTTTTCGTGGAGAATATTCCTGCAATGTTAGGCCATTCCCATTCATACGCATTAAAGACCCCAGCGTGCCGATCCGATAAAAAGGGAAACCCATGGGTCCACCGTTCATTTTGGGACGATTTCTTACACTGCACTTATTAGCGAAAAGACTGTTAAGTGAATCAAAATATATTCATTATGATCACCTCCCTCGGCTAGACCCATTAAACCCAAAACAGCGCGGTCTCTTGGGAACTTGTGTGGTGCTCTTTTGATGTTTAAACTGTCAATGGATTGGTACCTCGAAGCTACTAGTAGATGCTCCATCCTCATTGTCTTTTCGCAAGAAGTTTTGCAGGCATGTAATGATCAAAATGCACTCTTCCAACTGACTCATTGCAATAGATCTTCATTTTAGCATATGCAGGTTATATCGTGCTCTCATTCGTTTACATAGTCAAATCGTATTACGTTAGAATTGGTGCTTGATGCTAGGAAATTTGCTGAGTCTCATCACGTACATATGAAATATGAAAAATATTTCGCCACGACCGACTAAGGACACATGTAAATTGCAATGAGGTAATAAAGTCTAGTACTAGTATCTATAGAATGTAGTGTATATTGTGGTAGTGTTTTGGGTGAAATACCAGTTGTCGATCTGCTGTATTGCTGTGAGTAGATGTGGAGAGCTTCTTTAGGATGGAAACGTCTAGAGCTCAGTTGAGATACTTCAAGCGCATCTCCGAATTTTATAAGCGAACTAGACGAAAGTTTAATGCAATACCGGCAACATCCAGCTCCACAAGGGGTAATCGAACGGATGCGTCGGTTCGTGATGAGCTCGCCCGCATTATGCGAATGCATGGCCCATAGTCATGGACGCAGACAACGCGGGCCACGATGAGAGGAGAGCGTCGAAATGTGAAGCAGCATGCTTTTAAAGGATGGCCTCTTAATCCTTCGCTTTCCTTGAAGCAATAAGCGGTCCTTGGCTAGTGCTTATTTTCGCACTCGCCGTAATGTCAATCACAACTGCGGTATATTCGCCATGCTCTACACTATGCAAATCTGCCCAATTCACATCGCTTACATAGGCTGGTCGCCACCTCTTAATTCCATGTTCACCCTTCACAGCTCCTGGGCGTCAATTCGTTCACGCTTAAACGTTACGGGACGGAATACTTTATTCTTTCTCATCGCTGTTTTGCTGGCGTTAATGGCAACGCTATGAAAACACTGTTTATTGCTGTTGCAATTCAGCAAGCCCGATGTATAAGTGGACAAAGGCTACTTGGTGAGCGTAAATCTGGAGATATTCTAGTTTTACATGGAATTTACATTGCTACTACTGTAGCCATCTAAGTCAAACTAGTGGAGGTACTACACCACTGCTCCCGTTTAGTCTTTATGTATGCAGTAGTCGACGCTATATGGGGGAGAGGTGTTGGCAAAAATTCATTCGCATGACTAGGTTTTCGATTTTTGTTTTCGCTTTTGAGTGCTGCTTTGGGTGTTGCACATTTCAGCCTTTTCAGCATATTACAACTATTTTATGAACGACCATATAGACATGTCAATGAATACGTATACCTTCTATTGTTCTTTAAATGTTTCGACTTGCAAAAGGATTGCTTGCCAGTATTAACACTAACATGTCTTTTCTGTATTTTCCCATTTCTCTAAATGTCATAGTCGAGAAAGGTGAACGTTACTAAGATTTTTGCAACCGAAATCAAAAGGTTTCATTCTTACCTTCGGTATTGCAAGAAGCTCAAACACTGAGGTTGGATCTGCGTTATATTCTTTATAAGTATCTAAACATCAGTATTTTTAAGGCTTTTGATTTTCGCAGCGCTTTCAAGAGCCGAAGGATTAAACGTTGACAAATATCTGAGAGTAGGACGTTTAAATAGCTCATTTACGCTATATATGCTGTTGTCTTTCAAATCATCACTGCCCATTTTGTAGCTTTTTACGCGTTTTCGCAAAATTTCAATGCAAAAATGCAATCTCTCCACATCGTATCGGTGTACATATACGCGTGATTGCATGTGTTTGATCTGTATGCCTGAGAGTTTCAACTGAGGAGCTGTTGCATTGCTCTGTGCAATATCACATATTGATCCGTCTACTTCATGAAGAATTGTGGATATTAGAAGCTTTATAAAACCTTTCTGCATGTATTTCACACCGCTCGGATCCTCATTTTCTCATTCAATTATTTGGCAAAATTTTATTTCGATCATCGAATCGTTAAGAATCCGAAAGTTCCATTCTACAAAGTGTGTTTTACTTTTTGTAAAACTAAGAAATTGGTTGCTCAAAGGTGAAGATCAAAAGTGCATGTGGTGCCATTTCGGTTAGCATGATTCTCCTTTTTGCCTTTTCTTACATCTCGCTTGTTTATCACCTCAAGATTTCCCCACAGGCAGTTCTTTCAGTTCTTTCAATTGTGGTCGCGCAGATTAGTTCATAAGTATTTCGGTTTGCCTCACTGATGACAGTAAAGTGTGCAAAGTAAAAACTCGAACCATTGTGATATAAAGTTTTAGCAGACACTGCCACATTTGGTTATCCCAATGCCGATATTTTGGCAGCACTGTTGGATTTACCCCTTTCTGCGCCTTATTTTTCTCTTTAAAAGTGCTTCTGTAATCCATCATCTCACAACATATCAAATCATCTCTATACCAATGGCATATGACAAGCGTTGATGTTTTTTTTGCAAGTTTCTATGAGTGCGAAAAACGAGACAAGTTATAGATGCATTTTTGCTGGTTTGCTTCTCTGCTTCATTCCGTTGCAGTGCATTTGTATCACTTATGGAAAGGTTTTCGGCATTTGACATCGAAGTTCCATCCTTATTGATATTCTTGTTTTCTATTCATTTCAGTATTGATGTATGCAGCTTTAGCGTTAAGCAGTTGAAGTGGAAATATGCCCACCTTACTATTTTCGAAGAAAATAAAGCCTCGATCTGCTTTGGACATGGTTTATTATCCTGAAAAGAATGCTAAAATGCACTTTAGTAGAAAAAGGGCTAGCGGTTAGCAAAAGGTAACAGTCTATTTTCTTTCTTCTCCTTTCCTTCTGCTTCACTCCCTTTTTCTAAAAGGTTTCTAGAAACTTCTTCACGCGGAGTTTTCTATATTATCTGGTCAGTGAGCTATAGTCGAAACTGCGGTCAAAAAACGTAGAATGATCAAAACGCCGATTGCAAGTAAGCCGACTCCAAATCTTTTCGATGTTGCCACTTTCATGGGAAGTGTATTGACATGAAAATTGGGGAGCAAAACAGATGCGAAAACTTACGATGAAATCAACCGGAAGTAGAATCATGGTCGTGGTGACTTGCGGGTTTCTGAATTTTCATAAAATTTAGGCAGCATTAGGTCATCGAACTCTCTACGCTGAATTATATGAACAATCGTCTTGACCGATTGCTTGCCACCATTATCGTTGCAGTCGAAGTGCTTAGTCGAGTTCAACATCTACCAGATTTGCTATGAGAAACTTTAATATCTTCGAAAATATTTTCTCGTCAAAATAATTCGAAAAGCACACCAAGAAGGGTTATGCAATATGCGCTTTTGTATATTACTCAGTCAACCAAGTCAATTGCCAACATAGACATAAGAAAACGGTGATAAAAACCTATTAATCTGTTTCCCTGTTATACAATGAAAATAGTGGAAAAAACTAGAATCTCCTTTCCATGCGATTACATTTCAAATGCATGCGTTTGGTTCATTGTAGCCGAAAACTTTAAAGACGTTTTCGATGCAATTGAATGAGCAATTAATTTGAAGATTAAAAAATAGCAAATCAGAGCAGTAATGCTGCAAAGAATTCCAGTTTCTTTGACTCACCCGAGCTCGTCAAACGAACACTAATAATAATGCTCTATGTCCGAAATTCTTGATGATGCTATAAAAAAAACGCACGACGGCAGCGCTCGAACGATATTTTGGCTTGGCTTGCTTTCACCACATTATGAGGTCGTTGATTTTAAGTAGTTTTTCGTAGCAGAAAATATATAGTATCACATGAATTCTGCAATACTCGTAAGGATGCCAATTTCCGTTGTTTTTTATTGGCTGATTGTTCATCGCGTTAACTTCTTTGTATATTAATGTGGCACACGTTTTGGTTCTATATATAGACACAATATGTCTTTAACGTGACATATTTTCGATGGACATATCGTGACATGTTTTGGATTTGTTCCTTTTTGTGGGCTATGAAATGAATCGTTCTAAAAGTTCATTTTATTGCCAAAGAAGCTAGGGTGGAAATGAAGCACGAATTGATAAGTCACATGCTATTGGCATTGCAAAAAACCAAAACTGATTGTAGCAATGGGAGGATTTTGATTTTTATTTATAGGCGCTTTCATAGGCCATTTTCATTGGCACTTTGATCTTTTTTTGTTTTTTGTTTCTTTTGTTTTATAGTTGCTAAATTAAGCAAACAATTTTCACGTGAAGTAAATTTATCTAAACGTGTTTGTTTTGCTGAGCGCATTGTTTGAAATTTTTTTTGCGGAAAACAGTACTCGTAGTCCACGGTACAAAGCTGGATAGAGGGTGTGATCTATTTTACTTCAGGAGTGCTTTTTTTAAGGATAAAATTCTACTGATTCTATTCCTTCTTTAGTGTGCATTGCAAGGAAAATGTCTTCTCCCTTTCCCTCCCCTCCCCCCCTCCCTCCTCACCTTCCTTCACTGCAGAATTGAGCGGTTCAAAAATTCAAATGCGTGGTTCAAAAATGGTTCAAAAATGCGTGGTTCAAAATGCAGAAATAAGACATTGTTATAGAGCGCTGCTGGCGAAAGATAGTATGAGCTTTATGTTATACGGTATTATTAGCTATACTTCGTGTGAAATTTGCCATACCTACCTACAGTCCTAACTCCAGCGTAACTGTTTACAGCGTTTACAGCGTTGGACTTTTTTGCAACCACAAACTTCGTTAACCGCCATAAGTCACTATCGCACTGCCGCATTGCCCCTCTCCCCCACAACCCTCACTCCCTCAATATTTCCGTTTTCCTGCAAGAATGAAACGATGGAAGGTGTGCTAATTATTTCAAGACTCTTACCTCACATCATTGACGATCTTCCGAGCCAAATGCATTCTAAGTATAATTTAAGCCGTTCCTTAGAGTATACTATGCAGTAATATAGCTGATTTCTGCTACGCTATATCTGTGCTCTCGAAAGTCTATACGAGGCTATATTGTAGCATGGAAAATGTAGCAGTCGTATTGCAGAATGTAGTAAAATTTAAGGAGTATCAAAAACATCGCCATTTGAGACTTGCCGCAACTTCGCTTATGGAAATTAGCGCGCTAGTACGGTTGCCAAAGCAGATCTGTCAACTTCATGAGCATTTTACGGCGGGAACATGTTTAAGGGGCAAAACGTGCGAGAAAGAATGCTAGTGAAAGTTGTCTAATAAATTACGGTAGGTCGATGTAAGTGAAATACGACTGCATTTTCGCTGCTGTTTTGTTATCTGCTCGGTTTAATCAGATTAGTTGCCCTGAGGATGGACCACTAAGACCGCATTCATTTCTAGTCCATCCAGCACGTTATCTCGCCTTTTATATGAATATACTTTCAATTGAAATATTGTTATAAATAGCATATGGAGTCGATATTTTTACCTTTGAGCGTTTTGTATAGTCGGACCTTCTCCAGTCTGCGCTCTTTTCGATTGAGTCAGGCGTTTCTGCAGGCGTTGTTTTCCTCGCGCCCTAATTTCATGGAGTGCGGAACGCGAGCATTGCTTGCTCCTGATAATTGATACTAAAACGACTTCAGGGTTGAAAGACACAGAACGAACTGCTTCTCTCTAAGTAGCCCTTGACCGAACGAGAAAGAATTTGGTTTATTTGGCTCATTACTATTGCGACATCGACTGAAGGCTAAGTGCACTTCGAGATATGCTTGTAATCTAATTTATAGCCCAAATTGAGTTGAGTAGGGCATGCCTTTTGCCAGGTTACGTATCGTTGTTTTCGCTCCTATTGGATGCGAATTACAAGCGAGTATGCAGCGACGTTTCATGTTTTTTTTTTTTTTTTTTGACGATGTAGTGGGGCATATTGTTTCAAATGCCCACTGGAGCGTTGTTTGCGTGACGTTTGCTGAGCGCCATTCTAGCGTTCTATAATGAAATCCGTTAACAAGAGGCATTTACAAAGAAGATCTGCGCACGATAAACGAGTGCGGAAATTTTCTATCGTTGGTCGCTCATCGCTAATGTCTACGGATGCGTTCATACCAGTGTGCAACACATCTTGGACCCTATGTACAAACCGTCAAGGGTGAGTATTTACTGCAATACTTCGGATATTTGTTCTTCACAAGTGAAACTCATCCAATCTGCTGCAAATTTTTGGTGCTATCATGTGGTAATCAATGCAACGCGAGCAGTCTCTAGTGCAGTTCCCTCACAGTAATAAGGAGGCGTGCGGGAAACGCCCGTAGGTCTTCACTGAACATCTAATTCCAGTATAGTCATCAAATGATGTCTGCACTTTCTTGTTGCCTCCACTGGTCTGACACTTAATGTCACTCACCTCAACCGATCTTGTTGTGTCTGTGGCTCATTGCTGATGAAACGAAAAGGTTCACTTTAAGTTGTTCTTGAAATGCTGCATAGAAACCTGGTAGGCGTTATACCCTCAAAACGCAAAAATGCAGGTGTTCAAGAGTTTGAACTTAAGAGCTTCATCAAGACCTACATTAGTAACTGCAAAAAAAGTGCATTTTGGTGAAGAATGCAGGCGAAACAAGAGACTTTGGAATCTAAACGGTTAAGCACAACTACTGCGCACGGAACAGAGTCTCAAACTGCGCCCACCAAGCCGCCTTAATTCGCACATAAACAACCGGCGCTTCATCAAATGCGTTTGAATGGGGCATATTACTTGACCTGTCTTCTCATTTGATACTTTCAGGCCATGACCACCCACGACGGTGACCTTACTTAATATGAAGTGAAGTTAACAACAGTGACCGTATGTTTGAATTATTCAAGTGAATCCGGTTGAGAGAATGAGTGCGTATATTTTCGTGTTGAAAATTACGAAAGAATGAATCTGTGAAGCGCCGTCTTCGGTGCGATTCGTGATTTCTGGAACTCTTAAATGCTGCCACATGTGTAGGTTATGAGCGTTAACAAGGTTTGAAGATAAAGGGGGGAGGGGATTGGGTGGGATCAGCTAATCCGAATATTTGAGACATTAGCACTAAAAGTTTCCATAAAGTAGTTCTGGAGTGGTCTCAGGCCAAAAACCATGCAATTTATGAGCGCATTCAGTGAGGAGCGTGCATGTGTGGTAAAGGCAGCAATATGGAAAAAAGCATAATCTATTCTAATGTTTATTTTTTGTGTTCACTACCAGGTTTGCGTTGCTCTATGCATGCTACCTTAGCCATCTGAAAATGCGCAGCGTCGGCCAGTCGAGGTTGAACGCATGATTAGAGGTCATGTGAGTATGTCAAATGATGGCGCAATAAATGCTGCGCGTACTTGTTCATCTGAATGAAAACAAACTATGAGTATGTGCAAGTAATGAAATATGGCTGGCATCTGGAGAAGGGCATTGAATCATGAAGCATAATTGAACGTATTGTTGCAGTGCATGCATTGTGCGAGTGGCCGCCTTTCCCTGGCACTACTTACCTATGGGAAATATAATATGCAGCTATACCTGCGTGCGTTACGTTACAGCATTCGCGACTGGTACTTCTAATAAAATAGGCTCATTCTAATTAACCCCTCTATTTGATTTTTTTGTAGCAATTTTTTCTGTTCGAGAAATTTACTTTTGAATTATGCACCGTTTTAATTTTTGGAATTTTCAGATTTAAATTCAAATTAAGCAATTTTACAAAGCTATTTCAACCTTGAGCAATCAAGCAATTTAATCAAAGCAATTTTTTCGAAGTGGATCCCCTATTGACACTCATCGCAGACAACGCACCGTGCCGCTCTCCCCCGTTCGATTTTCCTTTTATTGAAAGGTGAGATGTCTGGTTGAAGTTCACGCTTTCATTGCGACATTTGCGAATATAATCCCCCAACTGCATTGTAGAACATCTCTTCCGTAATATAGCATATGAAGTATCGAAAACATTATCTTCCCAAGTCTGTGGCTGTGAAGCATATGAAATACAGTTGAACCTGATTTTCATTGTGGCGGATTTGCTTTCTAAGTTGAAACACAAGTTCATAACTCGTAAGGAGCTGATTAAATCGAAGAAATGCGCATATGTTTGCACTTAGTTTCCGATCATAGCAGTCAAAAATGGTTGAGGCGACATTCATACTACGTCATTTATCTCTTCTACATTCAAGTGATGTCTTTTACACAACAACTTTGATATTATTCTGTTCATCTTCCGAGAGGATGTATTTTAGCGCAGTGAGATTTTAAATGCCTTGAAGATTTTTGATATGAATTTAATATGCCCTAATCAAAGAAAATGAGGGCATATTAAACTCATACTGCATAACAGGATTTCTTCTATAACCCTCATTTTATGTGCGATAGCCCCCAAGCTGCGCAATACATACACTCACGATCTGGGGCTGTACAATTTTTCATTCGTTTTTTTTTTTTACACTAACAAATCGATAAAAATCGAATCAAATGTTAGGTTTTTAGCCTTGCCTGCAACAAAAATGGAAGCTTGCTGACCAAATAGCTTCATTTTAAAGGATAGTAGTTTTTAGTCTAGAACTTGTGAGAATAGTCTGAAGCCAATTGTTAGGAAGAAAAAAACAATGGGAAAAAAATTACCATAATCCCATACAGAGCTCTCTTATGTTAGTGTGTTAGTCAAAAAAGGCGGCATGCTTCGCTAACTTCGCACGTTATCCAGGTTATTCCCATAGTCGAATAAATATTTAGTGCTCAGAGGCCATCATTCGTCAAATCAATCTTTGGGTTGTTTTGAAAATTTCTATTTTGTTTTGCTTAGCTCCATTCCACATTGTGCTCGTTCTATTAAAAAACTGTAAAAATTTCTACGGTCATCTACTTCTAAAGCCGAAACCGCAGTTCTATTGAATTGGAATATTCTTGTATCCATCCAAAAAAAGAGCTTTTATGTTTGCGCTTCAGTCAGTGGTCCAGTCATTTTAGTTGTCTTTAGGGAAGAGTTCAAGACTTCTCTTCCGAAAAGAAATCTGTCTAAACTTTCCGTCGTGGACGCAAGATTTGATAGCCCATGGCTGCTATGACTGGATATTTCTCATCTTCAAAATGAATTAGCACTGCGCAGTTTGATGATGATTTTTTCAGATTAATTTTTTTTAAACAGCTATGTGATATAGCCAAATCCATGCTTATGTTTCGCCTGTCTGTCCGTAGCTTTCTCAGTATGCCAGCAACATGAGTTTCATCATTAATGGGTTCTGACCAATGTAATCTGTACCACAAGATGGCCTCTTTCCTCCAATTTATTTCCCCATCATCGTCCTCTATTTACCTAGTTGATTTTGAAGGTCTTATAAAATAATCGGCTCAATTTTTCCTTCATCCATTCAGCGATCCTGTAGAACATTTGTGTAGTCCGCCGCTTTCAAATGATAATGCATTATTTTGTCCTTAGTTGCACGGACTTCGATGAACTCTTGGCTCAGTGAGGTGAAGCGAAAACTCAAATGCTATTCGGCCTTCCCAGCGCACTTTCCATGACAAACTTTATTGTTCACTTGTTGAGTTGCTTTTGAATGCTTTTGAATTTTGAATTTTGAGCCCTGAACAAAGGGCTTGAATTTTTCAATAATTTTCAACGCAGCCTGCAGATTCGGGCGTGGCTGTTAGGTGTCTTAGAAATGTCCACAATCCATTCATTTTGCTTACTATGTATATTCGTTTTTGTGATGTGTTTAGGCTAGGGTATCGAAAACTAAAGCATTTATGATGAATGCTTTCCGCAAAAAAAAAAATGCAACATGCTAACTATTTTGGGGAGCAAAACTAATAAGGCGTTGAACTTCATGGATTACAAAGGAATCGGGGAACGACTTGAGCACACGCAGATATGATGATATGTAAAAACACACAAGTGCACACAGACGTACGCAAGCACAAACAGGCACATACACGCGGGCATTTGTATAGGTGCACAGCCGTTTGCGGTCATACACGGGTACAGACACACAGTTGCAGAGGTACCAGACACATGCACAGACACAGATATAGAAAGGTCGACACACGCGCACTCGCACACCCATTTGGCGTAATAATCAAGACGCTTATCTCCTCATCGACAGCTAATCATGAATGAATGAGAATGACTTTAAGCAAGCCGCATATATGGCAACGGTGCCGCTGATTTATGGAGTCTAATAGGGGAGTATTACGAGCTATAAACGAACGGTGCTCGAAGCTTGAACATTGATCATGCGTGTTGCTCCATTAATGCACGCCGTTATTCTATGTAAGCCATCGCAGACGTACAAACTTTTGCATACAACTCAACACGTAAATCCAAAATATATAGAAATTTAGCGCAAGAAGTGCTGCATTTGTTGCGCAGTTCTTTTGTATGCCTTTTATTTATAATTATAATCAAGCGTTTAACTGAGCGCATAGTCATAATGACTGCGAAATGCAGGTGAATTAGCACACTTATGTGGGCATATACAAATGATATGTACCTACTAAAAGTAAGATTACCAGTAAAAAGAGTCGCATTATTCGATCTTCCGATCATCCTTTGTTCTTTATGGTGTCTTTCGTTTTTTCTTCTGTATTTTCCTGTCAAAAAATGGGCTGTTATTTTCACAGTTGCAGTTTATGGACTGCACTCCATAGAAGCAGTAAATTTGTATGCTTTTGCTTTTTCTATGTGTTTTTGCAAGTTTCTTCAAAAGCACACAGTATTGAGGTGACCTCTTTAGGTATGTACGTAGTTTTGCATTTGTCTCAGCAATACTTCCAGTTTGCGAAGCACAAGTCTACTTCAATGAGTTGACTGAATTTAACCTGCACTGCAGCACTGGCCATCTCAATTCCATCGCAGCTGACCATCTTTAGTATCACTTTTTGACGCTCGAAAGAGCAATAAAATTTACAAATCATTTTTGCACTCCACCCGCGAAGTTCAAACGAAGTGGAAAAAAAATTGTACTCAAGAATTTGCTGCAGCTAACAGAATAAGTTTTAAAATTAATAATGGACGAATATTTAGCGGACTTTTTATTCCTACAGTAGGTTAGGATTACTCTTTTATTTGTCGGGTTTATTGTGGCATTTATTTGCTCACAAATGAAAATATAGTGGCTTGCGCTAAAGGCGAATAATTTAGCACTTTTGAAAATTGGAGCTTCGAGAATAGCCGAGCAAAATCTCGTTAAGAGAGGCAAACAGATACATATTCTGCATTTTGCGGGTAGAAGAAAACGAGGAAAATGTCGTAACCAATTTGCTCGCGTCGACATTTTTTTTTGTAGGTATAACCGCTATCCACGTCATCCCTCATTCAACGCCATGCTTCGTCGTCATCTCTTGTGCTTACCAATGATTACGTTGTCAATATGCCAAAGATCATATAGAGTTCTTTTTAACTGCTAATATAATGCGTTTAGAAGAGCATCACTAATCCAAGTTGGTCTCATTTGAAAACCATTGCCTATCAAAACACGTCTGAACGTAATTTAGACTGAGGCATTAATGTTACAGTACTGAAATCTCAACGTTACTTATGGATAAGTCGAAACTCGATTGAACGCCTATATGGGCCGAGTGCCAGAAACGGGTATTGATCAATAATAGCACTAAGGGCAACATCTCATAACGATCACACTCAAATTTCCATGGAGATGTTAGGCTCTAGCTTCATGCAGGTGCAAAGTATTTCATCACGCTGCTGAGAACGCCTTTGATGATATCTATTGTTCATTTGTCGACGTTCCACTTGGATGTTTGGAATGGCTTTTTTTAGGTTTTACCAATTGCTTGGTCATTAATTACATGCGGTCTGTATTTTCTTCTGAGCGCTTGGAACCAGGTGCTTGCATAATGTTATGTGAGAGATGCTACAGCTCCTCTATGGTTGAATCATGATGTTGCGCTCTTCCTTCGTATGACAGATCGGTGCGCTATTGTCAAAATTTATTTAGCGAATAAGATCTTGATCGTTTTGGAAAGAGAGTTTCGGAAGTCGGTTTTTGAAGTTAGGTGCTACGTATATTCTTCGAACGTAGGTGATCATGGTTGATGTTTGCGGCATATTGTTGTCGAGCCTAAATGAGCCTTAAGGCGTTTTTTTTTTCATGTGGCATTCCTTTCTTCGAAGGGTGATTCGCAGCAGTCATCACTAGCTCCATAAAGAGGCACTTCTATAATATCTCAAAAAGATCAACGACAAAAACACTTCCTGAAGTCAGCTGCTTCGTGTACTGCTTGTAAGACCACACTATTCCGACGAGTTCTTAGGAATTATCGCATTTAGCTCTTTTTCATCACTTAATGAACTGTCTCGGGGGCAACTCAGTGAGAGGACAAAAAAATTCTAAAGAATCTATTATAATGGAAAATTGATTCGCAAAATGGACCGCAGTGGCTAACGCTTCATACTTCTTTGCTCTGTATTGGCGCCGTGTGTCCCCCCTAAACATGGCGCTACAGCCATAGCGTGTCAGGTCTCGATCACCAACACATGTCATACTGAGTTAAACTTGCACTCTGCCTTCACATTCAACGTTAATTGAGAAGTGCGTGCCTCTGCGTTGCACTAGGCACCTTCCATTTATATTGCTTCTATCAGGCGCCTATCTACTTCAACTGAAACTGATCTCATATGATGGATTTTTATCCGACTAGCCATCATGCGTCGTAACTGAATCGCATTGTCGATGAACCATTCAACTCTCCAGCTGCTTGACAAATGTTGTTCACATAGAAGGTGACGCCCGTCTTACATTCTGTTCGAACATCTTTCCTTCTAGCTTCTGAATATGGCAGTAACGCTAATCGAACATCGTTTACAGCGGAAATCCTTACCATCAAAATAAATATAAAGGTTGCCGCGGAGGTTAGTAACTTACTTCTCTTCATGGCAATCGCAAATGTCCTCCATCGAAGGCGCTGCATAAAATGCTTGGCTATTGAACGGGCTATACTATGCAACTATAGATGCACTACGAAATGATAATTCTAAGCACCTCTGAGCTGGCGAAAGTTTTTGTTACTGGCCACTTGTACACGATGCAGGCGAAAACATGCAGAGGACATATAAGGTGTGCATTGGAGGTGGAGTGTTTGAATGGAAAGACATATAGAGGAGAGTGAAGCGTTGAAAGGATAAGGCAGCTGTTGTGGCTAGGATCGTGCAGTGACACTCGGCGTCGGTGGTCGATTTAATACAACCGCTAGCATTCGGTTACTGCCGGCAGGCAATCATTGTCGCTCCAGAGCATCGATCAGGTTCACCGCGAGAGTGCGTCTCATAAATTCCTTTCAACACACTAATCAGATATTGTCGCCACAGCGATGCTTATTGTTGCAACGGCAGCCGGTCGTTGTTCATCCCGTGTCCACAGGCGCATTCGCCATACAAGCATCTCAGCATAGGACACTTTTGCACAGTTCAGCTATGGTGTGTGCTTGCTTCCTATACTTCACAACGTCGCAATCGCTGACTGTTCTATACGCTGTTCACAACTTTACTATGTGCTAATCTAGATTGCACAAACGTCTCCAGCAATCATCGCTACTGGCTGATTTTCAAAAAAATTTTCTGGTCCGTTCAAACACGCTGCAACGCAATTATTTTCCATCAGAATACTTAGATGCACGGGCATGCCTTGTGGCAACGACACTTCGCAAAATTGGGGCGATACAAGGTAAACGTTGTTCTATAACAGATTCACTGCACATATTTTTCTTAGCGTTAGTAACTAGCGAATGTGGGCGTAGCAATGAGCATATACCAACTACTAATGTTTCTTTTCCACGCGGACTATCTAAGAGGCAGTCCCGAGAGCAATGTAAAAGCATTCAAATGCAAATCAAAGAAAAAAGTAAGTGACTCAACAGCGTACGCGCAGTTTGAAGATTAAAAAGTGCTTCCATTGCATTTCAATGGCGCAGAACGTGTAGCGCATCAATGTTCTTTCATTCATGTCAGTGTTATTACTGTTCGTGTAAATTGCTTATGATGCGCCCAAGGGATTAGTCACGACCAATACTAACGGCCAATCAATGATCTCAATAACAGCGAAATATCACAAGCGACCAAAAGAAATTCTGCAATTTCGATGTTTGTGCGTTAGTCTCACGCATGAAAAGTGTGCGGCAATTGTTTTTAGATACCTCGTAAGTACTTCAGATTCTCGTGTTTTGGGTCGTATACATTTGAATACAAATCGTCACTCTATTTTGATAGTGAGTAAATAAAAAAAGCATAGTAGTATCTTCGGTCAGTAGAACGTTGAATTAAAAGTTTCTTTCCTGATAGATGAAACTTTTCTGTGCTCATAGAAAATTGCTCGCTTAATTGGCAGCTCTATTTTGTGTAACCTCGAAGCATATTACTTCGTGTCGAATTCCCCCGAATGACTTGATTTGTAGTGACTGCACCACCTGAGCTGTTGTACAAAACAGTGCCATTCGTTCATTCAGATACTCTTGACGATTCTTCAGAAGTAGAGAACAGATTAGAAGATGACGCCTCACCAAACTGTGTACGTTCTACTTACTCATCATCGCAACTGCTAAGTTTGATCGAAGGCGGCATTTTCCAAGCCGGACCAGATCTTTCAACGTATTTCATAACTTTTGTTCAATTTTTATTCAATGCGCCTCTACGATCCTATTTCCATGAGCTTTAAGTCGACTGCGTTAAAATGAATCTCATTTGCTTGATATGCGAGCTGTCCCAGTCCATCTTCTGTGCAAAAGTGCACTCCTTTAGGAACAAGTTTGACACTAACCGGTAAAGTGGTCCTATTGAAATTTTCAGTTCAACCTTTGGTGATGGGCAGCGTTCACAAATGGAAAAATCATTGGTATGCACTGTGGCTCTATTGTGAGCAAAGACGTCCCCCCCCCCCCCCCACCCTTCCTTCTCCCCCTTCATGATTCATGTCCATAGGCATCTGAAGAATTGCCTACATGGCTGCACTTCCAATACTCTACATTCGACATATGTTTTTTTCTGAATTTTCAATATCACTTATTAGAGGTTAGTTTTACGTTTACCGTGGACGGCGCACAACTCCAGAGAACCACAACTCCAAACAGAGGAAGATAGTGGTTTAACCAGCGTATTTTTCATGCTGATATTCAAACAACATGCATAGAGCACAGAGTAATAAAACCTGGCTACTCCATTCATTCGTGAAGTTTCTTTGGCGAATGCTGAAAAAGAATTTCTTGTAGCGAAGGTCTTCAAACCAATTAATTGAATGTAGTAGAGAGCATCGGTCGCAATGAATGAGCGAAATGGCGACAATTGACTAAATAATCAAACAGAAGGGCCATTTCTTGGATTTTCGTTATTGCATGGCTAGCAGGCATTAATAGGATATAGCTATATATAAAAACAGTGACCAAAGTGCTATGACATTTTTGGAGATAGCGCGTTTTGATGAACTCACTTTGAATTGCTGTTGAAAGCACTGCGTCATACCTGCTTTCATTACTTGCTCATATTTGTGAATTTACAAACACTTAAATTTTCGCCTTTCTTGATCATTTCTAATTTGTTGTGCATAATTGGTGAGCACCTCTGAGTGCGGTTAGTTTCTGAAAATATAATAGAAAATATTCGATTTTCCCTGATTACTGCACAAATTTATTTCCCTCTCTCAATGCACCACTTCTATATTTATTTATTTGCCATCGTAAAGACGTGCGGATTGCGCATTTACCTTCCTATATGGTCATTTTGCGCTTCTTTTTCATTCCTAATGAAATCTATCAGCTATTTTAAGTGTTTTGGTGATCCTTCTTGTATGGATGACATATAGTAATAATAATATTTGTCGTAGGCGAACACCAGCCATTTAAAGTCCTTTTTTAGCGGGTGACAGATTTTAGCGATATCCCACAACTTTGCTCTCACTAAACAATTCATCAAATTGTGATTTAACGGGATCTTCCACTTGAATGACCTTTGACGATGTCCTCGAAGAGTTGGTGATTGCACACACAAGTATTCCATCATTTCTGAGCCATTGTTCTTAAGGAAAAGATTCGCCACCAACAAAGAAGACTTTCAATGATGTTCACAACTACGACTGCTTCAGGAGATGCATCGCCTTTAGTAAACTAGTGTAAAAAACATGCTGTATTGAGAGGGGAGGATACATAAGCATCAACAGACCGTGCCACTTTCAATAGTTCTAAAATGCTGCTAACTGCCGTACTCATCGGCTTGCTTCAAATTTTCTAAGTTTATGATGGAAGAATAAATCTATGTGGAGATAGGATGGCTTGGCAAGAAATTGTTCTCGATAGCCCAATTCAATTTATGTTGTGCATTACTGAGGTAAGGCGCTACAAACGTTGATTAAATTATACGTCCATATGTGGCCATTTCAACTGGGCTACTCTCTTCCTTTCATACGATTTCTCGGCTTGCTGCTTCTAGGGCGTCCTCTATTCTCTCTTATTGCGATGAAAAATAAATGTTTCGTTTTGTCAAACTTTATTTATGGCAATATAATTTTTTCTTTTGAATTACGCTGGTCGTTCCTACAAAACACGAGTGCCTTTAGGAAATGGTCATTATCCATATAAGCATCAGATGTAGTACTTTCGTTGAAACGCTGCTAAATTGTCACCATGTGACTATAAAGCGCTTTTTAAGAGGTTCTAAAGTAGCCGCATCAGACCAAGTCATATTTGTGTGAAAGCAGCGCGTTACGAGGGCCACAAACGTGGGCAACGGGCATTGAGCAGAAGTGCAAAATGTAAATTGGAGGATACGATATGCACCAACTTTGACGCAGCCATTCCGAGTGACGCTCCCTGCAAATTGCTTTTTGCCAGTCGTGATTCCAAATATTCCCTCACAACATTGGCAAAAACAAAATTTCTTGACGAATGTTTAAACGCCAGCCACCGCTCTACGAGCTCTATCACGTAGACCCGCCTCCTCGCACCCCAGCGTGCTCTCTCGCGCTCTCGTCTCTTTCCGCCTCCTTCCTGTCATTCACCGTTCCCACCCTCGGCTTTGTCTTTCTCTTTGCGCCCTTCGGTCATGGCTTCAAGTATGGGGCGCTTCTGAGGCCTTTGCCTGCCTGCTGTAGTTCCTCTAGAATTCCCCATCATCGGTTCGACCTTTCGTTCCATCATTTAAAATTTGCCTGCGTCTTCCGTTGACTTTCGATCTTTTTTGTCGTAACCGCAGTCTATGTTTGTCGCCCTTCCATTTTCGGTACAGACGATTTATCCCTTTGTTAGCTAGTTGGTCGCTTAACGTCCCTGTTCTAAAGCACCATACAGGGGACTCCTGACCGTTCGGCGTAGGGCAAGAGGAAGAAAGGGTTTAGTTCCGTGAATTCAGACAATGAGCGCTGGTTAGGTGGCGACCGTGGGCCAGAGTAACGCATCCAAGACGCCTCCAAGCCCAGCTGAGGCGTACACTTACAAAATCCGGCCTCCCTTTGAAGAGGGGAACTCGCCACCGACGTGCGAGCGCGTGCAGAAGCCAGCCAACGGAAAGGCGCCTCACCGCAGGGTAATCCATAGTGCGCACTGCGCACACAACTTGGCGCACACAAGTCCATTCATTGAATCGCTTTATGGAACAGTGACCATATTGGGCGTGCGCACACCTAACTGCCGCGTACCGCATCCGCAGCCTGTAGCCAGCGGCAAGCAACGCGAGCAGCTAATCAGCGCCAACGGTCGTGCAATTGCAGCACGGGCTACATATGTGAACGGTACTTGTATGTTTTCCGCGTCCCAAGCCGGCAACAACAAGGGTGCCAGCGAAACGTCGCCGAGCAGTGTCGCTTCATCGCCGCCTCTTGTCGCTATTCCGCAGCCAGCCGAAAGTTCGCCTTCCAAGGAAGCTGTTCGCGTTCGCCAGCCGCTGCTTCCTATTGTAACCGGCGCCGCCACTCCTGTCTCCTCCACCACTTCACTTCCTCCACCTCCTCCTCCTCCTCGCGCACCAACCACTTGCATAACTGTCCAACCTCCCACATCGTACCGGTGCGCACCACGAGGAGAACGTCACGCTCCCGAACACGAACCCGAGCTCGTACGGCTACAGGAGAAGCTTAGTTCTCTTCCAAGGCCATACTTTGCACAGGCAAGAACACTTTATAACGTTTATATTACTTGTGAATGTCCGCAGATGCGCCCACCATAGCTACTTTTTTCTCAGGGGTCCTTTTGAAAGAATCATTTCAGTCGTGGCAGTGTTATGCGCAGTTCGGCAACTATGAATCTCGATCCGCTCCAGTAAATGTTTTAAACCGTTCATCTGGAACCGTGTTCCTTTACGTTATGCTGATTTTCCCAAACAAAAATTTTTTCTTTAGTGAAGGGCTTTCATACAGCGTCCATATAAACGAAATCTTTTCTATGTAGTGTGATTTGCAACGCAGAGTTGTACGTTGCGTGACAGTCTTCTCCTCATTTTAATTTTTGTGGTCCATGTGTACGTACTGTATATATTTTCTCAGAAACATAAAAGCAGTAACTGTTTCCTCTAAGGATGTTGTGTTTGTTGGGTATGAAATGTGTTTATCTCATCGTATCATTGATACGGTTGGCGAGTGCCATTGTGGAGTGAATTTCTCACAGATGGTCACGACTGAAAGTGTTCACGATGCACGTCTATGTGCCTCTTAACGAACGACATATGCTGTGTGCCATTACGAGCAGATTGATGACGAAAAGCTTTTTTTTGAGCGAAGCTTATTGTTCATGTGAATAATTGCCGCATATTGCGAAACCCTACAACTACGATCCGACGTATATGAAAAAGTAAAGCTCAGAAGCAGTGAAATTTCAAGCACTTGTCATCCACTTAAACGCATCGAAAACGTTTTGTCAATTCGTTCGCTTAACGACCACTCATCGATTGCTAACAGCATTACGCTTACACTTCACTCGATCATAGACAACACATGCAAATCGTTTTGTAATCCAAAATGGTGAATGATCGTGAATTTTTGAACGTGCGCCATGATACTCTAACTAACTCAATTTCTGTTGGGAAATTGGAAAAAGACTGATGAAAATGTGGAGTATCTGAGCCAGAACAACAATACTCACAGCAACAATATTTTATTTGAACATCTCGCTGTGAAGTTTGAGTTTATCATGATCAAGAGGCAGCGGATCTGCAGTTTTATCTACGCCTTGTGACGTGGTTGTTCTACTCAAGGCCCCATGTTGTATTGAGCTCACTGTTAATGTTCTACTGCGAAGTCACTGCAAAAAAGCTTTTGTCATCGCGCAAGATAACGATTTCATTTTTATGCTTTCAGATGTTGTTTTCGAAGCCATATATATATATATATATATATATATATATATATATATATATATATATATATATATATATATATATATATATATATATATATATGCAAACGGTGATTCAGTTCTTTTTCAGCGAACTCCACTAGAGAAGGCACGACATTTAGATACACTTCCTTCATATCAGGTATGATTTGATTATTTCTGTCGTTTTTCTGCATGCATTTGAAACAAGCCACCTTAAATAACAGACATAAATTCTTCTTCTACTGCTTTTCTTGCTTTCAACTCTGAAAGAGCTCACTGTGTTCAGGTTATTGAAAGAAAGGTGTTAATGGCTGAGACCATTCGATTCATTTGTTTTGCTCACTGTTTTTATCATATTATGCGAAACGGACATCGCAAAGGTGTAGTCAAGTTGAAACCAATGGGTTGCGCCGCATTCTCGCTCTTTACGCCACTCGAGCGAACTTATGTAAATGCATGGCCCTTTTGCCTCATAATATGCTCACGAAAATCGATATTGACTTCAGATTCAGTGTTTTCCTTTTTTTTTCTAGACGAGATGTGCCACAAAGACACCGCGAAGAGCGGCATAAATTTTTAAGAATGTTTCCGCATACGCCCAGTCAACGCAAACCTTGTCGCTCAGCGAGAGAACGGCACTACACAGTCATTGCGTGCACTTATGCACTTAGATGTGTTATCGGGGTGAAAAGCAAAAAAGTGTCGTAGACATCGGGCAATATCACCTTGGGCATTAGGGAATAATGATACGGTTCCTCTTGGCATCGCAGTTTGTTCTTTTTTTCGCCTATCCCTGAGACACTGTTTCGCTATCAAAAACGAAACAATTCTTAGGGAATCGGTGCTTTGAATGACTCTTTCAGTGTTAATGGCTTGCTTTTATCGGCATAACATCTAGGTAGTCATGAGAGAAGAAGGGTTTTTGGACACATCTACGTGCCATGTTTCGGGTTTGCAAAGCTCAGCGACGAGTAGAGAATGCGAGCAAAGCGGTCAATAGTGTGACAGCCGAGATGAGGAAAGCTTTTCTAATGGATGTGCATTCACGAATGTCAAACATTGGCCTCTTGCTTTTAACAGACCAAATTAATTGCGCAGAGGTTACTGATTACGACAGCCGTGCAAGGAGAAAGTTGTTTCATAATGAGTGGGTGGGTGGGTGGGTGGGTAGTGGGAGAGGGGATGAGGTTATCTGGAGGCTTGAAGATGCTGTTGGGAGTCCCTAAGTGTGCAATGCCGACTCCTGCTTAACACTTTCCTGGCGAAACATTCGAAATGACACAAAGAATTCCGAATATCTCTATTGAAATTAACTGCTTTCCTAAAATGCCTGCTGTCTAGTGCAACCTGGTTCCACTTGTTATCATCGTACTTCCCCTATTGTCTGATGAAATTCTCACTTCCGTTTCTCTTGGCTGATTTCATCTCTTCCCTAAACACGATGATTCGTTTTTTAGTCTCTCATTGTTGACGATTTTCTATCAAATTCCACACTATTAGAGCCGACACCTAATTTTCAACGAGATTTTTTTAAATAATTAAATGAAAAAGTAATTTTTTGTTGCAAGAAATGTGCAAGCATCAAATATAGTATGTATGCGTGCAAATGTGAAAGGAGCTTTGAAGACACCGAAATCGAGTGTATTCGGCTTCCTTAGGTTGGCGATTCATAGGTCGACTGTGCGATTGCAGAAGTGCCCGGGCCCTTCATTTCGAGGCAGCCGTTTTGAGACTGGTAGTCCTGGTAAACATTGCTATCCGGAACAAAGCAGGTCAGCATTGAACTGCCCGTAGAGGAACGTATGAGCTATCATAAAATCATTGATGCCTGGATGAGTATGATAAGATTTCAACACCATTGGCCTAAACCTTTCATCATAATTCACCGGAACATGACGAATTTGGGACAGACGCTTAGTATAACCTCTTTGAGCGGGTTCTAATTCACTTTGTATAGCGCACTACCGTAACCAACAATCATGAGAAAGCACATCTTTTTGTTGTCATTGAAAAAAAAGCATCGTTTTAGTCGTTTTTGAGGCGCAAAATATGAAGTCGATCATATCACTAATCTTTGCAGCTTTGCTACTGCAAACTTTCATTTCTGCTTGATCGCCTGTTGCGCAGATCGGAAGTCGTTTCATTTCAATGTGGAATTGACCTTAAGCAGTAACTAGTAGGCAGCCTCGTTATGGTATAGACGATTGAATCAGGCCCGAATTGTGCAACGTGTCTGCGCACGAATTCGCTTAGATCTTCGACTAAATATGGAAAGCTAATTAGTGAGGAGGGAAGTCGCACAGAGCCAATTATTCGCAGTATGCTAGTCTCACCTATGGCTTCGTTGAATATTATGGATACGTGATGTTGAATCACACTCCATATACTTATAAGGGGCTTATCATGTCATGCGAACACGAGTTTAAATGCTTATGAGTGGCTTTATGGTGCATTCATAAAGTGATTTCTTAGTTGTGCTTGGCATCACGGGTGCGCTATTTAGCGTTGCTGGGCTGAGAGCCAAGTGACCGGCCAGTAGGCTCCCTTTGGCGTCCAATTCAAGACTATGCCCGCTAGCAAATCCAATTCGACAACATGTGCAAACAATCGACGAGGCGCCACTTCGTATGTCACCGCTCTATTAACTCGCGCACCTTTTGCTGCATTTCGTTGTCGCTATCTCTAGCATAGACATACGCTTGATTGAAGCAACTGAATTTAATCCTAAATCGTTTATTTGTCTTAACGAGCATGTTTTCCAGTTATGTCGCTCCCGTGGTTTATAATTCAATAGCAATTGAGAGATTCTCTACGAATCACACAAAGTGCAAAAATTCTGCAACATATGATAAGCAATGATTACGAAGTTTGCTGGCTTCCTCTTCAAGAGTGGTTTTGCGGTATTTACAAATATAGGCACACTAAAACTATCATTTCCTTTTATGTTCTCAGTCTGAATTTATGTTTTCGCCTAATTCCTGAATACATGAGCGCACGATAAGCGGCCATCGAAATTTATTTGGAAGGGCTGTCGTATTTGAGAGCAACATTTTTCTCTCAGAGTGCTTTCAAGTTTTTTGTGCTAATCCCTCATAAGAGGCAATAACACCTCATTTAACATAACTGTGTGCTAGAGAAGAAGCTATACTCACTAAGGGGCGTTGGTAAAACACTTAAAGAAATGAAACGCCGCCGAGGAGCAGTTCAATATGTAATTTCTTCACGTGTTCCGAGCGCATTTTCACAGTTTATTTATTTTTAGCTTTAACGCTGTAGCCTGTCGTATTTGTGGTGTGCGCCTATCCGTCATCCGTCATTTCAAATACTAACACAAATCTCATCGCTCCCTCCCACCTCTCACCCCCCCCCCCTTTGGTAGGCCTTATGGTGTGCTGTGAATATTTCGGTCTTATCGCAGATATTTGATATGATGTTCGTGCAATCTGACTAGGAAGATTTGAACATTCCGGTCCATCCACTGTAGTCAAGGAATGCTGTGAAATATACGAGGGGAAGTCTTCGTTGTTTCGAACTCCTATGCATTCAAGTGATCCGAAGTTGGACGCGCATTTTAGTCGTTAGCTCATTTGATGCATGATCGAATATCAATGAAAGCAGGTTAAGAAATTGTTTTAGTAGCTTTTTGCTTTGAAGGCTTGTTAGACACTAAGCGATAATATTTTCTCTTCTTGGAATCAGCCAGCATTTCAAGGCAAAAGCTTCGCTTCATCATTCCAGACAACGAAGAATATATTTAGGCAATACAATGCGTGGATTACTCACTTCAAAATAGCCCACAAATTTACAATCCTTTTTTTCATGAATAAAACGGCAGTATTTATAGAGAGAAATTTGATGCCTTAAATTCAGGATCATCAAATAAAATTCCTCTTAAGATAATAGCCAACTGAACTCACGATTTAATTTTCGGAACCTAATAAATTATTGCATAGATAATGTAATCAACGGTTTCTCATTGTTGATTTGAAAGTCGGTTGATTCACTCAATAAATTGAAATCATTCATATATCAATTGGATCTCAAAGATTTTTAAAATATCTTCGTTCATTTTGAGTGCTTAAGTGTTTTCGCCTTGAACGTTTTCGCATCGAAAATTATTCTTCCTCCACATCGCCTATATGTTTAATGCATTTCATGAGGCAACAAAAAAAAAAATTTCCTCGCAAAATGACACTTTCCATACTAAAATTTTCCACATCATTGTAGCGCAGTCTAATCGATAGAACCTTTCTGTAACTATAATAAGTTGCGATTTCTCCTTGGAAAACTATGCTACGTTATGTAGAATTTAAATCACCGGATGCAATGCACATAATTAGCACTTACTTTGTGCTATAAATAAATCGCAACACTATCATTATACCACCTCATGCTTTATTGCAATACACGTTTGATATAGAGCAGTTTTCGACTGCAAGAGACTTGTAAAACCGAAACCATTGCAAGAATTTTTATTCGTCATTATAACACTTTTAATAGCAATGAAAGTTTTCAATTATATGCCTATCCGTTTTCGTCCTCAATCCTTTTTTTCGTTCTATATCAGTTCTTTCAACGTTATTTTGAAAAACCCCTAATTTCCCTTTTCAAGTATAAATTAATTGATTCGATCATATTATTTGCATACTCGATGATGAGAGCAGTAACTGAAGGGAATGACGAATGAGATGCAAAATCAGGAACGAAGATCTTTCTATGCGTCCAGAGGGTATGAAATCTTGAAGTTGCTTCCTCGAGTCTTCGGAAATATTTAACTCAATCCTCTAAAACGATACGCTAAATACAGTCCTATCTGATCACTTACTTGGTCACTGTTTCATGCAAATTTTACACAGTGTGTTTACTCGTGGAAAGTATATTGCGCTATGCGGTGTGCCGTGTTTCACAATGACGGCAGATGTCATTTGTATTTGTGAGTAGCCTTCAGGCAAATCTTTATTCCCTACAATGTTTCATTCTTTAGTTTGAGGCAAATCGTTAGTTTCCTAACGTGATATGAATGTGATGTCGCACTCCCAATAGTTTGTGCAGTAGAAAGATGCCACTATTATAGGAACACATAGAGAAAGTTTGGGAAGTGGAAATCCATCCCATAAGTGGCCTTTCTCGGGCGGAGGCAAGCAATGACAACCTCTCTTTGAATGTAATTTAACTGCATGCAAGCTTTGGTTCAGTACGATTGACCGCTATCACGAAAAGATGGCAGACGTTGTGACACTCTTAACTATTGATCCTTCAGCATCAAAACAGCCAATGATTATCAGTAACAATAGTGAGTGCATTTGCGCTGAACTATTTTCATTATCATCCTCACAGACTAGTGATGGGATTTTTTTTTACCTAGCCGATATTTCGTAGGTGTTTAAGAGTGGTCATAAGCCCGTTTCAGTTAAGTTAGATAAACCATAGTTTTTATTCTATAGGAGGATGTTGAAGCGATCAAATTATCCGAAACGTCTTCGTTGTTGCCTAGGCTATTGCTTTTTTTCCGTATGAATGTTACGATGTTTTGCTAAATTGCTGCTCTCTATGCGCATTCGAAAGCTAAAAATGATCAGAGCTCTCGAGCACGTAGTTACTACAAAAATGAGCATTTTTATGTGTTTCTCAAAAAAAAAAAAAAGATATGAAATGTGATTTAAAAAGTGCAAACTTTTTCGATAGATATTCTCATATTCATGGCGCATTCGAGATTTTAGCACGAAGGAATAGAAACGAAGCGGAAAGTAAAGAGTGAATACATGGGTGAAGCTTGAAACAAGGAACTTACTTAGAGGACCTTCAAATAGGTTGCAATCGTATTATGAAAATGATAAAACTTAAACGGCGATTGTAGGAGAGTTGCCGAAAAAAAAATTTTTGCTATTAGAAAAAGTGTTGATTTTCAGGCTATTTGTTCGTGTCATCGGTTAGTGTTTAGTACGAGCCACTATAGAATAAATCATAGAAATAGCGGCGGGATCGTATTAGCAATGAAAGGGGGGCTTTATTTTGGTTCATTTCTGAAAAATTACGAAGTTGATGAACCAGTTTGTACGCGCAACATAGAGCAGATCGACGTTCAAGCTTTTGCTTTTTCAATGTGTTGAAATAGATCTGCGGAGGAGACGACAGATTCGGCGAAGCGGAAAAATAAATGTACTATACAATTGTTTTCGAGAAGGCTATTTCATGGTAGAAGCATTGAAAACGCAATTTTTCTTTGTTTGCAACCGACCGCTACCTCCATTTCCAGTTTTCATGCGAGAATTGGCTTTTTCTGTAGTCTGCTAGCATTTCTGCAATGCTCAATTAACCCACTTCCAATAGCCGAAAATTGACAGTTTCTTTTCAACCGGAAACGATTTTTTTTTTCTATTCGAAAGCGAATTTATCAAAGAAAAATCTTTCATTTACGTTCCATTTTTGATCAAGATTTTTTCCTTCCGATCCTTCGTAAATTTTCCTTATTCATGCGTGCAAATATAGTCATTTCATTTTTGCAAATAGAACCGAAAGGTTTTCATCAAGATTCGTGATCAGCGCGTAAACGGCTTCAAATTAGTCATCCAGCGATACAAGCCTATTCTTCCACCTTAGAAAATTTCCTGCTGTCCGAGTTTATGAACGCTTACTGCCAGTCGTTCAACGCTGCCAAGATCCGATCGGAATTCTACTTCACCATTTCTCTGACAATACAATTTGAATTATCCACCGAGAATTGTGCATGTGAAGTGAAGGAAAGTGCGAAAACTATGGCTTATTGCAATATAAAAAATGGAAATTGCTCCCAATGGTATCGGTGTTGTGGGTGCTAAACTTCGTCACAGGCAGATGAGGCAGTCTTTATGTCACAGTTTCTGCGTCTTTTATCTCCTATTCATCGTTGCTTCCGTCGTCTGTCTCAGCCCCTCCCCTCTTTCCCCACCGCCCCACCCTCCACCTACTCTCCTTCTATTGCACGGCTTCTATCCGACATAATAATTGATTTATTCCAAATATTTCCACCCAACCGGTACAGCGAATCGCAGTTGCTGCCCCCTGCTGGTTGTGGGACACATTATAAGAGTGCTTTCTCCCTCCTGATGGTGCTTTAGCAAGTTTTCAACCTTCTGCACTCATGATGTCATTTCTTGTGGATAAAATGTCGTTCCACTATTTCGTTATAAAACACCTACGAGCTCAGGAGAGCTGACTGAGTTACTTGAATTTCATCCATTCAAATATAGATGAAATCCTAATATCTGAACCACACTTACGGTTCACCGGCTTCATCGCAAGTGGCCCCTCACGTTTGGACTCGGATGATTTGTCAGTTTGATTTCTGAATAACATTATGTGATTAATTTGTTAATAATGGTTTGGTCTCAGTGAGTGGTTGGAGCATCCTGTGATGTTAGCATCCTGTCGGTAATGAGTGAACGCTATCGGAGACATAGCCGTTTCATTTTGCAGGCACAGAAACTGTTGGACGGATCGCATCAGCTGCGCATCGACGGTCACCACGTCGGCAGCGCCGGCCACGGCGGTGGTAAAACTTCCTTCACACTTACTCTTCGCTGATAAGAACACCGTGCAGAATAATTTTTCTCCCAATGAAGAGCCACTCATCTCGGTGACTAAGAAATGCTTAGTTCGATAGAAGCAAATAGCACTAGAAATTTAGGACACTAATGATGGAGCAGTAACTCTTGTTCCAAATTATGAAATGCGGACTCGGTGTCGTGATATCAACTTATTAGCGCAGAGAAGCATCTTTTTACATTTGTTGTCGAAATTCGCAATTGAAACCATCCTCTTTAAGCAAGTTTCTGTGGTGAACCAAATCTTTTTGGACTTTACCAGGTTGTTTCAGTTCTTTAGGTGAGTTGTGTTAATTCACATAAATCCTATGGGCTGCTGGGATTTGCAGTCCGTCTAGTACACGACTAAACTAAATAATGAAAACGTTTGACCGAGATAGGAGAGATGGTGCTTATTTGCGTTTTATGCTTTGTCTGCAGGCCACGGTCATAAAAAGGAGTTCGGCCCAGCGATGATCCTCTACTACTTGGCCTCTGCGTTTCGAGCGCTTTATCCTCGTCTAGACGACGACTTCGTAGATAAGCTCAACTATTACTACACAACCACTATCTGTAAGAGTCTTGCGATTTACAGTGAATTCATTAGCACATATATTCGTTGTTCTGCTTCTCGGAACGTTTTCATTGATCAACTAGTGAAAAAAAAAATGAAATCAGAAGTGATGAATCTCGCTGAAGCTAAGATTATATTCCTTTGACGAGAGCATAAAACTGTTTGAATTAAGGCACAGAGCACAAAACAAGCCGTGACTATCCTCGTTTACAAGTTATGCTAGCCGAAAGCACGGATCTGTCATCTCTTCAGACAAAAGCTCTTTGAGCACGTTATCGTATAGAAGCGATTATTTATGTTCAAATCATTTACGTATATTAAGCGCAATGATTTCGTGCCAAATAACTGTGGAAGTCACGTTTCCCACTTAAACAAGGGCAAGGCACATCGGCTAACTATATTTGACTGACCGTTATCCACAAACAATAGCATCCAGGAAGAGGTTGAAAATTCAAACCGCCTTCTTTGCGGAAGAAGCAAGGAATGCCTCGGAGAAATATGTCTTTTCTTCTCGCATCACTTCCCAAGAAAGGCGAAAAAATCGAATTAAAGGTCCTACCTTCTCTTCCAACTTTATTCCACTAAGTGGTTTGATATTCGTTTCAGCAGGGATGCGTGCCGAAATTCTCTGTGTGTATGTCATTAAAAGCAGCTGCAGCGTTAACTCAATTATTTAGTTCGTGAAAAAAAAGCCTTCAAAAAGCAATAGAAGTAATTTGCCTTGTTCTGAATGAAGTGATTCTCATTTTCCCGGAAAAATTTCTTCATTAATTTTAGTTAGTCACTAGGATGAATATGCTTCTAGTTGGCGGCATTTCTTAGCCATCAGGTTGTACAAAGTTCAAGCCATCGTTCGGCCCAATAAATATGGCATCAATGCATTGGCAGGCTATCAGCTTTTAGCGGCTTGGTTAAGTCACCACTTCTTTCATCCCCCTCTCGATATTCTCCTCATGGAAATGCCCCCACAAAGGTCGATGTCCGTTACTAGAGCGTTAGCTCAACACCAGATCGAAAAATCTTACTGTAATTTTCTGTATCCCTCATAACGACCGTATTATTTCGTTTTGCGCAGGTGGAGAGCAGTAACTTTCGTCATTTGAATATGTAGAAGTGGAGGAATTGCAGTTTCTCCGAGTGGAAAATTTGTGACCTCAGACATCGTACAAAGCACGCCGTATATTCGTGACCAGAAGTAATCATAGTTAATTTGAACACTGCTGGCGGCGACTTTTTGATTTAAAAAAAATCAGTGGAAAGGCGAATAAGAGTGTGCCGTAACGCAGGAATTGTTTAATACGGACAAGAAACTTGTGAAGTTTTAGCACTGGATATGGGTAGAGTTCAATGCACGTTTACTCAGTCTGATTCAGAAATGTACGGCTCTGAGGGCGATGGCATATTCAAATCGTTCGATTACAACCGACACTTCATCAAGAATTCTTGTCATCATGAAAGAAACCTTGCTTACTCATAAGTGGTAAGGAAGGTAAATCGTGAAAGTGGCCATAGTTCTTGAAAGATATCGAAGAATTAAATTGATGTTGTATCGAGCAAATACCACCCGTCTAAGTGCTCAGCCTAAAATTCCCTATATATGCGATAACTTCCATCGGAAGTGAACAATTGTCGGTGCTTGTTCGCTTTTATCGAAATCTCTATGCTAGCAGCAATGAGGGTTTCCGAATCGGTTTAAAGAGATCTTTCATGCACTGCTTGCATAAGTGCCATTGCCTGTGATCCGTTGCCTAAACGCTGCAAATAAATATCTGAACGAAAATGTTAGGTGATCAATATTCCGCTTGTAATTCGTTTTTCTTAAATCTTAAAAAACAATTCGAAACATTTACTTCATTGGTTAGATATCTTAGCTGAAAGAATTTGCCTCAGAGACTTTGTTGTATTCGGAACAATCAAACAAATTTCTTCAAGAAGTTGCCCTTCAGCTCGACGCACACCACGCATCATTTACACATATGCAGATTTCAATCATCGAAATCGCTTATACTCTGCTTTAGGAATATAGGAATCGTGGAAATAAGTTAAAAATGAAGATGAACTTAACGTAAGAGCAAACTCAGCGTTAAAGTAGAGTCATTTTAGTTGTTTTTTCCAAATGCCACCTCAAGTTTCCATTTTTGGAGCTTAAGCTCATATGAAAGAAAAACTTCCAGTAAAAAACGCGTCGTTTTCATCAGTAGATAGGATCATCTCTAGCTCCTTCGTTCGTCACAATAATTAGATGTATCAAAGCTGGGTTATTTGCAATTAGTTAACGCCTTAACCAACAAGTCCATTATGGAATTAGTTGTGCATTATGCGTGAAGTGCCCTAAGCTTTCGAGACACTGACGAATAGCAGCCTACCGGGAAACAACAGCCTTGTTTTGATGTCGTTATGCTAAACGAGCTTGATGGCCTCGTTGGCTAATGCCAAGATTTATTTGTCAAAAGTAGCAACATAAGTATAACAACTCATGCAAAAGGTGTCTTTGGAGCTCGAGAGACCTTAGGAGGGAAATCATCACGAAGTCACAACGAAACTAGCCGTTGTTTCAGTTTTTCAACCGACTCCAGTTGCGTCTTATACATCGTCACTCTAATATATGCGTTTCAGTTTACGTACTTACAATTCAAATTTTTATTTTATAATCAACATTTCCTCCTGCCAAATGTGTTTTCCACAAATCTCTGCATGTTATAGTCATCGAGTCTAGCAGCAAGGTAGCTGTGCTTATAAATTATACATAAGCTCTGCCTTCTGGCATATGAAACAGGTGAGAGCAAAATATTTCAATCGCATTCCTAACGTCAACTCGATCTTGATGGCTTTAGCTGTTTTAATTACGTTTTTAGAGTATTTATGGCTTCCCAATACTCGTATGGATGTGGAAAGAATTCATCAAACTTTAAGCGGTCACAGCTGTCGCCTTTTGCTTCCTGTGATGTTTCCATTCGTGGCACAATTGAATAAATTGCGCTATGAAGTATGCTGGAAAAATTGCAGTGAATTTTGATGTTCTATGCACATGTTCTTTGAAGAGCGTGTCTATTTTGAAGAGGCAATGATGGGCTTTCTTTTCCTTAGTGAATTTTTCTTAACAATTCCTATAAAGAGATATTCGTCATTTTACATCAGCGTTGTGTTTTAGATAAATTTCCATCGGGGACTAATCGTATAAGTTAATGTGAAAATCTGTTTTACCAGAACACAAGCAATATCATAGTTATTTTTTTCTTAGATTTTATTTTTTTTTTTTCAGTGGCGTCTTTCGCTCTTCTCGTTTCTGCCAAGCAATATGTTGGTAAGTGGCTATACAGTTCTCAGTAGGAAGGTTATCTGCCTGCATAGATGTTATGTAACAAGCGCATATATGATGACCGGCTAGCATGTGATGTGCGCTGCTTGGTGAAACACCAAGACAAGTGTTTTGTGAAATATGAGAGGGGAAACGCGAAGAGTGAATGCCCTTAGGGAGGTGCCGTTGAGCATTCGAATGAACAAGAAGTTGCGCCCTACAAGAAGAATAATCTTCCGAGATGCGTGTTTATTTGCGAAACGTCGCTGTGCTTAATCGATGGCGTCAAGTGCGCTAAAAAGGCTCTTAAGAGGCACTTGCACGCCAATTCGGCATAATTGTGCAATAGAAACGTGAGAAACGCACCGCTTGTCACAACTTACTAAATATGATGATTGTAAAGTAATATATTCGAAATTATTATACTTCTAAGATTGGTATATATTTAGGTTTTCCGATTCAATGCTGGGTTCCTGCAACGTTCACCGATGCAATGGAACAATATACGGAAAACTATTGTTGGGTGCAAAACACTTATTGGGTACCAATGCAGGCAAGTGTGTTCGTTTAGTTCAACCAAAGCAGCCACGAGGGAACAAATCCGCTCATGTCATTTTAAAAATGTCAGCCGAGTTAATTGACATCATGCCTTATTTCTTGGTAGCATTTGTTAAGCACCGAAAATAAGTTACATTTCTTAAGCGAAGCAATCAACTCAAATAACGAGCGTCACTTTTCACTTTCAAATTTTACGATCTCTTCGTGATTTTTTTTCAATACAAATGTGCTTAATAGTGCACCTGTGCAAACGAAGATGTGCTGTTGCTGTGAGATTTCTTAATGCACATTAACACAACTCGAACATTGATTTCACTAATTCAAAAAATTACAACGAAACCTTTTCGATGAATAAAGTTGAGTTGTAGGGCGCACATTTTATTTCTCTATTTCAAGAGGCCCAAGAAGCGTCACTTTGTATTTTCTCATCGACAAATAGCGCTTTTAATGGAAGCTTATGCAACAAAAGGACGTAATAAAAAATTTCATCGACTTTTTTCTTATTTATAATTACATTCAGCAGACTTCTTCACACCTCCGCTCGATTGCCTATGAGATGGATAAGTGAAGAAAAATTCGTTGAAAAAGGCAAAAATTACGTTACGTTTTTTGCTGAAAAAAATCATTACTGAATTCAATCACCGAAACAGAGAAATGCGATAGCACTAGATTTGCCTCATGTTTTTCGAAGGAAAAAATCAAACCTCAAACACATTTATTCGCACAAAATACGTTCTTTCACTAAGCCTTTCGGGAATCAACGCCTATGACTAGTTTGCCAAATGAGTGGATGATGACTACGTCCGTCTAGCAGAAAAAAAAACAGAGTTCACAAACTTAAAGGCGATTCAATAGGAAAATTTGAAAACTTTATCGAGTTACGAACGTGCACGATTCCCACTTAAGGAACTACAAACAAATGAAATCAATGGAGACAAATTTTAGTGAATAATTTCACCTACCGCAATTCTTGTCTTCAGTCGTCTTTTCTTAAGCCCACGCTCAGCATCCGCTTGATGTCTACATTGATCATTCTTCAGGAGGATATTCCCCGAGAAATTTACTCACGAAGGAATCGCCAAATTGGTTACTATCAATGGGTTCCCTTTATTCTTGCTATTGAGGCGCTGCTATTCTATGTTCCATGTATATTATGGAGGGGAATGTTGTATTGGCACTCAGGTTAGAGTTTGCAGCTTTTATTTGCTTAAGCTACATATTACTGGATATCCCTTCACCTGTATTTGTCATTGCGAAAGCATCAGAGGTTGAATTTTCAAAAGAAGATTTACTGAACTAGGAAAACATAGACAAAATAATTAACTTATACGCTTTCTTTATCGGATATTGGAGTATCATTTCCGTTCTTCAAATTTTTTTCCTCAGCATTCATCACGAAGAGAGAGTTAACGTCTATGAAGCTTCGTTGGGACAAGCCTATGAATTTCCACTCACATCTTCCACTTTCAATCCCCAAAATTTGAGTAGAGTTATGTGGTTGGAATGTAGAACTTTTTTTAATGCATCGAAAAACTGACGAAACCTAGCAGAAATGAAAAACGCTGTCACGGCTACATATGAATTTTAGATGAAGTCAAAATTCGCCCTGCACGTACCACTTTTCCACTAGGTACCTACAACTGCTCGGATTTTTTCTTCTCAGGTGCAGCCTATGTTTATAAAATTTACCTGGACTTAACATATTTCTGCGGCATATAATGAATACTACGACTTCTCCGCACTTCAGCTCAAAAGGATTACGGCTGCTGCTTCGTCCATATCATTGAAATTTGAAATTCCTGCGAAAAAAAGCTGCTGGCTGCTGGCAACTAAATTAGTTTAGGGCGTTTTTTTAGCTACTGACTGACGTTTTCTGCGTTTTTTTCTGTTGAATATGTCAGCAAACTAGGGCTGAAACTGTGACGAGATAGTTGGTACTCCTCGATCACTATAATTTTTTTTCGGGTAGAAAAAAAAAACCAGAAAACGCAAGATGTACAGAAAATCATAATAAATTCTTTTCTCTTCTCCCAGCAAGTGTGCAGTCTGTGTCACTGTCTTCGTCTCGTTCATACGGTGGCCTACTGTTTGAAGTTAGAGCTCAAAAGACATGTGTAACATCATCACACATCTGCTTTATACCCATCGAAAATAACTTGTGGTCTGAGCTAACGGGTTCGAATTCTCTGCGGAGGAAATATGAGAGTATCAACTTTTTTTTTTCCCAGCGTTGCACTTTCTGAGGAAGTTTTTTGTCGATCATGCTCCTGTCGATGTGTTGTGCCAGCCACGATATCGGTATTTGGGTATATTGACAGCTATATGAGAGTCTTATTGCAGGTATCAACTTGCAAGGTCTTGTACAAATGGCTTGCGATGCAAGGTTGATGGACTCCGACGTGAAAAGTCGCACCGTCTACACTATGGCTAGACATATGGAAGACGAAGTTCAGGTTGTTATGCTCTCTTCGTTTTGGGCAGCTGATTTAATTTTAAGAGCTCATCCGAATAAGGCGTGAATTTAGTTCAAGCATTTGCAGCTAACGCACCTCGAACGACAGGGGCATGCGCGCACCTGCTTCTCGTCTATGCAAGTCGGCGGTCACTGCGGTAGACACTGTGGATGCTACGTTACCATGTTATATATAAGCATTAAGGTAAGCATTCCAGCGGTACTGTTGTGAACTGTTCACTTGTTAATCCAATTTACGCGTCTATGAGGTAAGTACCAAAGCAATATGATTGGTAATGCTGCACTTCAGTAAGAAGTTTTTCGATTATCAAATACATTTTGTTTATTTTCTATACCGCAGTGACTCCTCATATGAATTTGTTGTTAAACTGAGAAGTAAAAAACCAATTATTCTAAGAAACCATATCCCGTTTCGTCGCTGGCGAGCGCGGAATGCACGATACCGAGGTATGATGGATTTCTCGACGTTTTGACATTTTCTGCCATCATCTAGAACATCCATAGAAGATGTGAGTTTTTTCATCCGTCATTTGTTTTCCAGGTAACGAGAATTAGCAACCTCTGAGAAACTAAAAACCCGCAACCTGCAAATCATCGGAATGCAACGTTTGCCTGTCGCTATTGGCAGCCTGTTGTTGCAGGCCACGAAAGGTTTCTTTACCTGAAGTGCAAATTGGAGCATAATCGCCTATCGTTGAGCCAATATCAGTAGAGTTGAAGTGTTTACAGAGTGACCAGAAGCTCTTCGGTCTATTTTTCTACGGCAACATTTCAGAGGGCGGACGAAATTTTCAGTGGTCATCGCACTATGTGTTAATAATTTTGATGATCGTATCTATAAGTGACCATTTCAGATGCTTTACTCTGCCAACGTAATGCTACAGTTTTTTCTGTTAAATCATCTGCTCGGTGCCAATGACCTCGCATATGGATTTTCTTTATTAAGGGATCTTATGCATGAAGTCGAATGGGAGCAAACAGGAATGTTCCCTAGAGTGACTCTTTGCGATTTCGAGGTGTGTGATTTCGATTTTGCATTCATCTTCAGAAGCAGCTTTCCTTAACTGAAAACTTTACGTCATCGAAGGAGGGATATCAGCTGAATCCGCAACGAATGCTTGCTCCTAATTTTGACCAATTAAACTCTATACAAAATTCTATCTGAATCTCACACCACTCCCTCTAACTAACTTAATTACACTACGCATTAGTCCCTTTGTTCTTGCTTGCTTCCATTAGTTGTGACCGGGAGCTGCTGAAAGTGCATCTCGGATAGGATGATATCTTTTTTTTTTCTTAGTTAGCCAGCGTTTGGTTTTGCTGCTGGCTATTTGATGAGAAATTGTTGTTGAACGCGAATGTGCGTGCATTTGACGCTCCATAGAGAGAACACAACTGAAAAGGAGTCAATAAGCTCCTCGAGTGCATTTTGTCACACGCATTTAATTATTCATATGTTGTCGAATATTTTCCCCAATTGAGTAATGTTCCATCTTTTGCTGCTGTGATCTGCAATTTTTTTTTTTTAAATCGCCCCTTGTCTCTTCGCTTCTAGCTTGGGATCGCAGTTCTTAGCAATAAGAAATGACGCCATTTTCATTTTATTTCATCTGCTTCGATTAACTTTGTGACGCTCTTGGAAATGGCACAGATGCGTAGCTGTCCACAGTGTACTTATTACTATTCCACTGTACTAATATAGAATTAGATTAAATTCCAGCAAAGTTTGTCTATAGAATTAGTTACAGCAGGGCAAGTGGGCTATAGATTTGATCCAAGCAAGGGGGCTGAGATCATTCATTTAATCTCAGCAGAAGAGCGGAGGGCTGAATATTCAATCCCAGCGGGGAGGGGGATTATAGTGATCCTAGCAGAGGACCACTATAGTCCAGGAGGGAATGGGAGGGAGAGAAATGAGAGGTTGGAATTTCACCCCACTGAGTTTAGTCGTTTGACCTTAGCGTCGTCATCGTTCGCTAAGATTGGTCCACTGGAACTGCGTCTATTAGCCAGTGTCTCGCTAGCCCTCTGTCGATGGATATGTGCAGCAAATTGGGCTTAGGCTTAGGCTTAGGCTTAGGCTTAGGCTTAGGCTTAGGCTTAGGCTTAGGCTTAGGCTTAGGCTTAGGCTTAGGCTTAGGCTTAGGCTTAGGCTTAGGCTTAGGCTTAGGCTTAGGCTTAGGCTTAGGCTTAGGCTTAGGCTTAGGCTTAGGCTTAGGCTTAGGCTTAGGCTTAGGCTTAGGCTTAGGCTTAGGCTTAGGCTTAGGCTTAGGCTTAGGCTTAGGCTTAGGCTTAGGCTTAGGCTTAGGCTTAGGCTTAGGCTCAGGCTTAGGCTTAGGCTTAGGCTTAGGCTTAGGCTTAGGCTTAGGCTTAGGCTTAGGCTTAGGCTTAGGCTTAGGCTTAGGCTTAGGCTTAGGCTTAGGCTTAGGCTTAGGCTTAGGCTTAGGCTTAGGTCACCAATAAACGCCTTCATAGAAGTCGTTAGTTTATTGTTTATTTCGATAGCTATGATTTGATTTCTTTTAGGTTCGAGTGCTTGGAAATATTCATCGGCATACAGTACAGTGCGTCTTAATGATAAATATGTTCAACGAAAAAATATTTCTTTTTTTGTGGTTTTGGTTCCTCACAGTTGGATTGATAACCGTTTTTAATACTTGCTATTGGATTCTTATTATGTTTATTCCGAGCCAGGTGAGTTCAAATTTTCCACCTTAAATGCTGTTCATTTAGAAGTGATTATTGTCATAATTGAGCAGTTGTCTAGCAAAGCTGAATTTTCTATCTTACTTGAAGCGCTTATTTTATAATTGAGGTGGTGTAGTTAATGTGATTGAACAGCTTGTTCTTCGAATTTTCTTGGAGTAGTCAACAATAGGGAATATTTTGCACTGTTACGGTTGTTCTGACTCCATATAATTCCACGTGTAGTTTTTTCCGCTAAATACTTCTTGTCGTTTTATGAGAGAAGTCAAAGATCAACTAGTAGAGCAATTCATTCAATTCATTATTGTGTATTTTAATTAAACGTTGCTTGTTTATGTTCGGTTATATAAGCGCATTTTTAGTGCAAAACATTCCTGTATCTTTCCTTCTAACATTTATAGCACAATATGGGCATGAAGGGAGGTTCTGTAATTTTCCCAACCCTGTGTTTTGGCGAAAATCCGAAATTCATCAATTTTGACTGAATAAGATAGAGAAAGAGCAAGAAATTCCATATTATCAATTGATATTTCTCTAGAATTCATCAGTTTTTCACTGCTTTGCTGTTATTATTTTGAGTTCAGTTATGACTTTTGAAAAACTCATTTATCACTGAACTCTGTCACCAAAATAATCCGGGAGTGGCTGCAACGCTTCGTGCATCCGCAACGTTGTAAATTATTTCCACCGAAAATACCTCCGAGCAATGCGTTCGAAGCAAATTTTACGCGTTAGACGGAATATGAGGCGAGTTTGGATTAGCGCATTTGTGCTACTATAAAGATGTTCGAACTCGACAATTTGCACCACTCGACAAAGTGCATTTTGCAGCTTTTCGCTTGTGAACTAAATTTAAAACGCTACTTCACAAAAAATACGATTAGGTGTCGTATGAATTGTCGTATGAGTGCAACAAATTCGTCTTCCGAGAAGAATAAATCTACGGAAGTCACCATTTTTTAGGGAATGTCTTTCATTCGAAAATATTTGCGTGTGCTAAGTGAGCATCCGTCAAAGCCCGTAGCTGATGACGTCTCTTTGCGGAAGTTTACTAATCAATTCCTTCGTAAAGATGGTGTCTTTATGCTTCGCATGATATCGACACACGCCGGTGAGCTGATGAGTAGCGAGTTGATCCTTGCGCTTTGGCAGGTTAGTCGTCCCCTTTCTTGTGTTTAAATTTTCACGTTCATTTCATTTTTATGTCATTCAATTTAGTTGATTAATTGCATCCTGCAAGACAAATTCATAAAACATTCGATTGCCGGAAGAGCGGGTGATTGAGGTTCCCCGCTGAAATTTGCAATAGTATAGCACAGATTCATTACTCACATTCAGGCATGTAATAGGAAGTGTGAAAAAGCTCGTTCGGTCGCGTTGCAAATTTTCAGCTTCAACTTGAACAATTCATTTTCAAAAGATGTGAGCGAAAATGTTGCTAATAAGTGTTACCAGATGTTAGTGCGTAGTGCTTGTCAGTTCTTTCAACAAATTTGATATGTAATTGCAGGATTTTAATAATGTGGATCGCTCACCTACTCAGTTCTGGGATGCGGAGCACGGCGGAGGTATGTGATATGATTAGTGCGACGCTAATTCTCATCTTCACCACTATATCAATATGCCTCAATTGCCACTTTCCTTGCTGCGTTTGTTATCATTTTTTCTAAAATTTTTCTCATTTTTAGTACGAAATGGAAGAATCGACGCTATCGAATGAAAAAAGAAGCTTAGTGTAGAAGTTCCGCAACCAAACAAAGTGACCAACGATCACTTTAGCAGAGTTGTGAGAACAATTGACCAAGAAAAAGTGGCAATAATAGCGAACCAATTGAAATTTGTTACCGTTATTTTCAAAAAGCCTCTTTGAATACGATGCTTTTGAGCTTTTTGTTAAGTGAGTGGCAGTAAGCGAAAACTATATAATGCAAGAAAGATCCTGAACTTGGAGCTGCAGAATCGAGACCTCGAAAGCCATAAGCTGCATCCTGAACTCGTCCGGCGACCGTACTGCTTTCTCAGCGGTGTTTTGCAAATTCTGTTCCGTTTTTTTTTTATGAAGAAAGCTATTTGACATCTTTTGAGATATACTATCTTCCTCTAGAAACTGTCTTCTTTGGCGGTGAGGAAGGGGGCATCTTGTTGACTTTTCTGGTTCTTTTATATGGCACCTGCACGAATCGCATTGGAAGATCTCTATCGCAGCGCTTTCTTTGTTACTAGATGGTATAATTTATATGGTATTTTGCTCAGAGCAGTTTGACACGGAGGCAAGCTCGGTTTGACACTTACAAAAATTTTTTTAATTCAATTGCTGAATTTGACGAGTTCATTAGATCAACTCATAAGATTAATACGTACGAAATAATCTTACAGCACAATCTCAAAACCCATCAACGAAGTATACTAACGAATTTTGGTTTTATCATCAAATGTGTTGAATGTTCTTATGGAAGATGTTCGCAATCACAGCAAGGCAAGAAGCTTTCAGGCGCACCAGGACGATGAGAAGCCTCGTACGAAGCCGGTCACCGATTCAAATGTCACTGTAGACATCTCAGCTACGGCTTGCCTGGCGAACACCGACGGCATTCTAAATGGCCGCCTACAGGCCTGCGTTCATTTTGCTCCCAGTTATGGCTCAACGATGACACTGCCATCCCGCGTACCGCACAGCACCATGCTTTGCAGCCGACGTTCATTTACAGTCTTCTGATGTTTGAAACTGTGCCACAAATGCGCTCACGCCTGTGAATGTTTTGGACGCATATTAAACCAATTCTCGTAATTCTTCACTTGAACGTGCAAACCGGTCGAATACACGAAATTAATGATCGCCTGGTATAGCACCACAGCATCTAATACACTATCAGAACAAGCTTTTGCACTGCAAAACAGGATCCGTTTCATGAATTAAGGGAAGGCGGGATTGCAACTAGGCAGAATTGCATTCTCGAAATTCGACAACTCACAAACGCAACGGTTCTCAATAAATATTTTTGGGAAAAGTTGCCGCGTTCATGCGCAGGGAAGCATATACGGCCCCTTGTGAAGTTTACGGACCAATCTGAGTAGTTATTCCATGAAAACAAACCAGGGAAGGAGGTGGTGATTTAAAAAAATAGGGAAAGTCAGAAAGAAAATCAAGGAAAGACTCAAAGGAACAGATAACAGGTACACTGCCGATGCCTTCGATGCCTATTGTGAATTACAAACTTCAATGTTACGAACTGAAATACTTATGGACCTATCCACTAACCGAGTACCGCAGTGCTTGCTGCCCAATAAGCATTCGAGATCTGTGTGACCTTTGTCGATGGTTCATACTTGAGTTTCAGGCGACACAACACAAAAAAAACATTATTTGAGCAAGAACCAACAGACAGACAACAATATCACAAACATGAATGGAAGACGAGTATAGAATTATGGCTGTAAAACATGACTAATAACGCACTGAAACAATCTGCGTAATTCCACATCGGAAACTGCAGCACGCCAAAAAACACGACAATTCCAAATGTGGGCAAGCGGTAAATAAGCGATTGTCTAAGCGAATAAATGAATTTCTTAGTGAATAATAAGCTTTTCTTCTTCATTTAAAAAATGATTATCTTTTAATACCGTATCACGGAAATTCAGTGAACTGAAAAGTCGCGTTCTTCAGGTAGTTTCAGCATCAAATGACACCAAAAAAGGTGAATTAAGACCACTTAGAGGTTAATAAACTGCTAAGAGAGAAAAAAAAAACAAACAAAAAAAGCACAACAAGGCACCGAATAAAGCAACGAAAGCATCATCATGAACCGGCTAAAATACCCAACGCTAAAGAAGATAGCATATCTCTTAGCGTATTGTGATAGGAAAAACATTGAAAACATACAAAGCGATGATCATTTGTAATGAGAAATAATGAAAAATTCACTTTGCAAAAAAAAAAAACTTTTTTTGAGGAGAAATCATTAAGAAATGCGGTTTGCAATTAGTTTAGTCCAATAGACTTGTAATATGCAATCAACAAACGTCAAACTATCACATATTGCATTCCTAATCGATGCGTGGAATACTTCCCAAATATGCAATGCAAATTGCAACATTGTAATGTTTCAATCGCTTCGATTTATTCGATATCGCTTACTCTTGCATAGTGTTCGAAAGTGCGCCGTTTTTGTTTTTTTTTGTTTTTTTGAATTCCAGATCCATAATTCTAACGTTTCTCTAGCTTCACTTCATATTTACATAGGCTTTTATTTTTATAACGGCTGCGTTAGCTCACTCTTACTTTAGTTCTCATTTCCTTTTTTTCATAAATTCTATCGGTTATTATATCATAGCCTTCTTTCTTTCTCTCTCATCTCTTCACCAGACTATCAGCTATTTCCCAAAACCTTTTGCGGATCACTTTTTTTCTTTAAACGACTTTTTGAAAGGGTTATGCGTACCCATCTGATGACGACTTGCGCATGCCTTCGAAATCTTGCAATAGGACCATATTCGATGATAATTCACTATCCATCCTATCCGCACAATGTTTGACTCTCACCACCGCTGGAGTGCTGCGTGAGAGAAACTTGTGATGGAGAGGGGAGGAAAGAAGAGGGATGTGGTGGTTAGAGGAACAGCAAAGACGACGTTCCTTCTACAGAACATATTAAGAGAACGAATAAAGACCATCCAGTTTTGAATTAATTTTCACAAAATCGAGCACTCACCCTTCCCTCCTTCCACTTCCTCCGCTCACCATTTCTGAGCCTGTCATGGTTTTCTGCGTACAAACGCTCTTACACGCCTCTATCTATACCTTCCTATGCACCTCAACTACTTTTTATAATATAATGGACAGCAAGTGCCCTCTAACTATCAACTAACCGCATTCATCCAATCCGCGTTTTCGAGAATTAGGAAATTATGCACAACCTTGAATAGCCGTATCACCACAGAAGCGCACCTACATGGCACAATTCTTTCATCTAACGCTGAAAAGGGTAATATGTTAGTCTCATTTCTTCAACGAAACATTGAAGAACACCACCTCTCACCTTCACCTTTAGCTGCACACGCCAATGGGCCCGAATGATCCAATTGCTTTTACACACACCCCTACAGTCCTCCCAAATGTGCCGCTAATTCACATTTCATATGAATTTCTTGCTTAAGATATTCGTGATTGTTTTCAAAATCTTGGGTGCTATAAATGTGATAGAACATCCAGGCCAAGAAGCGATTCAATCTCTCGCTAGAGTGGTAATCTTCCTTGACGACCGAACAGTTCTAGCCCCGGGGTTTCCTTTCGAACCTATAAGATATGGTCATCAGATTAGAAAAACAACCAAACGAGGCTCTGGTATGTAACAGAAGGATCAAAGTGAATAGAAAAATTCAAATTAAGGTGCCACGCAGAAGTAATATGCTGGGAGGACTTCCCTTGGAACCTAAGGAATTAACATAAAGAGATCGAAGCTTCCTTAACGTGGACCAGCAGCAACCGGCCACAACCATTCCACGACATTTACAGTAATCGCATCGCTGAGATCGAGCCTAGAGTTGTTTTTCTTTGTTAGCTTGAGCGTGTTTCTCGTCATCCTCATCTTCTTCGGTTGCTTCATCTGCTAACGCTGTCTCATCCGGCACCATCTGAAAACCTTTTTCCCTCTCTCAGTGAGCAAACAAACAGGTGAATAAAACAGCATAGCGGAGGTTAATGAGCTCCTTCCTCACGGTGAGGAAGAATTCATGTGCAAGAATTATTGCATATTACACTCATCGAACAACATCGTTAGATGCAAAGAAATAGCAGCTAAATCGACTTGGCGATTGCCGTCCATACATGAAACTTAACAGAGTTTGAATGCTGAATGCAATCATTTCCGAACTTTTCATGAATATGAATGACTGTTGCACATTATCTCTCTATGTGAAATTGACAATACGAATGCTAAAAATTGGAAACATTATTCAATAGGACGAATATAGGATCAAGCCTAATAAACTCACATAGTTTCGAAATGACTTACGTTATTGTGAAATTCGCTCATGACAACACCTCGAACTCCATTCGGATGCTCAGTGATGCATTTATCGACATGATCCATTATTTTATGTAGCCTACGTTCCATTGCTGGATAGTGCTTCTTTGCTAATATTGGTGCCACCGGATCTCTTGACATCGAACTACAATAAAGGGTTTAATCACTAATGCGGTTATTTTAATAGTGTTTAGTTAATTTTGACTCAGTTAATTAATCAGTGCAGGTGATTCTGAATTTGGAGTGCTTAACTACAAAACAACACAGTATTCGCGAGGAACAGGTGGCTTGCACAGCAAAGATCGAAGCTGTCGAATGAAGCTGATCCAGATATATATGTGCGTTTTTAATTCACAAGAAGTAAAACGCATTTTTGCAACCATTCATCAATTACTGGAGATAGAGCAAAGCCAGTTTAGAACCGAAAAAATTGAGAAGTTCAGCATTTCCGGATTTTAGATGCATGGGTGCTTGCTTTTCGTTCCAGGATTTCCGAATTTCGAGGACTTCTGCAATCGATGAAACCGAACTTCCTCGATTTTCGAGTCCATTTCTAAATCACCGGTGCGCTGTTTTGCCACGCATATGATTCTCATTAAAACAAAAGCATTCGTTGAAAAATTTACACGACAGGAAATCAAGGTGTGATGTATATTCTATGAGATTGGGAAACTGCAAGCTTGCCAAATAATTGAAATGTATCGGTCGGCACTTATAAATACATCAACTAGCATATAAAATTATCAATTTTGGCAGATTTCAAGCTTTCAGATGAAACTCAGCATTCAAATTTTTTCAAATTCAACTCAAACACCACCAAAATAACACAAAATTATCCGTTGATTTCTTAGCTCTTATCATCCTCAACGAAAAATGAAAAAATATTCTTGCAAAATAGAAATAATCAAATATGCATGACATTTTACTAGATCGAATAGTTTTCAGTGGTGCATCTTCGATCGATTATTACAAAAATATACCGTTCAAGTGCCTCACTGAGTGAGACAGGTCCTTTATAGTAGTTTAGAAGAGTGCGCAACGTAGACGGCCTTACGACGCAACATTGTCGTAAAGGAAGAAGTATGTCGTCGTCGTCAATGTCTGTTCTGCCGAACCTGATAACATCGAAATGAAGTAGCATCATTTTACTTCTCAAAAGAATTCATCATTTCATTTAAGGAGAAATTTAAGAGGAGCATTTCTTGAAGGGCTTTGTTTCAGCAACGATTACTGCAGTCATTCGAATTGACTTCATATTAAAGACTGCGGCCTGTCACTGGCTGTCAAGTGATCTCAAAATTCCTCAAAAGAAAACAGTAACTGAGGCGAGAACTCCATTTGAAGATAGTGCAAAACGCCAAAGTTGCAGCTTACTTGAAGTGCTCCTAATTATCGACATCAAATGTAATTTCAGAAGTGCTGAGATCACTGCCAAGATTTAATACTATGCGTCTCTGATGGTGGAGATGTGGAAAATAATGCGTCTCACAAAATATAGTCATCACTGCGCTAGTGGAATCGGCTCATTTGTTCCTCTCAGAGAAAACAGATTGTTGCAAAACTACAATCGCAGGAAGCAGCATCGCTGGTGGACGTGTAATCTCAAGGTTTGCCGCTCACATGCACCGACAATACCAGCGTAGTCGAAGAACGAACCACCTCAGATGGCCGAGTTTGAAGACAGCCGCCTTCTTGGATGTTACGCACGACGGCATTAGGAACGTGTTGTAATTATGGGTCGTGTTAAAATACGTTAAAGCGTCAGTCAGAGACCTCCTAGTTACTGGTACTTGTTGCTTAAGGTTGTTGATGTGTACTGCGACTACCCCAAAGCGCAATTTCTAACACTAACGATTTACGAACTTATGAATGCAGCAATTCCAAGAGCTTGAACTGCCTGAGGAGGAATTTGAAAGTTGGCATTGCCTTTCGCAATATGCGCTCCCGGCATTATTTTGCAAACGAAAAATGAATAAAGGCCTCGAACGTCATTATCTCTGGAGTGCTTATGGCGAACTGCCTCAGGAGGAATTCGAAAGTTGGCATTGCCTTTCGCAATATGCGATCCCGGCATTATTTTGCAAACGAAAAATGAATAAAGGCCTCGAACGTCATTATCTCTGGAGTGCTTATGGCGAACTGCCTCAGGAGGAATTCGAAAGTTGGCATTGCCTTTCGCAATATGCGCTCCCGGCATTATTTTGCAAACGAAAAATGAATAAAGGCCTCGAACGTCATTATCTCTGGAGTGCTTATGGCGAACTGCCTCAGGAGGAATTCGAAAGTTGGCATTGCCTTTCGCAATATGCGATCCCGGCATTATTTTGCAAACGAAAAATGAATAAAGGCCTCGAATGTCATTATCTCCGGAGTGCTTATGGCGAACTGCCTGAGGAGGAATTCGAAAGTTGGCATTGCCTTTCGCAATATGCGATCCCGGCATTATTTTGCAAACGAAAAATGAATAAAGGCCTCGAATGTCATTATCTCCGGAGTGCTTATGGCGAACTGCCTGAGGAGGAATTCGAAAGTTGGCATTGCCTTTCGCAATATGCGATCCCGGCATTATTTTGCAAACGAAAAATGAATAAAGGCCTCGAATGTCATTATCTCTGGAGTGCTTATGGCAAGAACGCAAACCTACCACAATGGTGTACATGTCTAGCCGTGAATAGCAGTTAAAAGTACATTGATTGTCAAACAAGTTTGCATACGCAGTGTATGAGGGAAACGTTCAAGGACAAGCTAAAGAGGTCTGAAATTGTGAAGGGATCTTTCTTCACGGCTAGGTCAAGAATTAAAAAATTAGAAAGAACATTGTTTCCATTATGGTTACAGCCGGAAACCCGCAGAAGTGAAGTTAGACGATAATATGTGCACTTTTGAAATTCTCGATTCCATCCAGACGATTGGAGCACTTCAAATGAACTGTAGCCAACTGCGGAATGAACTATATCCGACAACTAAATTCTTTTGAAAGCAAAAATATTTGTGCAAAGGAAGAATATAATAGTGAACTTCTTTTCATAACAAGCAACAACAACGCTTAGAAACGGCTGAAAAATACATCGTTGAGAGAAATATGTCAGCAAAGAAAATGCGCTCATTTTTCATACGAATTAGATGATAGAGCTTACGCGCGACCGTTGTCGAGATGAATCGCATATGAAGGCGCATTTCCAAACACAGAGAACGACTCGTAATGATGCCTGTCTTGATTGCCTGAAAACATCCTTTTCCCTTCAAAAAACTACCTGGTTATATAAATGAGGTCACTTTACACTTCTTTGTCTTCATCCAGCTAAGAACCTAACAGGTTTATCCGTTGCGCTAGCAAGAGACCTCAACTTCCCTTTAAACTTTAGCGGCAATAGAAACAACAGCACTGTGTTTAACTTAGCCTTGAACTGATAATTGTTGTTGTCTATAGACTACAGCTCACGCCCATAGGTGTTAACCTTTGCAAAGACTATCAACCTTGAGCATTTTCTAATATTTTCACATCCAATTTCGAATAAGTTTGTTTAGTACGAGTGAAAAACAAAAGTGAATGAAATGATCCCGAAAATTTTTAAGGTCTCCGCACAAAAATTGTACGGATAAAATTTCATGAGCGCCAAGAGCTTTAGCTGCTCGCATGGAAACCGCTATACAGGTGTACTCACCTTCGCATTCCTATATAAACATAGACGCCACATTCTTTTAAGATACTCGTTCCGTAAGAATATGAAAACGATGAAAATTTTAAATTTGACTCAAAATAAAGAGATCGACTCCACCTATTAAATAATCCATGATATGTAAATCGATCAAATCAAGAAGTCTTCTGCCGTGCGCATATTGTGCCCTCGTCTTCACCTTTGTAGTACAAAATTCCATATCCTGTTGCCATGCAGCCACTTGATTTCGTTTAGAGTATGTTCTGGAAAGTATTTATTTCAGTTGCAGGATAGTAGATGTTCGTATAAATAAAATCTTTATCGTCAGATGTCTTAAGTAAGGACGGTAATTACAAATCAAACAATACGTAAACGGCGATCGTCTTCTTTACTACCAAAAATATTTGCGCTCTTACCGAAAGAATTTTATTCATCATCAATTTTGTTTTTGTAAGCATACGACGATTAACACAATCATTCAATCGGGTATAAACTAAAAAGAATACGCAGAGGAATTCTCACCGTCTATATGGCGATTTATTATGTTTCCTTGGAACGTTGTTCTCGTCAGGAAGGAATACTTGTACTGATCCCTCTTTCATATCAGGTTTACCGCATATAGCGTGTGTCGTATCGCAATAATAATCACATTTGCTCACGAAACAGTGATTCTTCGCTGAATTCATTGCTATTAAAAAAAAAAAAAAGAAAGAAAAGAAAGGAGACGACAAGTGTTTCACGCTATTTTAATGACAACCATCAGCGAGAATGCGAATGTGAACAAATCACAAAACGACCTCATCGATGTCCATCTAAAGTCAAGTTTGTTAAATAGAATAGTAAACCGATTTCTAGAAAATATAAGCTATTTGGGCAATATAAGCTATTTGGGCATTTGAGCAAACACATCCAGTGCTTAACAAAAATTTTCGCTTATAAAACCCGCTATCGCATCTTACATTTGAGACCCCAATTCGCTAAAGAAAGCCGACGTTCACGGTCACCAAAAAATGTGAACTAGAAATGCAGAGGCAAATAAGTCCGCTTTTTCTCCTATGGATTTGTTCGGGGAAATTAGACGTTGTAATAGTGTACACGGAAGCCAACCTGGTGATATGAAGAAGGTCTTCTTCAAACGTTTCTCTGCTTTATCCCGTAACTCAGCTGTCATATTGAATATGCGGCCAACAGTGGGAACAGCCCGACGAAACTGCAGAATTCTAAAGTCATAGCTATGTGATGCTTCAAATCGTATGTGAAATTAAACATAATTGTATACCGGATACAGATTTTGTCACAAACAGAATAACCACCTACTACTGGATTTTAACGCATCTACAAAATTTCAACTTCATGAGGAGGAGAGCTGAAACAAAAACTCAAAAAAATCGAAGATCCAATCGCAGATCCAGAATTGAAAGCATTGAAAAATTGACGCAATCAGATGCCCACACCATAAAAGCGAGCTTTTTAAGATTTTCGTGATTTCGAGGTTGCTACAATATCCACCGTCATTTTTCATCTACTGTTTCCTGCTGTCATCGTTTGAAGCAACAATGATAAGCTCTTGTCAAAAAAATCCACGCCCGCCTTATTACAGATCTTATAATGTTTGTAGTCGAGTCCCATCAAGAGTTGTACGGTGACTACTAATGTCGATAAACAATAGCTGCAGTCATATATTTTATAGGTATCATCGAAATTCAGCATGCTCGAAAAGCGCAGCATTCTTGGAGTTGAACCAGACAACCAGATTCTCTCAGCGAAAAGGTAGCAAGACAGAAGAGAAGAAATTTTGTGTTTTTAGGCTTTTAAGTGATAATTAGGTACAACCTCTCTTTCCTGCCTATGCCAGATTAAAATCTATTTAGGTGAAAGGGTAATATTACTTCAGGAAGTTGCTACTTCACAATATAAAAAAGGGATTAATTTTTTCATTTTATTCTGCGATATCACAGAGTGGATAACTGCAAAATAAAGCAAGCCATACTTGTCCAAGTGGAACGTTGCAATTTCAGCATGATGTCTTTCAAAATCGCTGAAATAAAAGTGATTCGGATCCGATTCATAATCACGTCCAAACCTATAAATCCATCATTAAGCACGACGACTAGAGGGGAATCATTTCATAAATCTACTCTCTTTTCAGCGAAATCATCATTAAGTATCATGCAGAAGCAGCATCCAATGCGATAAGATGTGCTTTATGTCTCAAGTTGTACTCATTCAATCGGTCAGCCTCACTAAAGAAAAAAAGTATTTAGAAGGATGAAATAAGATGAAAGTTGTGAGGAATCGATTGATTTCAATACTATAACAGATGAGGAAGGGGATAAACTATTCAGCTGAGCATGTACGATATTCTTCGGGAATGGCCTCTTCCAAGGTTCGACAGAATGAGAGAGATATCAAAGACGAAGACATCGAGAGATTTTTTATTGGTGGTGGCAGGGAACTCCAATTACAATTGCTGAAGCGAGCTTGTTTCCTCTCTCTGACTATACTCGCTTACAAGTCGTTGGATATGAGGATTCTAATCTGCAAGAAAATCTGAAATAGTTAACCTCATTGGTTTGAATACTGCTTGCTCATCGTTAGAAAACGTTATGATGAGCTTCACTTGAGTGCCTCCTTCCATTATGGCAACGTTCTTCACCTCTAGCGTATTCAAGTCGCGCAATAGATCGTTCAGCAACTGCAAACGCCTCACTTACAAGTTTCGCTTGTAATTGTTGCTTAAGCCTTTTCGGCATGCAATTTAACTTTCACGACCCATATACCATAGCCAATCAAGTATATAAAATCGCTTACTTTGTCATCAAAACGAGCATAAGGTGATTTATTTCACTTGCATAGCATCACATTGTCCGAGAACGAGAGTTCTTTTTTAATGAGGGTTTAAAAATTGACGAAATGACTAACCACATATTTCACTACTATTCCCGAGCGCATTCAACTCTAACGCAGTTGGTTTGCGACTTAAAGTTTCGTCAAAGCTTTAAAGCTTAAACTAGTTTAGATAGCGATAGATTAATGCGCATTTTTAAGATCGTACCTCTTCCTTTCTGTATAAATCGCAGCTTCCAATATCCGCATAAAATCTTTCCCATGAATCTCTCTGCGGTACATCAGCGCTGAAATAGAACCGTTACAGAGCATTAGCAGTTGTCATTTTCTTTACCGCTAGGCCTATAGGGCACGTTTTCTCGAGTATTCGCATTGTTGCAGCTAATATACTTGACGTATATGCCTGATGATTTCTGTTGGTTGTCTAAGACAGCGAAAATTTCTCTCAGCAAGAAAATGAAGGAGAACACATTACCAATTTGAATAGCAACAAGGAAAATGGTGTTTGACAAACGAACAAGAAAAAAGTGGAAAATGAAAGAAGAGAAGGCAAAAAATCAGATTAATAGCTAAGCAACTTTTCCGAATCTTTCAATAAAGGAAAGCTGAAATCTTGGAGAATATGAAGAAATGAAAATCACCGGAAAGTGCAACTGAAGCCATTTAAACGAGAGATGATAACGAGAACATTATCACAAAATGCACTTTTTCGCATCTCATCGCAACGGCACGTGAAACAAACACAAAAGCCCCGCATAACAATGTCTCTTCTTTTATAAAACTGACCAAATGAACTTTTAAAGCTCCAACGAGAAAACTCGCTTTGTGCACGTATGTGGCTGAATTTGTGAATGTACATTATTAGCGCTTCTAAGTTTCGGCAGGTTTTTTGGGAACAGGTGAGTTGACGTGACAAAACTTCCGGAGGCGTTCACGGGGTTCACAACATGCCGACAAAAACTCCACGACAACAGCTTCATAGCATATGAGCGAAATCTACATGCCATAAATTTTTTTCAGTTGCAAACGAAAAAACCATATAAAGATGCAAAGAAAGTTATTGTGAATAGAGAACAAGGTGTAAAAGAATTGACGTGATGCCACGTTATCGCAATTGAAAGCAGCATAAGGATTCAGAACGACAACATCTCGAAGCAAATGACGATGTATTAGCGTAATTTAAGGCACCCATCAGCAATAAAGCTGAAAATGTAACTGAGTGGAGCACATATCTTGATATTGTTCTGCAAGCTAGCAGTTACCGCTTAGTAATTGTTTATTTAGATCTATTTCAGTTAAAAATATCAGATTTAAATTGGATGCAACACTTACCCTCGAGTCCTTAACCAATACGCTCGTAGTGTTTCGTTATTAACACATTCGGAGGCAATCATGGAATCGATATCTAACTCACCCATATAACTTTCAAGTCTCTGTACAAGTGAATAATCAATTTGCCGATCTGAAAAAAATTATGAGCTTAGTTTCTCATATGAATAATCCAATCGATTTATCAACACGCCGCATATTTAAATGTTCTATTTAATTAAGATGCAATAATATGAAGCAAAACCGAATTCCGCAATATTTATGAACGTAATTACACCTCTCGCAATCGACCTTAAAGTCATCTGTTTCTGTTGGGGGGCGAAGGAGGGGGAGCGTATGGAAATTATGCAATTATACAAGGCTAAGATCCTTCTTCGGGAGGCAAAATAGGAGTAGGCGCGATCGGAAAGCAGCCACGTTAGACTACATCGACTTCTCTCCTGGTAGCCAAGTTCACTCTGAATATTATGCTAGCTGCAGATGCACGTGAGGTTGCATATCGTGAGGTTGATGCAGATTATCAAACTCTTGTTCACAAGTGAACCAATGGGCTTGTAACGTGAGAAAGCAGCCATCAAGAATTCGATGAACTCATGCTATGGCGCTGAAGGAGAGTTCGCTACTCTTGAAACTTTCACACCATCACAGCAACAAAAAAGGAAATGCATACGTCCTCTATGCTTTTTGAGAACCTAGAATTAAATGAAAAAACATTAAAATTTTACCTGAAATACCCGTATCTTCAACAAGTGGCTCTGGATGACCCGAAAGATGCACACTCGGGGGCGCAGGCTGTGGCTCAAAATGCTCTCCTCTGTTGACATGTTCAGTAGGTTGCGGGAACCGCCCAAACCTACCTTCTCGTATCCATTCTTAAATAATGCGTATTTACGCATCGACGATGTTATGCCAAAAACCACAATCATAGTTCTTTCATCGACGTTTCACTATCGCTTCGACCATTGCGACTGATCGAATATGACAGAAATTTTTCTGCACAATCATTAATAATTGTGTGATTTTAGAGAGCAATTTTTCAGCTCATTTCTTTTTTTTTTTTCTGCAACCAGTTTCCACAATCTAAAACGTACAGGTTTTTGCCTGTCTTTTTTTCGTATAAATGGCGAAAAAAAAATTTGAAAAGCGGTAGGACTGTTTTTTGTCGGAACTCACCAAACAAATAAATGGCGTTTTCTGTAAAAATTCGACGCTTGCCAATCCAACACTTCTACTAAAGGCAAAACAGTTTTCTCCATGTGACTATTTAGGCCTCAATATCGAGGTCGCGGTCATCAAAAATTTAAAGGAAATGATTCGGAATTTCACGTGAAAATGATGGCCATCGTACTGACATTAAGCAGAAAATTACTTTTACCAATTCTTAAAACCGATATTTTTTCATTGCAGTTATTGGAAACTGCCAGCGAAATTTTTGGTCTTTGAGCAATGGGAAGTGGCAAAAAATATGCGGAAAAGTCCATTCTAAAAACTTGCGCATAAAGCTTTGAAGAAAGCAATTTTATGACAACTGTGAAGGATACGCGCATGAGCAACGACTATTTCAATCTTTCGTTACGAATAAGCATAGCTAGATATGTTGGTATTTCTTGCCGGTAAATTTTATTATTAACCATATAATAGGAGTTGTAAGACAAACTGGAAAACTCAGCAATGTTACAGACAGGAAAACTCGACGGTCTTAAAGGATGGAGCAAGTTCTTTATTCGCTTGTTTACCTATGAACCAGTTTGTTTCTTCTCATTAAAATTTAAAGGTGTATCCACAGACTCAGTAGAAATCAATAACTTTGGAATTTTAGCACAAGATGCGGGTGCAGAACTTTTGTCCCAAGCATAACGCTGTATATGTGAAATATTTCTTAACTGTCTTCAACGATTGTAGCAGCAAGACTTTAGTGGCCAATAAACTGGCGGCATAGGCAAAACAGCACTGTTCTACTTGGCTTGCTTGTATCACTTTTCTCGCAATGCAAGGGGTAACATAGAAGTTATAACAACAAAAAAACCTATCCACAGAGCGTGATTCTGAAATCCACTCAATATGCGCATAAAATTCAATCCACAAAACTCCAAAAAAGTTATTTTTATCTTTTTTCTCATTAAGGTGCAAAATTACCAACTTTCTTTCCAAACATTCCCACGTCTTGTCTTCAAAGATATGTCAAAATGTTAAAGTAAAAATGTAAATGCGGAGCCCAAAATCAGAGTCCACACATAGTGCTCGACAAATGAAGATGAGTAAATGGATGTTTTTATGCTACGATCGAATTAAAAAAAAAAGCTGCAATCTCTATATAAATGAAATGGATTGCTCTCATATGGCGTAATGCATTGAGCTAAATCACTTTGATATATATCTTATGTGAAATTGAAACCATAGTGACGACCTCTGTGTTGGCCATTTTTTGGTATCGACAACAGCACGATAGTCGTGCAGAAGGCGGCTATTAAGAAGAGAGCGACACGCTTTACATAAATACGCATGTTTCGTTGAGGTGTCTTCTACATGCTAACGCCTCCTTTCCTGTTGCATCGAATAAATCCCACAACACCTGTAATCGTATAGTGCTGAATTTATTTTATTTCATAGTATACTAAAAGATCGAAGCACATTTTTAACAACATTGAGAATACATCGAATACGCATTCACCTAAATGGGTTCATAAAAAATCCTAACCACATTTACGGAATATTCTAGCAGCACAAACCTTTTCACTCCTCTTCTTCAAAAAAAAAAGAATAAATAAATCCACATTCGCTAAGAAAAAAATAGGTAATGATAACGATAGCAGCACAAACAAAAACCGACTGATAACGAGAATTTGCGGAAATACTGCTGATAATGCAACATCCGCTTCGCCCAAACATGTTGGTGTCTTGACAATGCCAACGAACGCATTTCAAGGCGCGTTTTTTTCCGTCTCATAACAGCAAAAAGCAGACAGTAGAGAATCCTCCACTCACTATTCAACGGGCAGCGCTGATTGCCTCTGGGAAGCAACGTTCGCAGCGAACAGTAATATTTCTAAGAGAGTTGCAATGTTGGGGTATGTGGGGAAAGGGGAGGGGGCATCGAGTAAATGCATCGTTAGAAACCTTCCTTTCTAGGCTTGAACAGGAGGAGTTTGTAAATTTTTCGATTTTTAGAAGAAATGTTCATTCGTTCATGTAGTAAATTGAAGAAATGATTGGATTGCACTTCAAAAAATAGAGACTTTGAAAATGAAAAATTACTTGTATCTAAAGCTCAGATTTGTTTCCGCATAATTCCTATTAAATCCGCATTTTGCGATATATGGGCCGCTGAAAACAACTCAACCCGAGTGAGTCGGCTTTAGCAGACTGAATCATTTGTATTTGAGAGGCTTTCGGTGAAATAATCCGATAGCCATTAGCTGTTGAAACCTGCTGAATTAGTTCTTATGTCAGGATAGATTTTTTCAAAAATTATTCTTCTTGAATTTTCCGCACCTGAAGGACTTACTTACAAACTTTTGAAGCGAACAGTGAGGAAAAAATTCGATGCGCGACATTCTTTTTTGTTTGTTGGCTGTCTCAGGGGTATCTTTATAAGTTTTTTTTAGAATCCTAGAGACTTTTTTTTTAAGGAAAAGAAAAAATCTTTTCTCAACATCGAAGCATTGCTCCCCCCCCCCCCCTCCCCCATTTCACACACTGAGAAGATAGGCGATTTCAGTGGCGTAAGCTTTGCAGAGGAACACCATTACGAAACAGCGAACAAATGCTATCATTAGCGTTCAAGCTCACTTAAAAGACCATTGTGAATAGACTGCATTCAGGCATTTACTAAAGAGCCTTTCTCTGCGATGATCGATAATGTAACCCACCCAAGAGAACTTCCGTAAACAGCAAATCTATGCTTAATAGTCTTGTTAATTTAAACGCCTCATTTGCATACAATAAGCAAAATTATTCACTAATTATTCACCTGTAAAAATATGAGAAATTGAACACCACTAGTGAGAAATAAACCGAATTTGTAGAGTGGTGCAAATTCGGAAAGATTAAAATGCCGAAAGAAATAGGTCAAATCATGAGCACTGATGACAGCTGTTTGCAAGAACTCATTCTCTAAAACGGACATTTGCCACAATAGCAATCAGCCTAGTGATGCAATCTTCTACCTTTTCTTTAAATTGCTCAATTCTATTGCGAAGAGCTTTTTTTTTCGTGAATTCCATTTCATTCTATCGAACCCATTTCATTAAACACTTCCTTTGTTCACCTTTGAACAATTATTGTCTTGTGTTTCATTCATCTTATTCATCTCTTTTGTGAGTTATCCTCAACACTTTTTGAAACAGCCAGCTTAACTGCAAGAAAAAGTAAAGGTATTAAAGACAATGTAGGTGTTTTCTATTTTTATTTGGTAGGTAATGCGAGCTGAATTACACTTAGAAGGAAGGAGCATCCCCAACTACTTTTAAATATTAGCAAAAAAAAATCTTAAATATTAGCACTCGCAAATAAAAGGCTTCCGTAAAGCGGAAAACTGGAATAGGAGGACGTATGTCTTACAAAAGCGACGTTTTCAGATAGGATTATAACACAGAGGAACATGCGTAGAGAAGGATAACTGGAAATCTGTTATGATCATGAAGAATATGTAGTTGAAGTTTCCGGGATGCAAATACAACACTCGTATTAGGAAGGCCGATACGGTACGAAGTTCTAAATGCCTGTTTTTTGGGTGATGTAACGCTTATCGGAATGAATATATTTCTGAGAGAGTAATGTAAGGAGAATTGCTTAAGTCTATTACACTTTGGAAAACATTGTTTTTGATGGTACAACGTAGACACTTATCAGTTTCGATTATATTTTATCGCTCTGATCTAGAAAGTATTCCTCACTATCCTATACGTTTTAGCTTAACACATCACTTGCGTTTCCTAGACAAGGATTCTAGAATGCACACTATCACTAATTTATGCACTGCACGAGTTCTCGTATATGAGGCGGTAATCGCTTTGAGATTAATTCTGAGTGATTTCGTTAATCGATGATGAACAATCTACTTTTCTTGATCGTTTATAAATGGTGAGCTTTCTTAAGGAGTGGAATTAAAAGTAAATGCTAGAACGTTAAGTCAAAGTTTTCCAATATAAAGACCGCAAGAGCAGACATTGTTTTTATGCTAAACATTGAGTGTAATGCTGCAGAAGATTGTCAGCGAAAACAAACCCACAAAATAAAAAATAGAAGAAGAAACATTTACGAAAAGTTCATCAACACAATTCGCATGAAATCTTATCTGAACATCTCAATAGATAGACATGATTATGGACTGCTCTACAACAATGTTCTCGGAGTTTTTTTTTTTTAGGGTTATCCTGAGGCTTTTTATGAAGGCTGTTTGCTAGCTGCAGATATTCGCTCAAAGCAGAATGAGTGAAAAGCTTAAAGAAAATAACAAAGAAACATCGCATTTTCGAGACAAACTGCTCGGTTAGGCTTCCCGTTCGATGAAAATTTGTTTCCTCTAATTATGCCGCTCCAAAGCATCATAAGCAGAAAAGAGTGCCGAATTTGTAAAAATATCACTTCAGAAGCATCATTGATTGATGCAATTACAGCGCAGAAAGGCGAAAAGATGCAAATTTCGATAACAATCGAATGCATTCTCTAACAATGAAAAAAATTAAAAAAAAAAAGAAACACAAAATTATAGGTTCAGCAGCATCGAAACCATGAAAATAGAAAAACTGTAAACGTCCTCCTTAGTGCATACAAACTGAGATATGAATAATATTGATAAGCCAGATGTTGCAAGCAAAATATGCTCAAATATCATATCTGCAAAATGTTTCCTGGAAAAACTGGAAAAACTCTCAACAATCAGGAAGCTTCCCATTCCATTATCAAATGCATTGTCGAAGCTAGATGCAGGTCATAAATGAAAGAAAACTTTCCAACTCACCTGCTGCAAACTTTCTATAACGAGAAGCGAAATATAGAAAACGTCTTAAAATAAACAAAGAAAATGGTGCCGTTAGAGCAGCTGCTCAAACGATCGCCTAACTCGTGTGCGTGCAAAAAAAAAGCAAAGGGATCTCGTGCGTTTCACCTGTCACAAAAATGAGGCATCATTCTGGTCGGCCAAAGTCGTGGATTGTCTCAAATCGTTTCCTCTGATCTCCCACCTACTCTGAGTCATCCAGCAGTAAATTTTAACGAATCGCAACCATGCATCCCAATTATAGGTCAACGCAATTTCTTTGAGACTCATTTCTTCCTTATTGTAAATGAGCACATCAATAGCATTACGTATAGAACTCTCGAAAGTGTCCCACCTTCTTTCATACTCTAAATTCGAATTTTTTGATTGCCTCCCACTCCCATTTGTTCATTAGCGAGAACTATCGCAGAAGTGAAAAATGAGTAGAATGAGTCCAACTTGAGGAATTTTTTTGGTATAGCATTGCTAAGCAAACTATACATCATCGTCGCACTTATGCTTGAAGGACTTGTGTGCTCGTGGCAAACATCAAAACTCAATTTCTAGGATATACAGATTGATTCCTTGTTTAGCAGGAAGTAGCCTATACAAGTGTATTTATCTCAATGATAGATAGAAGCGGTGACAGACCGACAAAACAACCTTCCCCCTCCCATCTCCCCTCCCCCCTTCACTCTCACACCACAAATGACGAGCATCGTTGCTGCAACAAACATGGAATGAAACGAAAATTGTTGGAAGGCTATTGTAAAACCAGTGTAGGGAGGTGTTGCTCACCATGACTAGTGAAACTAAAACGCACCGCTCCAGTACCAAAGTGTACTACTCAAACAATATGCACTGAATACAACGAACAAACATTACGATCACATGATAGCATTCACGTCGGCTATCTCGAGGACTTCTTATGTCACCTACGATAAAAGTAAACCGAAACTGTTCGTTAGATATCCGTAAACGTCATCTACAACCGCTACGATTGCCATCAAGTACAATAAATACTAAGGCAATTGTATATCATACAATCAATGCAAAATTCTTCGCAGCAGCTGAAACAATGGGACATTGCAAACGCAAGCCCATTATACTGCCGCCTGCGGCAGAGAAATACGTATTGCGTAAAGCTTCAACGAGTGCACCTATGATCAATCAGTGAGCAGCTTGGCAGCTGTTTGCGAGCATCAGCACGTTTTCAAAGAAGGCGATTACCTCTATACCGCAAAACCTAGCGCGTGCTTACAACAGAATCTATCTAATTGTGAATTAATAATGTAAAACAGTAAAAACTGTATTGCACGAATAGATCTGAAAAATATATATCGCTCTCGTTCAGATGAAAGCTGACGAATTCCATGAAAAATACCGATGCGATAAAGTATTGAGTGCGCAAATTGATCATAAAATTATGCTGCATCCAAGGAATATTCTAATGATTTCATTTAGCATGGGAAATTATGAAGAGAACATAAGTGGAACATAGGGAATTCTATGCATCGTAAGAATAAGAAGCACTGCAAAAATGTTCTAACGACATCTCTGTTGTGTATCGATGGTCCAAACGCATCAAAAATTCTTCAGTTGGTAAACTTCTAAAAAATTTGTTTTCTTTGTCGGGACAAGAGAAAGCATAGTGCCGACGATAATCATTCGGGAGTGATAACGGCAAGTGATCATAACATGATGATAAAACGGTTGCCTACGACTTTTTTCCTACATTGATCGATGAAAGTGGAACGCTCTATCCATAAGTAAACTTTCTAGACCTCTTTTGCAATACTGCTCGAATTTTTGCCGAATACGAAACGGAGAGAGATGGACGCATTTTAGTGAAAAAATGTGAGAAAATTCAATGCAATAGATTCTAGATGATGCAGTCTATCTTATTCAATGAGTGCGTTTAGAAGTGCAAAAAAAAAAACGATTCACGGAGAGATTAAAAAAAAAAACCAGATTGGATCATAAAATTTTTATGCCTAAGAAAGATTCAATTCATGGCTACAATCAGAGCTGCAGAATCTCTTTGATTCAACTGATCAAGATTCACAGATATTTCTTAACAACAACTTTCTGCCTTTTCCATATTTTTTCCCAAAAACTCATTATATTTAGTGCAACCGTGAACGCAAACTTTTCATGTTGTCGGTGTTATGCAACATTCAATGGTGAAAATCTGATCAAGAAACAACGAAAACATTGAAACGGCAAAACGACATCAATGAAATCGACAGGCACCTATGCCGTATTAAAGAACGAATGATGGCGTAATGCTTGAAGTTGCAGCATCATATGACAAAGAACTAAACGCGAATACTACCGTTCGACAAGACCTTACCACTCAAATCATATGGAAATCAGCTACGTCGTAGTAAGTAATCAATGGTAGCCCCTTCGGCAATTGCCCCTCTTGCAGATTATCATTAACGCGCATTATCTGCTATATTATATTGTGTGTTTATCTCTGAGAGGACAGAGGAGAGTTAGGTCAGAAGGACAGCGATGTCAGAGACGCAAGTATCGTGTAGTCACCTACGGGCATATCAGTTCCACTTGTGGGCATAATTCGCTCCGAGTGATTGTGCACAAATCGTTTTTGTTCGAAGGCACGACCTCTCTTGCAGGGCTATTTCTCGAGTATCGGGAAATTAATCGCCTACATACCCAAACTAAGTTAATCATCTACATACCCACACTTTTGTGATATGCGTGTACAAACCAGTTCTCGTTATCAACAATTATACAAACGCAACAACAGGCGGATCAATAGGCTGTGTGGGCGTTACCAGAGCAGAGACAGTTCACAATGTTCGTAAACGTACTTTCTCCTTTTCATTACTAGGCCAAGTTCATACCTCTAAAACGTTCCCACATATATAGGTGCACCTATATTGATCCTTGGTGATGATAACCAGCAAAAGTTGCGATGATGCGTCCCTGCAGTCTTGCAAAATATGAAAAGCACTACAGGTCGTTGCGTCTATTCCTGCAAGCAGTGGACGAGCACTTATTCGTCAAGCATTGGAAGTATACTTCTGCATCCAGCAAATAAGCGTCCAACCCCCTGGTCTGTACAGCACGCAGAAGTGTCTTCGTGCTTCCACTGTCGTGCACTTAGTAGGCACCAGGCTCTCTACTGCTCTGCCCGCCTTATATACCCAGGAATGTTTTTCTTGAATTGCAGTGAATACTTGCTGAGCTGCGCCAGCCGGATGATGTGGATTCGCAATGAGCACTAAGAATTGAAGGCTCTATCCCAGTGGACCATGCAAATGGCCGTATTATAATCGAAGTGCACACTACATGCGAAGTATGATAAATTAACGTCCAATACGTAACAAGAAGCAAGCATACAAGGTGCACAAAGTGCGAAAGTCATTTATGTCACCGTTAGTAAATTTTAAAAAAATACCCAAGAATCACATCGCTCATATGGCAACTGTATGAACTAATTGTTATGAAGAATCGGCACAATCAACAATCATTTGGAACAAGCCTTGTCTTTCTTCAATGCTTTGGTGTTATCATCTTCCCAAGACCTTCTCCCAAATGCTTTTGTTCGTCCGCTGGAACGTAGACGTCTAAGCAGCCGTTCTAAGACGTCTAAGCAGCCGTCCTAAGGTATCAATAGCTGGCGAAAAAATCCTCCCAAGCTTTTATTCGTTAGAAAAACACTCGTTGCGCGCAGTTGCTAAGACAGATTTCCTATCGAATCAAGTGTTCCGACAAAAAACCTCTGATAGAGAAATGCTTAAGTGGGGACTGGGAAATTTACATATATAGCGTATCTGCATCAACTCTGAATGGTACCACAAATGAAGCACTCTATGAAGCGCTGAAAAAAGGAAATGAATGGAATGAAGAGTGCGTTTTGATTTGAATGAAGATTTGGTGAAGAAGAGGAGAAACAAGGGCAACATCACGTACGTAATCAGCATTCACAAAAGGGAATATCTTGCGCAGCGAGGGAAGCCTGTTGATGTTGGGCAATACAAATCAAAGTCCCTGTTCAGCGTGCCCGTCACGTTCTCTCTTTCACACTGATCATCGACGTCAATAGCACTTGTGAAGCACATCAGGCATGAAGCTACGCTCAAATCGCATACATCACTCGATGATAGTGCATTTTCTTCTAGACACCCTCTCCCCCTCTCCTAAAATTCAACTTAACTTTCTGCATACCCTCATATCTGGACAAAGCGATGTGCTCATTCTGCACGTTCGCAAGCAAAATCTTACAAAAATTTGCAAAGTGCACAATGCAAGCTAACTAATTGAGTGAATAACTGTTTGTTGTTACAGTACAAGATCGAAGACTCGACGAACACATTTAAGACTTACGAAATCAGTATTACTGAGTTAATGCAGACTTCTAAAAAAATCGCTTAAGTTACGGCTGGTATATACCCAGACAAATTCATATGGGATACACTTTCGATTGAGCTCGTTGTCGCTCGAGAGCATTCGATGGTGTTTCTGATTCACAGCTGTTTGCAAATGTGACGATCTAAAGTGCATTGTGCAATGCGCTGTCACACTCTATTCAAGTGCATCACAATCGAACGACTTCCTGGAGCCGTATTCTACCATCAATGCGAAAACACACCGTCACCACTAATCGATTGTATTTCAGTAACGTATTTCCCCTATCTAAAAGCTTCGTAGAGAGGTTTTTTTTTTCATAAAGTTTAGCAACGGTGTTCGAAAGAGTTACCGTATTTTAGAATGAAATAGTAAGATTGCATATTTTAGAATAAAATAGTAAGATCAGGCAGTTCAAAATTAAATAAAATAGTTTTAAAATGAAATAATAGTAGTTGATTGCTCTAGTGAAGCAAAACAATTTTTTGTGGATTCGATAAGAACAGTTTAAATGACCATACGAGGAAAATAAAAATTGCCATTTTGTCGACGCGCATTTAGCGCACTATTAATTCAACACAGTAAGCGTCCCATTATTCCACTTCTTACAAAGGCCCCTACCAAAATCCGATGCCGATGAGGGTCATTGCCCTTCAGTCAATAGCAACACTGACAAATCAACAATACCCCTTTCTTCTTCTTCTTCTTCCATTAGATTATCGCTGAGAAGTTGGCACAGAGGTCAGTTCATATAAAGAGTACATCAGCTCATAATACCACGCCATCCGCTCTCTAAGAAATTACTTCCTTCATAATATACATTCTTTAGTTGCGCTACCATCTTCGTTAAATTCATGTTCCCTAATGCATTATCCTGAAGGTTGAAAGCTAAAGAAAACATCTACAGCAATACAGCTACTCGCTCCCCTGCATATGGAAAACAAACGGTGCAATTTGTGTTGAAATTTATTTCCCTTTTCATAAGCAACAAATAATGAGCTAAAACGTTTTGTTTATCCCTTTAGCAATATTTTAGGAAAATTTCTCTCACTGGTTATATCACGAGTGCTCAGTCGTTCCACTCATGAATATCTTGTTCTAACGATAAGACAGCTCGCAACAATTAGTGAAGAAATGTGTCTCATGCGAAATGAACGAAATAACATCAACGAGAGAATGGAGACCGCGTTATGCTAATTAACGGCCTTTTTTTGCGTATGATAAAACGTGAACGGTCGCTCGTTTGCGCAAAAAAAGGGAAAAAAAGATTTTAACGCCGCGTCTCGGGAGTTGCATTAGTATCGCCATTTCGTGCAACGGCTATTTTTAGTGAAGAAAATCGCAAAATATGAAATGTGCTTGAAAATGGCAACTGTATGGAATAGTGACGTTCTACTAGAACAATAAACTTTTACCCATAGGTAAAAACTTTTATCTCAAATTAACTCTTGGGCAGTTTCTTAGGCAATATTGGGTTTCCTTCGCTCATTCCCTCCTCCCCCTCCCTTTTATTATATTAAATATTTGCGATGGGTCCAGAACGCATTGAGAATTGAACAAAATCAGAAAGACGATTTAAGTGCGTGAGGAATCTAACAAATGCTAATGGATCGCTCATATCGACTTTCACAATTTTCGGCATTAATTCTCCCACGTATACTAGCAGCACCGTTAAATTCAACTGCAAGACCTATTAGAAAGTCATTTTTGCGTTAAGATGAAATCATTTTAAACGTTGGTAATCTTCTTTATTAATTAAATGGGGTTTATCTTTATTGGTTAGTAAGAAAAATAAGAAATGTAAAGAAGTCATTGAGGTAAGAAGTCACTGAAAAGAGGAGATTAATACGATCGAGAAACCAAGCAGCGCAGGTGTTTTATAAATTCTCCACTCATAATAAACTATTAGCATATACAAAGCACTAAAATCATATTGCGCAGTATATCGCCAACAATGTATTTATAGGCAATTGCATGCAACTTTCATAATTTATTTTCTAATGTTCCAATTTTTGGCGGAAGTTTTCTTTGTACAACTCATTCAAGCATATCAAGCTGAAATTTCTTTTAAAAACTTGTTCTCGAAACTCTTCGCATTAATTCATGAATTTCTCCTAGTACATGCATGAGATTTGTTCGAGTTGGTACGGCTGCAAATAAGTCCAAACTTCGAAAATTTTGATTAACATTGCTGCGTGGCAAAAATCTTATCACTGCAGTTTTTCCGATCTACGAGTTGAAAGTGCCCGATTGACAAATAAATATGGGCATTATTCATGCACACAAACAAACAGGCAATCAGAGTTATAATGCGCTTTTGCAACATAAATTTTGTCAACACATAAAAGCCTACAAGATTTGATGACGTTGACAGAAATGATTGCATCGATCAGATAGGATCGTGCTTGGAAAATTCATAAATACGATTCTTTTGGACGACAAATTCAACACATTAATATACAACAATCATCACAAAAAGAGATTCTGGAAGGAAAAATATATCAAAGCGAAATGCATTTATGAACGTCCCACTGGAGAGGAAATACTAGTTAGAACATCTAAAAAACAAGATCAATTATTGCTACGATGATAGTAAACAATTCATTCAATATGAAACCGCTATTTTATTCTGTTAATTTATTGCAGCTCAAAGATACACAAGTTAACGAGCAGCTTCCGTTGATGACACAACAAGATATTATGCGACGTATCACATTACACGGTTTTAGATTACGCTAAGACAGTTAAATTTCGCATTTTGAAACTCGAAACATGGCTAGAAATAATTCAGCTCTCGCACTGACCTCATCACTACTGATTCAAGAAGCTACGAAAAATCTGCTATATTTGAGATCTGAACTTGAATCGTAAGAAAAAACCCACCGTTTATCCATCGAAGTAGGAAAAAACATTGAAATTTTTGTTGGATCGACAACACATTTAGCGAACACTCATAAATTTAAATTTGCCAGAGAGAGAATTGGACCTATGACCGGCAATTCGTGGAATGCAATAAGTTTTCGGCGAAGAGTTCAGTTTTTAATGGAGTCTCATCAAGGAAGGAACTCATCAAGAACGCCTACCACACTCCTCGGATCAAATCGTGCAGTGAGATGGGCATACAAGTGGGAACAAAAAATTCACGACATTTTTCAAAACTCAACAGTTGAGTCGGATAACTCATTGAGAAGAAAGAATCAAAAAGGTAATGACTTCCATATATAGAGGCAAATTCGTGAGATTCCGCCTAGCTCTAAATACTACAAGCATTCCTAAATAACGTGAGTAGAAATCACCCGAACGTTGAGAGCAACTAAAGTATTATTGAGACACAACCCATCGAAACAGATCGCACATCACGTTTACACAATCAATGGCACGAATGGTAACGAAAAATAGTCGTCAATCAGTAGGCACGCATAAGATAGCGATAGAATGAACTGTTGTTGCCCGTGGGAAAACTGACGGAGCAGATCTTGAAGCGCACATTTCCTTGGGCGATTATTCGACATATCTTACCCCACAAGGCAAATCACAAAACACAACAAAATATGCAGTAGGGATGAGCAAACAATCATCACTAAGAATCGATTTCCAAACGTTTTTGATGCGAAAGTCGAACACGCAAAGATAGTGCGATATATTTCTTGAAGTTGAAGTTGAAGTCTTTTTTTGATCGATGTTTTCAACGAAAAGCGCTCTAGCGAACAGCGAATTATTGTGCGCTTAGAACGTCAAACAAACCAATGGAATGTCGAAAAATCTTATGCATTATGAATAGATTCTGAAAAAGTGACTATGCGATTCGAAATACATAGGTTTCAGTAATTTCTTTCAAAGATGTGTATACACGAAGAGAGCTGTGAATGAAATAAACCTGGAAGGTTAAAAGGTTCTGAAGGAAACTTTTAAATCAGCCTTCGAAGACGGATATACAATTGAAGGGGAGATAAGGGGAAGGGGGGGGGGGTAGAGGGATTTTTCCATACACTTTAGTGTTTCAATTTTAGCACTGCATCGGTGCTTAAACAGTTTGGCGTGAACTACGAGCAGTTCATCTTCGTTTACTTGGACTGCGCTTCGTATAGCGGAATTTGAATGAATGCCTATTGGATGGATGGAGGTCTATAAGCAGGAAGAAACGAACAAGGAAACCTGAAGGCGAGCGAAATCGGAGTCATAGGCTAGAGAAGTTTTTCAGAGGTAGCCCTTAGAACGCATGAGGTAGTTAAGTAATCGCTCATCGATCGTTATTTATTGTTACACTATTAAGAACGAAAATAAAGTTTTTTGAAAAATTTCATTCAGTAAAAATGAAATATTTTCGCAGAAATGAAATTTAATAGAATTTTTTTTTTTACTTTCACAACAAACAGGCATTCTTCTACGATCATAACTATCACTAATCAGAGAATATCCCATTTAATCCCATCGGTTGTTTATTGTTTCAAACGATCCTTTCCAGCAATAGATCCCTTCTTTCTCGGATGCACAATATTCCGGCAGTTCTGCAATAGTTTAATCTTTTTAAAAGGTCATTTCTGAGCACCAACTTGATTGGGCAAGAATGTCGATCGGCTCATGATGGGTAGTCTCTTTTATGCACGCCAGCCATAATAATTTTGTAATATATTTTGCAATATGCAAAACATTGTCAATTACAATAACCGCAAATTGGTCACTCGTTTTGTGTGGAATTAGGCAACGCAGCTGGCACCAATATTGCCACCCGACTAACGCGAGGAGTGAACGGAAGAGAAGAAGAAAGTAAATGGCAGCTGCAGTTCAAACGGACGCGTCGACAGCTTTGAGAGGCGTCCCGCACATCCAATTACTCATTCAGGAGGCAGTTCACCGTTTCGATTATCACGTAAAGACCTTTTAAAAAAACAGCGTATAAAAAGAAGCGCAAAGTGCACAATGCATCATCGCGGTTGCGTTGCGCACCTGCCGATTTTCTTGCAAATGGACTCTACATACACAGAGTGGACTTTGTTCTCATAGGAATAAAATTAGGCTGTTTGCAGTCAATGAAACATCATTCAAAATAGTCAAACCTAGTAGTGAAGTAAAACTCTGTTGACGTTCATCTTTTTTTTCTTCAGATCGCTAGCCAGCCACGAATTTGCTGAATAATACTCGCGCTCTTGTGCAATCAGATATAACGCTTGCAATACGTCTGACCACTGGTCACTATATATCGTGTGCCCTACGTACATGGCGAGCAGCAAGCACTAAATAAGAGCATCATAGACCTTAGTAGCTCGGACCCGTATGGATGAAGGAAGAAATATAAGATGGATGCAAACAATATGGATTAAATTTGTTCACACACGGCAGAAAATTGCGAATTTGAAAGAGAAGCATGAGAAGATTGGTCAGAGAAGTGACGAATGATGCGATGGGGCATCAGTGATGTGCGCACTGAGTATTGTGCATGTTGCTGTCCATCAGTGAAGAAAAACTGTGTAGCATTTGCGTTTGTGCACAATTCGGTTACTCCTTCCGGTTTTCAAATAATAACGCCGTTATTGACACGATTCTATTGTGTGTGTCCTAGTTGCACCGACGCTCGTATGGCCTCTTCTAGTTCGTGCTAAGATCATTCTGCTTCCTAGGAGATGTCAAATCCATAAAATCGACTCAGTGGAATGTTGTTCAGAGAACGCAACGTCTAGTTATATTTGCAGTAGCTCAGTGCGTTGAAATAAGTTCTAACAAACTAACTGAAAAGGCAAGGCCGATATGCACGATATAAAAGTGAAATACCATTTGAGTTGAACGGAAATGAACACCAAAATCCGATCATTTGATGCTACAGTACTTCAGAGATGAGCTCTTGGGTGAGCTTTCGGTTATCAGGAATCGCTAATTATGAGAGGGCAGAGCTTTTTCCTTAACAGCCAATCGCTCAGCAGCTGTCATATATCTCTCGTATGACCAAAATGACTGAATTCTGAATTTTAAAAATCGAAGGTTTCGGAAAGTCACAGAATCCTAAACTCAGCGATTTTTTATTCGTACGCATTATTTCACGGATGGAATCAACTAGCCAGTTTGACCTAGAGAGGTTAAATTAATAGAGCCAAACGGTTGGGCTTATCGTGGCCAGAATAGCCGATTCTGAACATTTCATGCCTCCTCGAAGCAAATATTTGAAGTGCGAATAAATTGATCCGCATGCGAACTAGCATTGTGATGCGATTTGTAGCGACAAGAGTCCATTTCGATAACTGAGACGTAACGGCTCGAAGAACTTTTAACTGCGGTTGAAGAAACTAATTCGGTTCTGCGAAACGCACAGATTCTCATTTAGTGGCGGCTAATTGCTCTCACGTTAATTAATAAAAACTGTTATTTCTTGAATGAACAATCGACACCGCTTCATTATGAGATATGTGCTTAGTTCTAAATCTGAAATCCTCGGAAAGCTGAAAGACAGAGCGAAAGACATTGTTTTTCTATATGGTAACATATATTCACCACTGAGAAGGATAGCAGCACAAAGTCGAATATGTTTCAAGTTTCGCTTGCAGTCATTCCCATCATCTGCATGCGCTTAGCGTTAGGGCAATCTAATGCATTGTAGTTGAAACAAACCTCATCATGTGAGACAACAAAAATAACAGCAAGTTGAACTTTTTGCATATATTATTCACACACAGCTGCAACTATACGTCATTTTCCTATCTAATCACCTTCCTGTTCAAAAAACACTTCTCATACAGCTGCACCAACTTTCCCGTTCTATTGAAAAAAAAAAAAAAAGATGCTTCTGATTATGGCGTTAACCAGGAATGAATCTCTTCTTTGACCTCGTCAGCACTCCTAAATTTTTGCCTCCTCAGAGCGTCATTCACTGATCCAAATAGATGATAATCTAAGGAAACAAGGTCATGGCTGTATATGGACGCTCTAAGATCTGAAATCTCGAACTTCAACGGGTGGCAACATTTGTAACGGCCATGTAGGGGAGTGCGTTATCATGAACAGCAATACCTTTAAACAAGTGCTGCGTATTCCTATCTTCAGCTTGTCCTCCAACCTTGCGCTGACGAGGCGCTATAGGATATTTCACTCTTTCTTTGATGACCTCAGCAGCTAATCCAATCATATACTAGAAGAGAGTAAAAATAATCTTTCAGACGAAGGATTACCAAGTGAATTTGTTCTTGGCTCTGTATCGCGCCTAAAAAGATGGGCAAGTCTGCATGCGAAACAGCCTGGCTCATCACTTCGATTCCTAAGTATGCAATAGCGATTTTGGAGCCACTAGATTTGAGTGAGATGTGGTAAAGTTGAACACAGTTTCGAGGAGATGAGGAGAAATACACAAAGAAAAGAAATATAATATTTCGAAAAATAAGCTAAATATGACATATAGCATGACTTATGAAAACTGAAAAGACGGCAAAATAAAGTTTAACACAGTTCGCTTTATTTTTGAGCTAACAGATTGGAGTATAACACAGTTTGTGAAATATGAAGCAGTTGAACTGAGGTAGTTTGGAAAATCTCTTTCACTGACGATCTCAACAAGCAAAGGCAATACATGAGAACGAGTCTTAACGCTACACTGACATAACTATATCGATTTTTCTAAAACTACTCAAATTCAGTTTGACTGTATGTTAAAATCCACAAAATGTTGTTCCATTTTCAGTGCCATCGCTTTATCATAGCCTTTTCAGTCGTTTATTCTAGTCATTCAGGCGCTAAGATAGCCACAATTACTAGGCTAAGAACTACAGTCTCAGAACTTCCTTGATTGGTGCAAATGTCCAAAAAGCTTAATGAAGACTCTTCCAGTAAGAAAGACCACTTTTTCGACCATCTGACTGCAGATGTCGAAGGCTCTAATAATCGCCCATTTCAACGATAAAGTTACGTTAAAGTTTCGATTAGGTGAGAGTTTATAAAGAATAATTTAATACGACAAAAAATATATAATGCAAAGAACATAAAAAAATAATACATAAAGAACTTAATACATACACTATTTCTATAACAGGAATAACTTTTTTTTTGACTACTGCAGCTCTCATTCAAGACTATATGATACGTTCATTTCTGCATCTCTTCAAAAATTTGGTGAAGAATGTAATTGCTGAAGTAAAATCACCGACGATGTTCCATCGCTCTATGTGTGAGTTCTTCAAGCTGAGTAACAAATCAAATAAAACAAGTGAGATTGGTGTATCTGGAAAATTTGGCCGAAAAGAAATGCCCCCAGAAAGTGTTGCATGCGACGCCGCATACGGAAAAACGAGCAAGAAGTTAGCCAATTAAAACAGAATGCGATGAAACATCCAAATGAACCTAGGAAAACTGAGATGAGGAGAAGCTCTATGGAAAATTAGCCATGAAGAGAACAAATGCTGGAAAATATTCGATATAGACCAAGACTTGAGAAGGAAGAAACGCATACAGATGACGGCCAAGAATGCGTTCCTTTCCCGCTTGCATCGAAATGCCCGTAGAACAATTATAACAAACTTGCCGAAAATAACGGAACCAGCAGTTCTAGCATGTTGAAAAGCTCTCAAACGTTCATTAAGCTGATGAGATCGATGCATCCGAAATTGTCATATCAAAGCGATGATGGGGCATATCGATCTCGAGGTCATCTTCACTCTCGGTGCAACTTTTCCAAAAATTTTAAAGCTTCATATTTGGCTACTGTATTTTACGCAGACGTTCAACTGCCGTAAAATGGAACATCTCGTGGTATAGGAACATGCTGTGATCAAGTAACATTAGCCAAGAATCAATAAATAATGATCAGGCCGAGCTAATAATGAGGCAAATCTACGGTATAAGCAGTGCACAACGAATCGAAAGGCCACATAAAGGTGCAATCCGATAAGCAAATAAAACTCGCAAGAGGATAGCAAACTTGATGCTAGGAAAATGCGGCAAATTCTGAGCCTTCAAAGAACTTCTTAGATATTCGTCCACAGAACCAATAAAAGATTCCAGGTTTAACGGAAATTTCGCTTTCATGTTTCCGCTGCTATATTCATTCGGTTCAAGCAGGGCATCACATCGGTAATCTCTATCCAACAAAAACAATAGTCGTCAAAAGATAGTCAAAGAACTGAGCAGATGACAGCAGTTAAGGTCGGACACTCGAACTTCTGAATCTCTCCGATCATATGAAATCATAGTAAAAATGCGCTACAAATTCTGAGTTTACGAGCAACAATAATGACGCGAAAGTGATTAGAAACCGACCAGCAGCCTCACTAATGCGAAAATGGCATCGCTACTGGTCCCGAGCTTCGCTAAAAACCCTTTTAACAGGACGGTGCCGCGTCACTCTATCAAATCACGAGTTAGATCATTCCACCGATCTCTAAAATGCACTTTTCTTCTTCGTAAATATATGATCTGCGATATGAATTGCCAATGAAACGAATCCGAACCTCATTCCCTGTTTCTTTCAAATGTGTTCTCTCACGAATCCTACCCAGTTTTTAATAAAGCATTAGCAGTTCATAAGCGTAGCAACGTTTACTACATATGCCTCGTTGAATACTGTTCAAAATATAAACATATGCACGTTGCGATATTACGTTGGCGAATTATAGGTTCCGTAATCCGATGCATGTGGCACTGTGTTCGAGACCACACTGTGATCTTCATAGAGGCGAGTTAGTTAAAGTCAGGGCCGTTTACTATCACAGTTTCTTAGTTAAGGTGCAACACCTTCCAAGCTCGAGCTCTCGAGTTTGAAAGATAGACAGTTAAGGCTTTTAGTGCGCAGAAAAAGTTCGTGCTGTAGTTTCGAGTAGCGAAATGAAAACGATAAAAATTGCCAAGTGATTTCAGAATCAATTTTTCCAATTTGTTCGGGCATAGAAAATCAGGACAGTAGGACATAACATGACGCGTTTGCACAAATCAGTTTCCATAAATCCAGAAATTTCAAACACGTACTGATAGCTAATGACCGTTCATTGTTTATGGCTAAACATTGCAGCATGTGAAATCACGACATTCGGAATGGTATTATTAAGACGACGACACGTACTTATGAAATGATTTTAGCACAAGAAATTCGTTATTTTTGGGTATCAAACGATAGAAGGCAGCGGTAAACCTAAGAGCGGGGAACGAGCAAAAACAGCAACAACTGGCAATAACAGTTACTTAAAATAAAACTATTGACCGAATGTGCACAACGCCGTTCTATGCCGATAACGCTGCCCAACGATGAGGCCTTATGAAAAGTGAACACAACGTGCTGCATTTGCCCATATATGCACAGTGCCCATAATCGCACTCGCCGCAAAATCGGCCCCACTAAAGAGGCACTCCCCAATAGACACACCTTCGTATGCGGTGAGCGCTTTGCACAGTTCCACTCAGATCAACGTTACAAAATCACACCTGTAAAGCTTTCAACCCAAACATCTAACCTACTTCATCTATTTTGCAGTAATAATGATGCAAATGTGGTCACACAACAGAGTTGAACAACGTTGAACGCTATAGATGCGTTGTATGTTTGTTACAAGCGTGCATCTCACGTTCCAAAAAACCGGAATGCTGTCTCGAAAAACCAGCACTGTTTCTCACTGTTCCTCATCGTTTCTGCACTTACTAACATTTAGTTGCGCTCTCATCGCTAAAATCACCACTTCAAGCAATCATTGGCCACGAGTTGAAAGTATTGCACTCACTCTCCACTAGAGACGTTGCGGCAACTCATAATCGTCAAAAACGCACCAAAGAATATATGCGCACACGTGCAGCTGCACACATTAGATGTGCACTAAAGTTGTCTCTCGTCGATAACGAATTATTCAAGTCTGCCTCGTTCGTAAGTGAGTAAACCCATTTATTGTGCGTGCGAAGAAAAGATGCAATATTCAATTTAAAGAACGCGTGCTATGGCTTGCAATATGTGTCCTCGTTGATAGTATTGATGCAAAGTGGGTGAAAATTTTGTTAGGTGACTAGCGCATTATTGTCGCTCGTTTGTGGCGATGTGTATAAGCTCTTCGAAGCACTAACTCGACTTATCCTGACCAAGGAACGCTCGTTACACGTTAACCCTCAAAAATCTATTTAACTACTTTCGGCAAGTTAGCACAAAGCACATAAGCACCGATGCATAGAAAGTCTATCCTTCACATACTTTCGATCATCCGCTATGTCGCATTGCAAAGAAGCAAAGAAACTAGTTGCTTCTGGGGTTGGCTCTCACTTTTGAAACATTTCTTTAACAACTTTATTGACTATCACTTGTTAAAGTAAGACAAGCAGCGCGGGAGTTTGATTACATACCAACGGTTTTTGTGTTGCAGTTGTGATTATATGTTCCACTAGGGCATTGTCAGGAAATTCCGCCAAATCATCTTAACTTTTATCTTTAAGGGTCAGAATACCATTCCATGCGGTAAGGGGGTGGAAAAATTTTCAGACGAGCTGTACATCCATACTCAAACGTGTTTATGCACATTTTCTCACCTGCAGAATTAGTGGATATTCGATTGGGTGAAACTTAGTGCCTTGATTTGTATATGACATTTTCTGAAAGTAAGTAATTCTTAGTAAAGTATGAGGCTTTTGAAAAGTCGGTTGCTCAGCTAGAGTAATAAACTTTTAACTTTTTAGCAACAAGCAAAATGACTATTTCTATTATATTGGGTGAACATTTTCTAACACAAGAGAGATGATTTTTAAAAGATATATTTATGTTGCAGCAACAAGATTACATCAAAAATGATTGAGAAATGAATTGCGTAATTGTGGTTAAATAGAGAATCTAAAATCCTACTAGTATCAAGAGGAATAATTGCAGCTGAAGTCGATCATTACCATACAGGTGACATCTGAGCTTGTGAATGTATGAGATAAAGGAGTCGCTTTCTAGCTGGAATTTTTGCCTACGAAAACTTATGTGACGTCAAGCCGGATACAATCATTAAGAAGTACAGATAGAGCGCCTACTGCTGTGTCTGCTAGGAGGGATTTTTTCCCGGAAACTTCTTTATTGCTGCGAATAATGTTTCGTTGATTACCTATCCTTATGTGACGCGTCTAGTCGATGACGTGAAAACTAGGTAAGTTTATAACACTTATAACGGCAAAATGCAAAGCACTCAAACGAGCCTAGGTAGTCTCCTTTCGGAAAAAAGTCAATTTTTCAATGGCCATGTGTTCTGGTGATGCGCTTTGTTCGAACATCAGCGGTGGACTTATTTACCTTAATTCAAATATCGTCACAGCGAGTATCTTATCTTAGTGGCTCTTTGCACTGGAACCACTGTCGGAGTTCTATAAAAATTGCTTCACCGGAATTGAAGTCCTTAACTCTCTAACATGAATACCACTTTATGAAGCTGCAGAGAGCCCATCAACACTTCTAATTTCTTTATCGACCACATCGAGGTGATTTTCGATAGACATTAATGCAGAGGCAGAATTAATGCCAACGACGAGCATCTTTTTCATTCGAGATTAGCTGACGATATAGTTCTCACTGAGAAAAGCAAAGCGGAAACAAAGAAGCACAGCAGGAACTTGCAACCAAAAGCAGAAGAGCGGGCCTAAAGACCTAGTTGCAAACGAAAATTAATTGAAACACTAGTTCGTTTCTTGCTCAAGTAACTCTGTAACAAGTAACGAAGCAATCATCAAGGAAGTTACAAATTATATTTACCTCTATAATGAAGTTAATTGTGTCCAACATCAAAACAGAGTTAAGGCGAAGAGTTGTTGGGTGTGGCGCATTTAATGGCTCTCAGGGTGTTACCACAATGAGAAAAGTTGCGATATGAGTTGCCACTTCTTCAAACCAGACGCCTTACCTACAGTCATACAAAGTAACAAAACAGGCTCTCAGCGAGGCTAGAGGCAAAGAAGCAAAAAAGGCAATAGCAGAGTAAGCAGCGGTGAGTGCAAAAAATATCGTTCCATGACCACGTCCGAAACCGTTTCCCCATTTGAGGCACGAAGACAACGTAGTGGGCGTAGTAAGATGAAACCAACTGCGTTGAGCGAGACACGTAGAATGATGATAACACGACAGTCGTTGGGCGCTGATAACAATCGAGCGGTTTCCGAGAGAACGGACCATTACGTGGATCAAATGGCCAACACCAGCTAGCAGTGGGTCATAAAAACATGCAAACTGCGATATATATATATATATATATATATATATATATATATATATATATATATATAAGAAAATACATTCAAGAATTATAGCAGTGAATTTCGCTCCATTTAGGGTCAAATTTATTGTTGCTTTATAATATGAAAAAGTACGACTTCGGAAAATAATTCGTTGATCTGCTGCTGAAAGCAACTTTTGGCGAAATACGCACTGATACTGTTGACTTCGATCTCCTGAGGCAGAGAATCGAACGATTCCTTAGACACATGGCGAAAGAATTAGATCAAAGTGATAATAAGGTAAGGGACGCGAGCAGAAATTTTTCTTCTTAGGCGAACAAGGCAAGTAAATGAGAAATTGGCGGTCATCTTTTGACTTTAACCTCCTTTTTGTTCGTCTTTGGTTGCCCATGGGTAGGGTAATGAAATACTCATCATTCCTTAGCTTCTGTGCATGAAGTTATAGAAATTCACTGGGAAATTTCACTTCAGCCAATTTTCTTCTTCGGTTATACATACCTATACATATTATGCATGAATATGGAGGGCACATTATTTGCTCACATTAATGTGAGCCATAACCCAACAATTTTAGTTGCATTTCGCTGCTTGCAGGTGAAACAACTTATAGATTTTTGTGGTGGTCACTACAATCATAACGAGCACAATAAATTGTTCATATATTGTCATATCACTTGGGAACAATGGTGCTTATGTCGTTATGCTGAACGCACATCGTTTCGAATAGATCACGACTGGAGCGTCATCTCAGCCCATTCGACGTCTTTAGGGTATTGGCGATTATGCAAGATGACATTCTGCTGCACAGTACTGAGGTGTCCTCTGACCTGCAACAGTTTTCTAGTTCTGCTCGCTTTTTCTGTACCATTTACAAATTTGTAGAGAGACTTCAACTTACTCCGCTCATTTGCTTTGCAAAACTGATCAGTACAGTCTTGGCCAATTCCTTACTACCAATTCGGTAGTATTGCAATTTAATATCAGCTTCATATATATATATATATATATATATATATATATATATATATATATATATACGGCCCAGCCTGTGTGCACATATAATATGCGCCATAAATTCACCAGTAAATATGACATAAAGCGACAAGACATTAGTTTTAATTTCCAATTGCCATGGCCATGCTTGCTTGTGAAACTCGCAAAGCCGTGCTAACTAGCGAAATTTCATAAGACCAAAGCAAACCTCAGGAGGCTCATTTACGTCACGGCACTGGCAGAAACTTCAGGTAGCACTCATAAACATCGTGTTATCGTTAATCAAGTTTGGAGTCATCATTGGTGGCAAATCCTATATCGGACCACCCATGACGACGCGCCTTTGCATCCCGTTGTAATGAGCATATTTCTTTGCCACCTCGTGGGACAACAGAAAGGCTTTTGTTCCACCAGTACCATCAAGTCACGCATAAACGATATCTAGTCTTTCATCTACAGCATTCGCCGAAAAGCGGCAATTAGAGCTTTGTTTTGATGTGGGGAAAAATTATTTTCGGTCCTTTTGCACTCCGCCATCATAGCGATGAAAGATTCCAGCCTTGAAACTTTAGAATAGCGCAAAGTCTAATTTCATCTCACCTCAGGATAAAGCCTCAGAATACGCATTACGACTGGGAAGTTAATTAATAAATGAAAAACCGGATTCCCATTGCTCGTTGAACTCCTCCTCTGTTTTTCACTGTGATCGCGATTGCGCGCAAAAAGCAAAAGTGATGGAGCAGCAACCCTTTACGCAAATACATACGTGCAATGCTTTTTGAGGAAATTCCCTCTTCTTCAGATTGCGAACTTTCCTTTATTAATGTTGTCTGCAGTAGCGAATCTTGTTCGGTTTCATTTCATTATCCCTTGGACTTCTCATGCCCGACTCACGAGAACTATTGAATTCTATATTCGAGTTCGGTGCAGTGAGGCAAGCGTTGATGACCTTTGGTGATTTTGGTGGTGACAAAATATGCAGTTTTCTTCATTGATTTTCAGCAAAAATTTTCTCTTTTTTTATTTTCTTTTGTACTATATGGCTAAATGTATATCTCTTTCCTACAAACATGTAGTTTTCTTGGCTCTCGTGAATGACGATTTTCGCCTTTTTTTATTATCATCCTGTTCTCCAAAACTCGTTCACGAACTGCTAAATATATCAGAATAAGGTAAGTTCTTAAAAGGGTTTCTGAGTTGGTTTTCTTTGTTGAAATAATTCGTTTCGCTGTTTGTGAAATGAAGTCGTTTTTTACTTGTTACGATAGCAGTATGCCGAGACGTCGAATGAAAAAGCTTCCTTTAATAATAGTACGATTTGTCCACTGCGTTTTTTAGTGAACGCATGATTTGCTTGATTACAGGCTATGCTAAGCCGATTTGCAGTTGCAGCGTAGTTTGGTTAATTTTCATGAAATCAACGCAAAACGAGGATTTGCGTGCGTCGAATACAGTCATATTCCCAGTTTTGTGCTATTAATAACCAATATTTGCTTCATTATTGCTGCTAAATTGCATCTCTTCCGTGTTTTTGCCGATTTCGTTCGTCTGTGCACTAATATCCTCAACACTTGATTTTTACGCTGTTCTAATCATTAATATTCGGCTCGTGCACGGTCCTTTTTGCCAGCGCATGATGCGCTTCATCTTTGGTCATCTTTGGCTGTATTCTATATAGCGATATTGGTGTTTCTTTTATTTGTGTATAAGCTTCGGTTCAAGCGCTTCACTTCTATTCGTTTTATTTTACGAACACATAAAATCGGTAAGTGCTAAGTTTTTATAGACCGTTTAGATTGCTTCAAAGTGAAGTGAGCTAATTGGTTACGTTTAGATATTGCTTCACTAACAAAGGGAAACGCATGCAAATATTAAATTGCCTTAGAACTTGCACCTAATTAATCGTAATAATCAATACTTTGATACTCATAGCCTCAGATCCTTCATTTAGATCCTTTGAAACAACGTCTCGGTAAGAACTTTGCAATGATTTGTTTGATACCTCCACTTTTGCACCTTCCAAAAAAAGTTGTATATTTCTTGAGTGCTTATTTCGAGAGGTAGCGGAGGGTGGCGAAGCCAAGAAAAATGGCCAAAATTTGAAGCCAGAGACAATCTTGCTTCCTCTGACTTCTATGCGTTACAGGGTGCTTGTCTCTGTTCACTCATGCTGAAATAGTGTTATTGCCCTACCACATCATCTCGTTTTGATGTTTGACACGCGTTGAAATAAAATCTCCGAATTCCCGTATGAAGGACTTAATAAAAGCAGCAAATGTTGGCTGTAGTGCACTACTGTGGCGGTGTATTGCCAGCGAAACGTTGTTTTCTCTTTTTACTTTATCCACGATACTTGCTTCATGCAGTCTTTTGCATAATAGAAGCGCATAATAGGCATTTGTATGAATAAGTACTGTACGCGTCCCTATCCGATAGGTTGAATAAAATAAACTACCCTATGCACTCTATTTCAAAGACAGCTGCATACTCTGAAGAGAAAATGTTGTTTTTTATAAAAAATACAATGTGGCGAATTTCAAAAAAAAAAAAAAATTGTGCCTTACAAAGCATTGTTTGCAATGGAAACATCCTAAGGCTGATTGCGGTTACACATCCTTCGTGTTTGTAGTTCGCTTGGAGTTGTCAACCCTAAGTTGTTTCTCAATAACGAATTGACCATTTACATAACATCCATTCAGGTTCATACAAACTTGTAGGCGCATATCAGCTTCCGTCTCTTTTCGAGAGTTCATGTAATGAAAAGTAAGCAAATAACCATGAGAGGCACCTTCGATTATCAAAATGCAAGCCTTTCTCTTGAATTGTTCACGGGTAAGATAGAATTTCAGAAAAATGAAATATAATCGAAACCTTAAGCAAATCATTTTTTTGCATTTTCTCGTCGATAAAAATGATGAAATTTCGGCTGAACTTGTTCCATGCGCATTAGCTAAGGGGAGAATGTATTATATGTGCAAACGTGATCACTTGCAGTGATAAGCTGCTGCGCATTTACATCCTCATTCCCTTCCTCTGCTATTTCCTAGTGGGCCTGAGTAGGCAACGCAATATCTTCTTCCAGTTTCGCTCACACCATTTCCTTATTACCTAAGCAGAATGAACAAACGCCGAAAATTCTCTCCGAAGTCACTTTCAAAGAGTTAAAAATTTCTCTTGCTTGACAAACCACCTCAGGCAACCAATCCGTGAGCTTGAAGAACTCACGCTTCCCTTTGAATAGAGCAACTTCTCATTATGAAGAAGAGAACAGACACTACACGAAGTTGCTGAACTAGTAACAGCTCAGTTAAAACCTGAGGAAGAGTCCTTTTTCATGCGAGCACTTGATGCCTAGAAGTACCTCAGTCGAAAGACAAACATATGGCCCTTTATGGAAAATTCAAGGACCATGGGTGAGGAAATGCCTCATCCTGTATTATTGACAATAGACACCTTTTTTTGATTCATTTATTTGTTTTGCATAATTTACTCCTCAAAGACCTGGAATGAGCGTGATCCATTCTTCCTTTAAAGTGTCATATTTTGCTCAAGGAATATTTTTAATAAATTCAAAGTGACGTATTTCTTCGACATGAGACACTGGAATGGATGGACAAATGTTTTTTCATGGCGATATTCCATTCCTAAATAATATGCATTTATGAATTTTCGTTCGTTCAGTGAATTTCATTGCAAAAAAAAAGATGAAAATTGATGTCAGTTTCCATTTCAGGTACATCTATCCTCACAAACCACCCTTGACGTCTGCCTTATGGCATTCAAAAGATCCCTCAAACAAAAAAAATTATCTCTAGGAGAAAAAAAAAGGTAAAGCGAATCATCAAATACTCCAACGTCATTTGGCAGTAGCTATGACAACGTTTCTCCTAAAGCTTAGCTGGACTAGCTTATTACTGACAGGAGAATGGAGGTTTTAGAAAGGTAGTTGTTACAAAATTCTTGGAGATTTGTTGCTGCTTTTCTTCTGCGTCTATTGATTGCATCACCAGCGAGTTCATGAGCGTATTGTTGGTTCGGCAAATTGGCTGCGGCTGCGCGCTGGATCGGCATCGTGCAACAAAGTTGTTCAATATTTTTAGACTTGAAGGCTGTGCAGCTGCTCCCAACAACATGCCTACATTGCTGCTTATCTCGCTTTGCTATTGATTGCTTCAATAGCTTCTCACGTAACTTGCGACAGTTCGCCGCCTTCGTCTAATGAGACAACAACAACAACTGCGGTCATCGGGTGAGAATTTCAGCGCATAATTGCAGGGATCGCTTAGGACAGTCGCCGATTCTTACCTACACATGGGCATTCCAGTAAATTGCTCGTGGCAAGTCCACCCAAACCTTAAACAAAGGCAATTTCTACTATTATTAAATTTACTATTCATTGCATTCAATTTACCCAAATTTACCCAAGTCTACCCAAAATCTATTATTAAAAGGTCCAGTGATCACTGAAGTTTACACTCAATTTACAACTCTTCATCTATCGACGGATTTCCAACAAATCAGCTCAACATGCTACGATGTTTGCTTCACTCAGTTCCATATCTCGTTGGATATTGCATTGCAACCATATAAAAGTGGCAGCAAAAGCCAAACGAGCGAGTGGATGCAATTTCCACCTGTGACAATTTTTAATACAAATATGAGGTGGATGGTAGTTCAGAAAATATGTGATCATCGATAAGGAAACTGCGAACGTATGATGATATTGCGTTTTTTATTACAACTACTTTGCCATTATCAAATTTTGTAACACCTAGCGCTGCGCGATTACAGAGCGCATTATCCTTAACTGCAGGCTACTTCCAGGGCATTTTTGGTATCGCAATCCTTCTTCAGGTTGCCATAAGTCGACTTTGCTGCATAACTGTATAAGTCGATAAGCAGCAATAACGGAGGCATAGCATTCTCAGTCCAAATACGGAGAGTGTTGTCTGTGGATATTACAAAAATTGGTTTGACTGAGGAATTCGAAAGTCTCACTAGCTTTATCCTCTGCTGCAATCCTAATTAATCATTTTTCACCAGACTGGAAAATGGATTCCAACACTAGTCGCGTGAGAGTTTTTGAGTAATCCTATGATCACTTAACCAAGCGAATATCCTTTTCGCACAGATAATAAGCAAACGATACGAGACTAAACCCATATATCAATCGCCTTATCAAATTACCTACATTTAAGCATAACAAACAATCTTGCAAGCATGCATCATTACGCCCCAATTTTGGGTGTTCTAAAACGAAGAGGAAGTTGCAGGAATGCACGCCCAAGTAGGCGGCGATTTGCAACACTGCAAGAAATATGCACCTCATTTATGATATAAACCAAAATGAGCATATTTCACTGAGCAGATTGAGCGTTCAACGAACACTGCTTTTATAAAGTTCAGATTTTGCTCTCTCATGCAAATATTGTGATGATGAAGCAATCACATGATCAAAACATCATCGTTGCAATACGATTATGAAGCACACTGATCCGGTTCAAGTTTTCATGCCTTCATCCTCTTAATATACTGCAACGAAGTATGAAGCGCTTCATGCTTCCCTAATTCGACGAGCAATGGTCATTCGAAGCGTTGCGAAAAGGCTTATGCATAAGCAGGAAACGTAGGCCACCAGCATTTTCTCGTCAAAACATTTTGCAGCGGCTAAAAAAAAAAAAAAAAAAAAAATCAACAGCAACAACAGCGCTATTTCCATGCTTTCCGTCGCATTTATAAGAATTGTTGAACGCAATAGATGCTACCGAAAGACATTGTGAAACTGAAATGAATTTACTTGAGAAAGTCTTATATCGTTTAGCACTTCTTTGAGAATATTGATTTCTGTGAACGCTCAATATTCATTCGAAGAAAAAATCCAATTATTCCTTTACTTTAATCTCACTCAATCTCTTTCATACAATAACGAATGAAAGCAGCTTTATACCTGAACGGAATAAGTCAGCAGCTGAGCCGTAGATCCAACAATCTAATCTATTTTTTCACTTCATTTTGAATCAAATTTCTGAGCAAAGAATAATCATTCACTCTGACTAACTCGTGTCTACTTTCAAGTATCATTTCTTGTCATCGCCAAAGCAAGCTTCGAGGGCATACCTATACCATAGCACTTATAGGCGCTTCAGATGGCTGTACCACGAATGAATCAAGCACATTTGAGCTGAGCATATTTTAGCCCCACATTGCTTAGCTGTATGCTCTTACGGACGCTTCATAGTGATATTTATGCACACACATAGAGACGGCGTGGGAATGCGCTCTAATGTTTAAGGTGCGGAGGACATGCGCTAAGTTGTGACACTTGTGCCGTTGAATTTTTTCTGTACCGATAGTTAGTTCTCTATGAGATATCTCTGCGTGGAAGCTGCTTTATTGAAAAACCACGTCTGCAAAGGAAAGGAGTCGACTTAAGCGAGGCAATGCACAACACTGCCTCCGAAACAAGTTCCCCACACTACTATGGACCTTGCTATACAGCTGAACGACTGCTGAAGCTATATGCACACGCTAATGCATATGCAGGATTTCTTGAATCAACAGCTTCCAAGATGCACGTAACCCCTTTCTATCAGCAAGTACTTCAACTGCTCCACCACGCATCCATGCCAGAAGGATTCGAATGCACGAGTATCCGTATCATGGTGCATGTGTTTGGATCGATTTGTCTCATGGCACAAATGTTTTTCAATTCCTTTTTTATATGCAAATATTCCGCTGCATAAACATCCATCCCAAAAACTGTACTGTGGTTGGACATAGCTTTTCCACTTCTACCTTGTGCCAACTCAAAAGCCTCATTTAACATCAGCGTAGGCATGACACAACCACCACTGAAAGCAGCACATCAATGTTTATGCAATATTGAAATATTCAAGGCGCAAGCGACCGTAGGTGAATTTGTCATCGTTCAGCTTACTCGGTACTAAGCTGCTTGAGGCGCAACTGCCCACATATAAAAACGGTCGAAACTATGGGTTTTGCATCTGGATAAACACTGGCGCAAGTGCCTCACACTGGAAATCTATGGTTCCATGTCTTTATACCTGAGGTTAACTAATGTATTATGCGTGCCGCTCAACTGATATCGGCTAGTTGTGCGCGGCTGCACTATGCACGCTTCAGTTGTAATGCAATGTTTTTAGTCGCTGCTCACAGTTAAGCTCTCACTAACATCTCGACGTTATCAGTGAGAAGAGAGGGATGGACAAACAAATAGGCGGACAGCGAGAGAAACACAGCATGCAAGCAGGAGCTGGGGTTTCAATCCCGGATGTCCAACGCTCATGGTCATGAAAGAGTTGAGCGTGGTAGTGAAGAACGAGGACTAGGGCAAACAGAAGGGTGAACTAGAGGATATGGTAACTACGTACACTTTTCAGAACAGCCAATGTCATATGATATCAGAAAATAAAAAACATGCACATTCCTATATATTATTAACATTGAGCCGACTAGTCGTACAAATCTTCTATAAAAGGTTGGTCTTTCCATGACGATCAGCTGTAAAAGGTGACTCGACTATACTCATAAGATTACACCTGCAGTCTATATTTTTGCTCTCAGTTGAAACTATCAGATAGGTCGTTGTTCATCGAATCTCATGTAATTGCGTCGTTTTGAGCTATTGCATAATTTCAGCTATGACCTAATCTATTCACTCAATAAGGAGAATGGTCTCTAAGCCTGTGAAATTTCGACTGGAAAAATTTATGCACTACTTTCCGTTATGAATTCAGCAAATTCATGAGTGCTGGAAATTTTGAAATTAAATTAGTGGAGAATACAAGTGCAAATCCCGTGTTTCGCTGGTCGAGAAAGGCACTTATCAATTCTGTCCACTGTTTACGTTTGTAAGACATTCAAATCTACACCGTTTGAGCAGCACTCAAGATCTAATGGAAATATTAGCTAAAAAAAATTCACGCCGAACTTTTATAGTGGAGAAACACAATGAAACCCAATAAAAATATCTGAGTGCTTTATGGGGCTATATGTAGTGCTATAAGCTATAATCAATCATGCGTATGCAGGCGGATTAGAAAACGATCAAATGATAGATATGTCGGAAGCACTCAGAATGGTGCTCAAGTAGAAGGACCACCAGGAGGGATATACATTCAGGAATTGCTCTTACACAAGACGTCCTTATGCCGAAGGCCACAAAAAACGCTGCAAGTCCGCTGTTATGGCTTGAAGCGTAGGCGAGATGCACCCCGTTCTAGCTGATGCTAGGGAATCGCTTCGCGGGCGGGCATTTTGTTAAAGAAAAGCGGCGAGGGCGAGAGAGCGCTTTACAACGTCAACCAACAGATATTTCCACTGGCTGGAGCCCTTGGGCCGCAGTTGCTGAACACGTCGACGTGCAGTGAAGGCGAGAGCTTAGTGCTTGGAGCCTAACATTCGGCCACTGATTATAAGCGACGGTGATTTCTGAATGGGCATGACGTCCTCCTTGCGCCATCGAATCGTCTGCTGTTTCTGGAGTTTATCGCTCATTTTAGGGCATTAACAATTAGATAACTATGCTTAGGCTTGTTTTGAAAATGCACTTCTTTGTTTGCATCGGGATTTCACATCTTCCCTCATACACATATGCTTGTTTAGAGATGTTTTCCGGGCTTATACCACTATGCTAGGCTCATTCGATATGACATCGTCAAAATAGAATCTAGCTGATTGCTCAGTGTCAATGCATGATGAAATGCTCCACAAATGGTTCACATTTATGAGCGACAAATATGCCGTATGTTGAGCGGAGATGAACGAGTCATAAGGTGTTGTTTGCAAGGCGCTGTGTGTAGGTGTTCACGCTTCCTTTAACCCAAGTAGCGTTCTGATGAGGCAAGCCTTCCAACAACAGCTGTGCTCTTCGTGCTTACGTATATCCTCAACCCTCCGCAAGTCATATTGCACTTCGCTATATCGCTACCACCTCAGACTATTCTATCGCATTTTTCAACGTTACTCAATTGAAGCATTCGTTCGGCTCGCATTGCTCTTCATTTAACAACCTCATCTTAGTGAACTTCACCGTTCTTCTAAGAATGTCTCATACTCTATCTGCTTATGTTCAACGTTCTTCAGCATTCAAACTAACAGCAACGCTTACATCTTCGATACGAATCCCACCTATTTTGAGACATTTTCCCACTGGGAACTCTGTTTTGAGATCATCAGCCCAATCACATACTTATTCACGGTTGTTTTTATGTATCTCAGTTGTTTTTTTAAAGATTCCTAACAACTCTCTAAATGCGATCCCATACTGAAAGCCTCCTCTTTAATTCAGTGTTTATTTCTCTTCCAGTTTGTTTTTGCTTTCCAGGATGAGCGACGAATTCCGCACCGAGGTGCCAGAGCTTGAGGAAGGTTACCGCTTTGGCGGTCCTCAGGGAGAGGAGGATGATTCAGTAAGTCTTTAGATGTCATTGACCTATATTGGTTGCTACCACAGAAGTAACGTAGCTTTCGCTACTCAAACTTAGTAAGTGAAGTTTCCTCTGCAATCTTTTAAAAATTCCATTTCCTTCAATGACATTTTTTTGAGGTCTCATTAGATTTCATTAAACTTAAGAAGGCAACAGATGTACTCATTGCATAGTCATCTCCTTAGAAAAAGTCGGACGCATTTAATACGCGCACGCTTCCTCTTATAAGTTAAACTGTTGCTATGCAAATGCCACTGTTTTACTGTTGCCACTGTCTTATGGCACTACACTGTCGCGAAATGACACAACAGAAAAAGAGCCTAGTTGACAGATCGAGCAAAAAGTTGCAGATCTGCTTATGATCCATTTATGAAACGCGACGGTTGTAATTGCTCTACTGCGGTTTCCACAAAATAGGGAATCCGAATACTCAATATATGATGAGAAAATATGAACATCTGAGAAATCATACTATCTCAGAAACTAACTATGAGACCTGTGAAAGGCTTATTAGAAAATTTTCTTATTTATGAAAGAACTATGGGCGACATCCCACAGAGTACAATGATATCACTACCTTCTCCAATTCTGTTCTGCAAATGCGTTTTGACTGTCATAAAGTGGTAGCGAGGAAATCAAGAGGCCAAAAGTGACAGATGTGGGATACCTGAGAGTATCTGAGTGATGCCAAAGAAAACCGTATTTTTGCACTTAAGCAGACACTTGTCACCCCGCCCGATTCGAAAATGTTCCAATTGTGAACAGTGTGAACGATGCAGCCGTCCTCTCTATGAACTTCTACCTCGCAATTTTTTGTCCATTTTGAAAGATCGTGAAGGTCATAAGCACTGAGGTTTATAATGCTGAGATTGCAGTGGATAAGTGAGCTTTGGAAAATTCGAAGTAAATCTAATATCCAAAAAAAAAAAAAAAACAGCTGGACTGGCAAAAAATCGCTGCGCTTGAATAGGATTAGGCGAACGCGTTGCATGGGAAGTAACCATCAAGCTGGATAGGTGAACATTTAGCGAGAGCGCTCATTCCTAACAGGCGTTATGCCTTTTCAGAATCGCAAAAACAGTGAAAGAAAGCAACTGAAGTTTCAAATGCTATTAAAAATATTCATAACGATATAAATATTCAGGAGGCCAAGCGGAAAGCGGAAGAGAGAGAGAAAAAGAAGGCCGAGGTGCGAAAGCGCCTTGAAGAGGCTGGCTCGAAGAAGAAGGCAAAGAAAGGTTTCCTCACCCCCGAAAGAAAGAAGAAACTCCGTGTAAGTTGCAGTCAGCCAACTTTGAAAGGCAAATTTTGGAGGCGTTTGCAGAAAATGCACTGCTTCATAGAGTTCCCGACGTTGAATCTTCATTTGAGATGCGGGATCTTAGATTTGGCGAAAGACTATTCGATATTCTCATATTTTTTGAAAGATTTCAATCGATGAGGTGGAAAGCAAGTGAAAAGTTCTTTTTCGTGGGCTAAATTTTTAGGTAACTCTTCATTAAGTCCGGAGTTCACCGCACCGCAATTTTTCTCCATTCTTCCATTTTCAGAAGTTGCTCATGATGAAGGCCGCTGAAGATCTCAAACAGCAGCAGCTGTTGAAGGAACAGGAAAGGCAGAAGGTGCTCGCACAACGCACTATTCCACTTCCCGACGTCGACACAGTTGAAGACCACGGTAATTCTGGATTATTTCTTTGTATTACGGTTAATAGTAATGCACTTCGTGAAACCACTGAGCGAAAACTACAAAAACTGACATCCAGAAATAGAAGGCCTCTTGTTTATTTCACGGGATGATTTCGATTTTTTTCAGTTATTCTCATATTTGTATTCGATAGGTCACATAGCTAGAGCATTTCATCACTCGACAATGTGCTCATGCATACTTGACCATGATTGAAAGTTTCTAGGAAAGAAAATAGTCAAAGACGCAATGAAATGCAATGACGATGTCTTTTTGCGCAGATACTCTAATTGTACGATTTCTTCATCAAACAGCTCGTTTTATGCAAAGTTTTGCAGGCAAGTTGGAAGCAATATACAATCAACTCTTCCAGCATATGGTTAAGCTTGAGGAAGAAAAGTACGACATTAACCAAGCTGTTATGGCGAAAGATGCTGAAGTATGGCAAAATCTTATACCGATTTCACCTTTTCAGCATCCAATAATAATGCAATAAATATTGAAGCATTAAAGCATTTTATCCCAATGACAGAAGGTGACCATCTTCATCACTAATAAAAATATGAAAAACAAACAAAAAATATAGATACGAAAAAGAAGCGTACGGGAAAGTAACGTCGAAGCGACCATCAAACAAGTGTACTCGTACATACACTGCGACTTCGTTCAATGTAGCTTTGATGACAGTTTGCTTCGGATTAGTTGCAATGCCTCGGGTCAATTCGTTTCATAGATCGTCCATTCGCGGGAAATGTTTTATATCTGCAAAAGAAATGTTTTATATCTGCAAGAGTATTATATCTGCAATTTTATGTTTGAACTATTTAACCCTTTGTTAGAGTTACTTCATTGCTTGGAGCGAATTCGAGCAAAACTTTTTAGTCTCGACCAGTATGATCACCGATTAATTTGTAAGCCTGATCTACATTAACTAAGATTTTGTACTATTCTTTTCTGCTGTTTCCATCCATGATCCCTCAAGTTGGTCATTCTAGAAATTCGAGCAGCCTTTTCGCAAATCGTCTCTGGGCAGATTCTAGTTTCTCTAAATCTTTTATAGCTTTAGAAGAGGTGATACTGTCATAGTCGAGGACAGGTAGGTCAAGTATCTTTTACATACATACTAGGAAACCAATATGTGACCTTTGAAAGAACGAGATGAAGTTGGCTGCAAAATACTTTTTAATAGCTAGTGAGAAATCTTACTGTAACTTACTTTCAACCATCTAGAAATGTTTATTTCCCATCATAAGCAATTAACAACATCAATTCATTACAAATAATATGATAAAATGGATTTTTCTAGATCAACGAACTCACCATCGCAGTAAACGATTTGCGTGGAAAATTCGTGAAACCAACACTGAAAAAGGTTTCCAAATATGACAACAAGTGAGTTGTGCCGTGCAAAGTGATTTGTTCTTTTTCCTTTTCCTTTTGCTTTTTAGAATCTACGAGTGTTGCTCCACGTCAAGAAAAGTCGACTATAGCCTAAAAATTCTAAGACCCCATTTTTGGTAGTTCTTCGCTGAAAATGGAGGATTATGATCTTGATACGCTCGAAAGTTACATTCAGATTCAAGAAGATGGCCGGTCAAAAGAAGGAGGACAAGCAAGATTTCCGCGCTAATCTAAAGGTGGTGAAGAAAGAAAACGTGATCGACGATATTGTCAACAAAGTGAGTTTGGAGCACGTTGCGCTATTAGTCCATTCCCAGTTCATTTTTTTGCTCCAGCTATGGGCATATATCTCCTCACTTATAATCAAACAAAAAAAGATCGCGTAACATTGCGATAGCAAATAAATCGATATAAATTTTCTTTTAGAAGATCGCAAATCACCGAATATGAATCGCCGCTACCAGATGGTGAAGATAAAATTCTCTCGAAATCATAGCGTGTTGAAGAGTGTGATTCGAACTGATGAATCTATAAATAATTTCGACCTCTCCTATTTCCCTCAATACTTTTTGAGGATTCTTACTGATATGACACGCTTGAGATTACATAGAAATACATATAAGTTTAGTACGTGTCCTGTCATTAGTGAGTTCATTTGCACAGTATTTGACTGCCTTTCACCTGTAGTTAATGTGGCAGTTCATGCAAATATGCAAGTGAGCTCGTATCAGCTTATGTGTCCTTTTCTGTAACGAACTATTTAAATATTCACTGAACTGGCCTCCTCATATCTCTTTCACTATTATTGCGAGTTATTTCAAAGCATAGGTGAATAAATTTCCCCATTTGTTCATGAATATTGACCGACCAACGCCCTCAAATTTCCAAATTCATGCATCGTTCGAATGTATTGATTCATTGCAATCTATAGTGCTTTCATGTTCCTTTTGTCGCTGTAGCAGTAATTGGTGGTAAAATTTCCAACATACAGCTGAAAATAACTATTGATGAGTAGAACAGTAATTTTCATATCTGAATGGTTGTGCATTGCCTCAACTCTTGAGAACATGCTCACTAGCATTGCGAAATGAGGCCCAAACTAAAAAATGCTATGAAGCAATAGCCTATGGTCAGGATGGTCGCTTCTTACTAAAGCTTTTCCTTCGGCGATTTTTAAAACTGGTCTTCGATCACATCGCATTAAATTAAATGGTCTCCCGTAACATCTGGGAGAGCTTAGTTCTGAGCTGTAACATCTGTGAAGGAGCCTAGGTCGAGGGACCGCTCAACTAAGATTTGACGGACAAGGCTAGTACTTTTGATGTTATTTGTTGAGTTGCTTCATCATATCGGAAAAGCCACGGATAAACCAATAGCAGAGCGTCTTGAAAGAGATACAGCGGAAATTTTTCCATTAGAGAAAAAAAGACACATTGGCTCCTAAATTCTGAAATGCAACCATCCACACAAATATGCATCACATCTGTTGCTCACTATAGTACTACTGGTGAGATATATTTACAAAAAATGGCTGTTTGCTCAAAAAATGAACAAAAACTTTTGTACATTGCAGCAAATGGCGAAGAAAACCGACAAACCAGATTGGTCGAAGAAAGGTGGGGAAAAGCCTGCTGGAGAAGCCGAGGAAAAGAAGGCAGAAGAGACAACCCGAGAGGATGTTCCACCCCATCCCGAGGAACCGGCTGAGGAAGGAGCAGAAGAGGAGGAAGGCAGGTTACTTCGTCAGTAGAAAAACGATCTCTCAAGGCTTATAAGCCCTGACATCTGTCCATGTAGAATTTCGATCAGAACTACTTAGATCAAGGGTGATGCAAAGCCGCATCTCGGACTGAAAATTTTAGGAAGCCATTAAATTCCACTTCCTCAATAAAATTGCACAAATATCGCATTCCATTTTCTCTCAATGACATACTAGAAATGTACTTTCAAAAGCAAATTAGGGGTGGTGAAAAGGAAGCTTGGCCAATTCACATACAAACGCTCTTTGTTCTGTAGACAAATGCACATGTGACACAGCATGCAGCAGATAGGACGGAACTGAGTAAAATAGCCGAATAATAACGGGAAATGACGTTTGATATCGATGCAATAAAGCATTTCCATTGAGAATGTATTATACTTTCACACATCACCTTTATAGGCAAGAAAATGCCTGATTCGCTGTCTCGATCAAGGATAAGTGCAAAACATTTTCAGGCGGAGAGGAAGAAGAGGAAGAAGAAGAAGAGTAGATGCGCGTCATATAAGATGTCGCACTGTACGGTGTATATGCTCATTCGGAGTGCTCTGCATTCTTCCGTTTTCCCATTCGCTTCCCAATCGCTGCTATCGAACAACTTTGGGGCTTTTTCTTATTGCTTTACCCTTTCCTCATCTTGTAATTGTCGCTTTTACCCCAACATTTCCCGAAAAGCACTCACCTCCATTTCTAGTTGAAATTATTAAACGAGCATATATATATGATGACGCTATTCGACGGTTTCAGTGTGTTATTTGAGCTGGATGCTTCTAGAACATTGACGACTCTCATATTTCATATGCATATTTGGTTGCCATAGCCACCATCCTGGAAGAGTTTTCCATGACGAACGAGAACTCTTCTAATTCATTGTGCCAATTTTTATATGGTTGATGCATAAACGTGAAAAACAGCACTTTCATTTGCATATGAGAAAAATGCACACCTCGCGCGATCGACTCTTGAACGATTCTCATCGAGAATACCCCCTAAAACACAACCTTGAAAGTATTAATCAACAAACGCCTTCATTACAAATTCTTTTCTCATGAATAATCCATTCTGCAAATTTCTCTGAAAAATCAACAATCCAATTTAAAGAACGCTATTTTCCAGAAAAGGCGTGTTTATTCATTTCTTCCCATTTTCAACCTCAGTCGCATTCCTTCGATTCGTCACATAATAACAAAATAAAGGTAGCGGCTGTTAGCATAATAGAAATTACCGGTTATTTTTGATGAGAAAGAAACAAATAACATCCGTCGAACAAAGATCTCACTGGAGAAAGTTGGTCTTTTCAATAAGTGCTGAAATCATTCAGGCCAAATTCACTATGATGACACATCACATAATTTCGTTTATTTTGGCAATGTTTTATATGCGAACAACTGGGAGGAGCATATCTTCTTAAACAATACCCGAAGTAACTGTATATTCAAACACTTCAGCTGCACTTCTTATACCGATGCGTCCATGCAAAGAATTTCATCAAAAGCATGATTTCAGCAGAAAAAAACTAATACTCAAATCCAAGGGAACGGCTGGCAATAAAATAATAATGCAAATTACATAAGAATGCCGCATGATAAAGCTATTGGAGAATGGAACTCCGTTAAGAATGCCGAAGAAAGCATGAACTGAGACGCTTGACGCCTTGGTCACGCGGCATTCTCCGAATGGTTATTTCGTCACTGAAAAAACCTTCCATAACTCATGCTCTTCCCTCAAGTATTCGTGAGCGCATAAATCGATCGGTATAGCTCTACTATTATACCCCTTTCCAACTCTGAGCAATCCTGATCATACCAGAACGACTTTGCGCATGCGAAAGTGGGCATTCGAAAAAGAGAAGTGCTCTAATAATGTGATTGCTCATTGCAATGTTTAAGCATTGGCCTTGACGTGTCATTATAGAACGCTAGGAGTGCGCTAAAAAAATACAAAGAGAATTGTTTTATAAAGATCTATTTGTTGAGATCCTATCGAATCAGCATTTCTCATTCATGAAAAATTAGGTTAAATTCCGAATAAGGTTTTTTCCCCCTCGAAATTTTCCTTTTTATGCGCATTAATGCGGAAAGTATGTGCATTGGCTAACATTAAACAAATTCAATGTCGAAGATTATTGAAAGAGTGCAAAAACTTCACATTTATAGAATAGTGGAAAATTCATAAACACAATGGATTATTAAAAGTCTGGAGCTTCAGAATGAAGAGGAATGTATTTCATTCGTGGCTTTTATCGACAATTAACAGATGTTCCTTCCACGTTGAATATCGAAGACTGCTTCCGTTCTCTTTAGGCTGCACTTTCTCGCCTAAGCAGGAATGGAAATGCCGTTTTAAATTCATTATACAACAGTTCGCACCTACAATTGATTTCAATAGTTCACCTTAGCGGCATGAAGCGTGCGACAGCAAGATATTGGATGACAAGCACAAAGGCATGTGCAAAAACATGTTTTATTGGTTACTAGACGAACGAGGCTCCACCTCAGGTGCCAAAAGTCTACGTCAGAATAGCGCACTTTCGCTTAGAATACCGCTGCCTTTTCGCTCAACAGGTAATACGGCGTCGATTTTCGCGATCAAGGCACACAGATCGTCTGCGTGTTCTCGATTCGCTGTTTCAAGTGCGATGACTTTAGTCGTGGAATAAATAGCTGCGTTAATTACGAGACGTAAAGGTTAAGGTGTTCAATTAGTGGGCTAAAGGTTCATTGACAGGAACGCTGTCAACAGATTCGATCTTTTCGGCGATTCGATTTTGCTGACCTGCTTTCTTCTGTTCGATATACGCTTAATACTGCGTTCCATGCCATAAGTACTGTATCCACTTTCTGCCGCATTTGATTGTCGCACAATCACGCGCTCGCTTTTCAACGGTTGCTTGCAGCCATTTGTATGGAAACGTTCTCTGAACATTACTAACCGGCTATTGCTTCTAAACGAGCGATCTCTGCGCCTTCTATTGCAGCCGACTTCCTCTATTTGAGAATATGGTAAGTCTCAACCAACTGGACTCTCCTCTAATATTTCAACCGCTTTCCCAGAATTATGATGCATTCCTCCAGTGCACATTTGGTCAAGCAATCTTTTTGAAACTATTATATATTTTCACAAATAACGACAGCAAGAGGGATCCAGATTACACAAATTCCAATCATTTATGACAACATCCACACTAATTTGTAGCAGTGTGTCCAACACACGGATATACCAAGAACCGTTGCTGGCAAGATTGTGCTATAAAATATACAAGTGACGTCATTTAAAAATAAAATAGATTTTGCAGTGCCGTATTCGGGCACAGAGGATGTGCACTTTATTTACATTGCCGGTCAAAATTCGAGGCAAAATTTGTACCTAATTATGGTTATACGAACGCTCATCCTAAGCTCCAATAAGGGAGCCGATCTTTTCCAGTAAAAGACAACAATGATACCAACAATTCCAATAAAACAGCAACAGCCTATCCGTGATCACGCCATTCCGAGTCTGCGGTTCCAACGAAATTCCATTCAAAAATGACAAAAAATTGAACAGTTTAAAGCAAGCTTGCGTTCAACATTAGAAAAACGTCCAAATCTTGTGCAATACATCGGAAAATATTGATGAAAGATCGCACAGAAACCGTTAGTAACGATCGTAAAAGCACACATGCACAGCTTGCACAGTTAACATCGAATAACGCACTACTGCCTCGCTGTCCGTGATTAAAGAAAAAAAATTTTTTTTTTATCAGCGTTATTCGCGAATTCTAGATAGTGTTTAGTTGCCCGCAGATCATTTCGCTCGCCCAATAATTCCCATCGAACATTTATGCTGCTTACATTAGACATATTCGGCAATCGTTATCCTTTCTGCACGCCTTACCCTAGGAATTTTTAAATTGTAATAAACCATCGAAAAGCGTTCAAATGCTTATAATTCGTGACAAAGCCCTGTTAGCATTATCAAAAACGTTTGTCACAGCACTTCAATACTTCTAATACATTTAGCTAAACCCTCGGAAACATCAAACTTTTTACTCACATAAAAATAGTCAGCTGAAAAAAAAGAACAAACCAAAAAACGAAAAAAAGTAAATTTCAGTCGAAATTCACACTGCTTCAAAAATAATCATTTTCCTCGAATACTTTTTGTGCTAAGGGAATAACAGTGGAGAGGAGTATGATATCCCTTTTATGAGCTGAAAAGAGCAGACAGAGGAGAATTCAGTGATAGAGTCTCGATGATGACGGCAGAGTTAACAGCCCACCCATTACGCTACAACAGTTCACCCGATTCATCCAACGCATAATTCACCTAAAATGAAACACATCTGCGAGAAGGGCGCATTTGGGAATTTTTGATGCCTTTCTGCATCTGTTAAAGTTCTGCCAGGTTTCTGCCAAGTTTTTTTCTCAGTGGATGAGTTCTGAATTGTTCGTTGCGATCAAATTTTCTTATAAATCCTTTGCTGCCGCAACTTCGAACTCAAAGTTTGCTCCTTTTTCGATGTTTCTAAAGCAGTTGGGAGGTAAGCAAGCGTCACCGTGAGGTAGCAGTGTTCGGAGCTTTAGAGAAAGTGCGAAACATCCTGTTGTATTTTATGCAAATTTCCGATTCTTCTCATAGTCCCTAACTTTTGAAAATGCTTTTTGAGAGACGTCAAATATTTTGCGCTTAATGAATCTATCAAATGTGTGTTGCGAATTTTCGTTGCAAAGTAAATTTAACTGGCATTTAAAAAATATCCTTGGTTCGGGGAGATTTTTGCTGCATTATTGGAGTCCATTATTGAATGGAAAAATGTGGGCCTCCTCAAATAAACGTTCTTTGATATGCATATAGTTGGCACGATAAAGCCACTTCCAAATGCAATCCCAGAAATATTTCACCAAAACGCAAGAACTTAAACTCTCAGATTTCCGAAAGTGGTTCCTTCGTGTGTGGTACCAATTGAGCACATTTCATAGTCATGATGCAGTATGCCAGTTTATTTTTCGCTGATCCGGGGCTCTCATATTATTTTCTCAAGTTTTTTTTTCGGTTTGCGTCAAGGCCTATATGTTGATTGGTCGGAGATTTTGCTTAAAGGAGAGCTGTGGCAGCAATTTTCAAGAAATAATATAAAGTCGACTAATAGTTGATCAATTTTTTGTTCTTTGTGAATTTGTTCAAGACGGGTTTGAATCAATAACTGCAGCAACTACTACTGTGATTGGTTTTCTTCGATTATCACGAATACAATTAAATGCATCAACACCTTGTTCCATCTAATCCTGCAAGCTGTAACAAGATCGTGGTGCTGAATTCCGCGATTAGCTTTTCCGTTCTGTTGTGTATTGATCACATCCCGTTCGTAGATGGATTCCCTTCTTACTAATAAGCCAATTGGCAATTTAAATGGTACAAGAGCGACCGTAGGATCGACTAGCTATTCTATCATTATTTCTTGTTCACTGAAATCAAACCTTATGGAAATCGAGAGTATTTCGTCTATTTGTGAAAAATTGTTCTTTTCTTTCTTATTCTGAGAAATTTGCAAACAAGAACACGATTATCTGCCTACCCATTCTCACCAGAATTTGTGCGCCAATATTTTTCAACAAATTTTTTTGTCCAGCATTCGTAAAATTGCCAAGGACCACTCGTATATAGTGGAATTTAAGCTTATGGAGTATAAAGAAATGTAGATTACAAGTGCCTTCGTTATGTGCAAAAAAAAAGGGGATACACGCATTTCAGATCGGTATTGCAGCTTCGCTGCTTCTTCTACTATTCTCACACGCAGTTAATAGTGAATCACGTAAGTGATTTTTTATATTACTTGTCTTTCGTACTATCAGATGTTTCAAAACACTTGGGCAACCGGTGAAGTTCGGATATATAGTGCTTTTTTTCTATCTTCTACTGCTACAGAGGATGTAGAAATGAGCATACTTCTAGGCATTGATTGCGAATGTTTACTAAATTAGCAAGCTCTTTTTTCTTGGATGAATGTCTTTAATCCCTATATGAGACCATATGGAAAATGCTTTTTTCGAAGCTGCTTGTAGATGGTGTTCACATTCGATACCACCATAATCGAGATGCCTACTTTGGGTTCCAGTACTCACTCCGGGAGCAACAGATGTTAGCTGTACGAAATCGTCAAGAATCTTAAAACGTCGCAAGTCCCGATATTCTCAAAGATTTAGCTTTCTTTGGGGCATCACTTCGGGAGTTTTCGATTTCACGTCTTCGAATGTCGATGGTCTTAGATCTCCTTTGGGATCGCCAATGATCTCGGATTTTAGTGATCTTCTGACAAACTTTGGGTTGTAGTTGAATCAATAATTAAAAATATCTACAAAAAAAATTGTTTTATATTCTAATGCACCTGCCTAGGTTGAATTCAACTTCCAGAATTTTGCGCACTTGATCATTCAACTTTCCTTCAGAAGATGACGATGACCCATACTACGGTGTACCAGTTGGCGCTCTACACTATAGCTCCGAAGGCACACAGGCCGAAGTTTATGCGGCTGACGAGTACACAATTGTATTTCATCGTTTCACTCACCGGCCGAAAGAGGAAGGATGTAAGTTTGAGCTGCTTCTAATCAACAACTTCTCGATGGAGTCCATGTTAAGTCTCTTTTAAGCAGCATTCGATCCTCCACGATGAAACGTTATTACTAACAAAAATACATAAACAGGTACGGCGATTATGGTCGGTCCCAAGAGAGCAGCTGATCGCGACACAGCTCATGGTGAAGGTGTGCTTCTGGCGATCTCGCAACCATTGTTTGCATCAATACGTCCGAAGAATCGCCCAAGAAGACAAGCTCCATTTAATATGTTCACGATGAATAATTGGCCGGTCGAATTTGATCATCTTAAAATGCCTCAAGGTGACTGCTACATTTGATATATAAGTATGAGCATTCAGAACGTTTAAAAAACAGGTAGTTTTTGTTAGGGTGTAGTCTGAGCACTTTAACGAAATTCTTCACATGCTGATGCCCTCTAAAAATCGTTGAGATGCCTTAAGTGTCGCGTTTTTTTTTTTCAAAAATAAAAAGTCAAGCATTTCTCCATCAGGCATCGTCATTTAGAGTGATAATTTTGCCTTGTGATCGCTGGGGGGAGGGGAGATCAAAAGTTTGATACTCAGGTTTGTTGGGTGAATTGTTTTTCGCAGCTAACATATCCAAATTGGCCACTTATCCGCAAGCAAACCGTCATCGAAAGGTGCAGAGTGGCAACTAAGGTTCCGACAGAGTAGGTTCCGTTAGGTGTCAACCTAAGTTCCACTAACCTCAACTGAGCATATCCAAATAGCCCAATGTTGTTGCTAATTTCAGATTTGTAGCACTAATTAGATACGCTGTTTTGCAAAAGACATGGCGCTTTACAAAAGTTTTTTGACTAAATGGTAACCAGTGGAAGCCGTATCTCTTTTTTTCCCCTCGTATCGAAAAACGGCAGTATTTTTGTCGTTCGCTTGTTTCAGTTCCATGTGAGCAAGTAACTAAGCGTTTTTACCATCGGACTTTTTAGTGCCAGTCGATAACATTTAATGCTCTCAAAGCGAAGATGAAAATATTGTCACTGCCTCTGAGTGTCGCTTCTTCTAAAATTGACTGGAATTGAGATTTTCTTATCACTGATTATTACTCTCGTAAACACCGAAGTACTATCAAGGAGAAAGGTCGCGAAGTGTCGCTTTCTCTTTGGATCCATTCGCTGGCATTGAGCTTGACGTTGGCCAATCTGTCGATGCACATCCTCAAGCCAAAGAAATTCTTATCGACAATGTACTCGCTGCAAAGGACACAACTGGAGCGGAAATTGGCGACGATTTTCAGTAATCACTTTCTATAATTAATCTTTCTTACTCTCCAAATTAAATTGGCTCAAGATCATCTGAACGTTAAACGAAAACAAATATTTCTCTGACTCGGAAATTTAATTTTATTGAGAAACCCGTCTAAACACTTTAAGCATTCATACACGGATCTATATCAAGACTGCCTATTCAAACTATTTACGCTCAATTCGTTCATAACATTAAACTTTTTGTCTCGATCGATCAAATGGACTCATTTTGCTTATCCAAGCCCCAACCCGTTTCTAGTAGTACGCATTTGCTGTTGCTTACTTAGAAGAATATGAATTTTAATAATTTCATTTACATATCCGATTTGAGAAGCAACCATCTTGAATTTATGTTATTTCCTCGTAAGATTATTCTGTAGGCCCTTATTTTTCGACTGTTCTTTCCAGATAGTTCTAGGAATTTACAGCAGAGGAGTAGTAAGTTTAAAGTTGCGTACTTAAGGCAGCAGCATTTTCAAACCGTTGTGCTTTTAATGAGATTATTCGCAGTTTACTATATGAATGACAACTCAAGCCCTTCCGCATACGTGATATCAGAAACGACTCAACAATTTTTCTTAAAACAATTTCTCGTCCCATGTTGATTTTTCACTGCTTATCCACAAAGACTTAGAAATGTCACTTCTGAATTGTCAGCAGCTTAGGCCTAAATACTCCGGTGATGCACTACGTCTCACCTCTCGTTACATTTGAGGAAACCCATTGAAATGGTTGACGCATCTGAAGCATTATCGACTGCAAGTGAACGTGTAAGAAATCCAGCCAGGTTATTTCTACATATTCGGGTTTTTTTTTTTGCTCACTTTGCATATGCCCACTCTCGCTACAACGCTTTACTAATATATGTTTTGATGTTGGAAGGTACTTTTGAAAGCTATTTTCATATGCTTTTTGAATGCAGTGAATCGATCTTTGAGTCTAAGTTGCTCAAAAAATTCGCTGGAAAATTATTGTACAATTGATATGCAACGTTCCAAGTTGCAATATCGAATTAAAAGCAGCTTAGAAAGTCTCATAGTGCCATAGTTGCTATAAATCACATTTCTATCTTCAAGGGTGCATCTTTTCACATACAAGTTTTCCTTAGCTATTTCCGGCTGCAAACGGCGTGATCCTGTCATCACTATTTCTATCTTCATGTCTGAGCGAAAAAAAAATTTCAACAGTTTACTGATTGCTGTTTTTTCATTCAATAGTGAAAAGTTATTCAGGCTATTAACGCGATTTAAAATAGGGCTATCCATGTAATCGCTCTGTGAGAACCATCGAATATATCTACTAGTAAAAACTAGACTTATTGTTGTTAGTTCTTATTGTTTGATTCGGCCTGTTCAGAGTGAGGGGTGTGGTCACATCTCGAACGACGACCACTACTGAAAGCACACTGAACACTGATTTACTCTCAACCGATGCGAACACCCAAGACAGTCAGTCGTTTGTGACAGGTGAACTGAAAAAAACGTTTATCACTTTATATGCAATGGTAGTCCTCTTTCCTAATACTTTATTGAACAGGTTATAACTAGAAATTCAATAATCCTAACCTCAGAAAGAAGATAAGATTGTGTCATGTCATGTTTATTTAGCTTATATTTGATTGAAACCAAATAAATACTATTTCGAATTAAGGTCCCATCATATTCGAGTGAACTATTCCACTGATCTCCTCTGATGCCTAGAGAAAAGCATCTCAGTTTACCGTTTTTTGCTATTTTTAATACTTTCGCGATTGCATTTCATCTCTTCGAGCATATTATAAGCCTATCAATATCTTCTTCTACAGGGACACAACTGACAACGCTGCCTACCGATGAGATACCCAACGATTCATTACTTCAGCCGAGTGCTGCACCGATTATTTTCTTCAGGTATCCAATTTAAGAGTGTCTCAATCTGCCATACGAGGCAACGTTTTCCATCGGCTTTGGTCACTTATTTTTCTCCCGCCAGTGAATAAGACTCAAGGACATCAAGAGCGTAATGCATCACTATGGGAACTTTGGGAATGAAAATCAATAGCTAGGCACACTTTTTGTAATAGCTGAGTACTTGCGAGTTAATTGCGGTGGAAATTTTTCCAGCGCAGGTGACGATAAAAATGTGTACTATGTGGAGCTCATGAAAGTTTCAGTCTACGAGGTGCAGTACCTCACTACCCCACCCCCTAAAATTCCTAGAACAAATAAGGTAGGGCCTTGAATTTCAATGGGCATGCGGTTTCATTTGCAGCGAACATCTCGCATATATCTATTAATCGCTATATTCATTATATCGCTTTCCATGCTTACGGCAATGGTCGTTATATTCTTTCCCGAGGGTCATTTCCACTTCAACGATAAAGTGAATGCAAATTTGCAGGAAGTCTTCAGAAGGTAGGACAACGCAATCTATCTTGACGATGGCCGATGGCAGGTCAAGTGAAATTGAGACTGCATATACACCAAGAAGAGCAAGCACATCATCAGAATATGCGCCTGCTATAACTGGGAACACTGCAGAATCTGATTTGGCCTCTTCGATATTAGACAATGTTAGGGCTTACTGAATAGCGCTTTTTTTACAGTGAAATGAAAACACAGAAAGAAAGAAACGAAAGGAGATGAGGATCACCTGAGGCAAATAGCAGCAGCAATCGTCGACGTCATCGCTGAGATGATCTATTCCAAGCTGGTATTATAATCTGTCGCTGATTATGGCAATTTCTTGTTTAGAGGCCAGCGGTTTCAGAGCATTTTGATAAAATACTTTCCTTGGCCACAGAAAGAAGAAGAGCGAAAGGTTCTCCCTCACAATGGGGATCTTAGTGAAAGAATCAACAGGAGTCTTCAAAAGTTGGACAGCTGTTCCATCTCAAAGCATGTTTCAACCACCTCATGGAAGATCTATAGTGTCATTTCTAAAAATTAAAAAGTTAGGAATAATAGGCTGTGTAAGCGACCCAGCTAACAACAAGCCTTTTGATAGCCTGCCAGTTCTCATGTGTGTTTTTCGCCACTTTCGACATTTCGCCGAAAAACTCTGGCTTCTTCAGAGTTAATGCAATCGGCCGCCTCGTATAAAGCAAATGCGGATCTTTCTGAATTGAGTGCTCATTGTGAATTAAGGTTTTGTTAGATTATTATTGCACGAGAATGAAGTTTTACATCACGGCAATATTGTGCGAAATGAAATTTGGCCAATATGGGACATTTTGCTGCTCTGAACTCTCAACTGATTCCATTCGAGATTTGCTCTAGTCGGTCGATTCGTTGTTCGCATCTCCACATTGCAACATCTTTATTTGTATCTTTATTTTTTTTCGATAACCATCACATACAACGATTATTGGATACTCCAAGCACTTCTCTTTTTTTTCAGGTACATGAAGTTCCTACAACAAACAAGCCAGGTCTTGTTGCTCGCCTAAGCGATCGCTATGCAAATGCAAATGATGAATTCCGCTATCGCAAAGAATATGAACAAGTGAGGCCTTTTCTAGTATATCCTCTGCACCGAGTTTAGAAGCGTTCATAAACTCTGATTTTTACTATTCCTGAAGAATGAGCTTTGTTTCCTCTTTCCCTCAACTTAAGAAGCATGTATGAGAATCTATCATGAAAGAGTGTGAGCTCAAATTCTACTAAATCTAGGTGACAAAGAGGTCCTAAAATCTGAGAGAAGATTTTATGTCGCAGAACGTGGAATACACCCGCTAGAGTGCATTTTGAACAATACAAAAGCGAATAAATCTGCTCTAATTGTGAGCGTGTTTTGTGCTGAGAGATGTCGGAGTTAGGAACGGAGTGTGGGATGAAAAAAAGCTCAAATTGATGCAGGTTGCGTTCTGTGCTGCAAGAGGTTAAAGGAACGCTATAGTGACTGTGAAACGTCATTGAAAAAAGTTTACAAAATTCATTAGCAAAAAAAGTGCTGAAGATGCCATATTATGGTTGAATAATAAGTTCCTAGGAGGATGTTGGCGCGCCTTCGAATGTTGAATGGGTTACCAAATCAGATACTTCTCTGCGTAACAAGGGCGGCGGCCATACGATAGTTTTGGGAGGAGCGACAACGACTGACTGGCCGAGACGAGCGCCTTTCCGGCATCATACGATCGCAGATAAAATTGACCGTTAGCCCTTCGAAGAATAATATGTTGTACTTTGATCATCTGAGCAACAAAAAAGTGCACGGAATTAAACCTCTCCAACAGCCCTTAAGCTAGATTTTGCATTGTGTTTCTATTGATTTTGTTCGGGAGTTCTGAGCAAGTAAGGAAAAACTCGTTCATTAGCACAGTGAGGTATATAGAGGATCAAAAAATGGGGAATTTAATTTCCTGCTTCTTCCCTCGGGACTTGCAAGAGTTCCTAAATATGCGTTGTTGTGAAGGCATGCTTGTCTTGCCCGTTATCTGCTTAAAGATATCGTATCAGCGAGGGGCCTCATTGAATGTATTACATGCATTCACTCGTCATTGCAGGAAGTCATACAGACAAAGATGACTTGATTTTGAGCGACAAATTTTTTGAAACGGACAATATTGTGCCAGTGTCCACACAAGGATTTGCAACGCTCTCTCCCGCATTGAAATCTACTCCACTCTACTATGTTATTGAGGATCCAAGAGCTAAGAGAAGACGTCAAAAGGAGCGGTCGAAGGTTAATATTGTCGTTTGATTTGGCTCATTTGTCAAATTGATTTATTTTCCTCCCTAAAATTGATTGTTTAGTTCAATGTGTGGGTGCTAGATTGATCTTGATAGCTCTGTCAAGTGCTGAAACTCCATTCTAAACCAAAATTCTCTCATGAATCTGTATGCATAATGATCCCTAAGCATAGTAATCGTGCATTCACTGTGGAGGTATAAATCTGAATCAGTCGAACAAATTGTCTCTTTTATTGACCTCAAGCTTTCTCTCAAAGCTGGCTGTGGTTTCATTATGACTATGTGTATTTGATCGTTTATCTGCTAGATTCGACTTGCATATGATAACATCGCATTTCGCCGTCATTCATTGCATATGGCGGAGTGATTTGCGGTCGTGTAAGTATTTTGCTGCCGGTTGGGCTCGATCCGAGAACACATAATTAGGCTTTTCACTTTACTTTTGTACTTTTGTACAACCGGTCGGCCTTACAACTCTCGGAGGAGCATATCAACTCGGTCTCGTTTTTATGCTTTTCAATTTATTTTCTGATTTCCCATGCCTTTTTTCTCTTTTTATTATCATTATTTAGCAGATAAGAAGTTGGAACGCTTATCAAAGGCTGGTGTGATAAGCACTTTCAAACCAGTGAATTTCATAATGCAAATAAATTGACACACGCGATGATGCATTCATATTCTTGCTGGCCCGCTCACTCATATAAATGTTCATCAAAACATTCGCTCCACTGACTCGAGGTTCGTAGGGTGAATGCAAATTTCCAGGCATAATATAAAGTTACCGATAAGTTGAAAGTTGGTATAGGAGCCATTTTATGGTGTACAGTGCACACATCGAATTTTTCGGCTCCAGCTTCAGTTATTCCAAAGTTCGAACCAGCCGGCTGACAAGCACATATGCTCATAGGCACGACGTCGCCAGAATGTGATTTGTAAATGTAGATTTGCAAAAGCGCGCATAAAAGATAAAGACAGATTGCGAGCGGTGATTCATGATTTTCGTTATAGGAATGAAAAGTTCAGCAGTTCCTGCCGTACTCGTTTTTTATTGAAGGAGGGAAATGTGAGTGGCATTTCTTCCAGACTGCAACTTCATAAGAAGTTACTAGCGGCTCCGTTATTTTTCAAACAAGTTTAACACACTTCTAATCGGCAGAAAAGCATTGTTGTTCATCGCTGCTATGAGGCAGTTCCTGCTTAAGGGAGTTATCTCCACATCGGAGCAGCAAATGGTCACCATCCGTCCAACGATGGCAACCAACGCACATTTCGATCGCAAATATGCACTACCTGTGGTCGAGGATAAAACGGCAGCATTCGCTCTCACTAATGGAGCAAAAATTGTTGACTACCAATGGATCGGTCTGTATGATCAGTGCAAAAAGGTTAATTTCATTCCCCTTTTAATCGTTGACAATGAATACCAGTTACCGTATTCACTACACCTTTTTTTCCAAACTTTTCAAAATCATCGCCTTTTTTTGAAATCACTGTGTCGCTCCCTATAAACCCATCTCCGTCAATGCCGACTGGTCATTTTAGTGGCGGCAGTTTAGTGCTGGCCGAGTTTATGACAGTTCTTGCAGGTACCTCGACTTCATATTTGAGGCCTTATGGTGTTCGATCGCCTAAGTGTACCTTGATTTGATTAGAGAACATATAACTGAGAGTCCTATTGCAGCGTGCTATTCCGTTGCTTTCTTTGAAAGGAATCGATCCACCGAGGGAAGAGAAAATCTCACCAATCAGCGGCTGGTCTCATAACGTCACTTCATATCGTGTGCAAATTCTGAATTGCAACTCGCTGCTTATTCCTGGGTTCGTTTACAATGACACTGGCGCACCTCCAGGTAAAAGAAGCTTTTGATGTAAGAGCTAGCAACCTTTCATAAGCTTGATCACCTCCTCAAGCGTCAACACTCGTCAACAATGGCGATCCATAGGTTGATCAAGTTGTAGTACGTAACATCTACAGATTATTCCGTGCATTCGCTGAGAGGATAGAATTGTTCGTTGATTCTGTGCTGCTAATATCTCCCCAAATTCATGAGATGAAGAAGAGCCGAGGGATTCTCAATGAATGGAAGCGTATTTTACAATTAGATGAATTCATTATTTCATGACTGATTGGATTTGATGCTTTATGTGTGAACTCATGAAAATTCATATCGAGGTAACCTGTCATCACCTGAAAACATCATCAAAAGCATGATATTTATGTGCTCACCCCTATCGAAATTTGAGACCACTAACGAGAGCTTAAAAGATTTGCGTAAGAGAGTCAACATTTTTCGATGGAAAAAAGAGAAGTGAGTTTGCACAACAGAAAGCTTTTTGTTATAGGGACCTTCTTTTATGTTGGTATTGGACATTTTCCCGATAACATTGAGAAGCAAGTTCGGACTGGAGTTGTCGGCCATCCTCTGTAAGTTATCTCTGCCAATTGCATAATTGCTCTAGAATCGAAAGTGCTGTAGAAAATCATTCTTGCTTATTGAATATCACTATATGTACCATTCACAATGAATGAATGTGAACGCTCAAATGCTTCTATTTTGGTGATATTTGTAAGTGAAGCTTGTGATTTAGAACTAACGCAAGATCCGGCAAATTCGACCACATTTTTGAGTTGATCAATACTCTCGGGGAACAGTTTTGCTCATAGTGAAAAGTTTACCCCATATCTCCTCGAGAGAGATCTCTAGAAAGGCACATACGCATGCACCTTGATGAGGTAAAGTGCGAATGAATTGTGCTTTTCAGCAACGAGCCCCTCAGAAGTTATATGCGTGAAGACGTTATGCTTCGACTACCAAAGACATATCGCACATTCGATATAGACTTCCTTTCAATCTACAACGAAGTGGAGAAGCGCTCTTATGGACACGTTGTTATTCCTAGTTTGTTGGTGCCTCCATGCAGCGAAATTGACTGAATTAAACCTGATTTTATCTTCACTTCTATAATTTAATTGCTTCATAACATCGAATAAAGCTCCTGTATTCAAACTTACGGCTCAAACAATCTCTTCTCCATAGTGAGGTTGTTATTATTTTGTGGGCTTTCGCTCGAGACTATGTGTTATTCGTATGTTGCAGCCACTGTGGTCGGCCAATAAGACAAATGTCGTTTATTCGGTCAACGCAGAGGCTATTCGTTTGTAATCGGTTAATCGTTGTTTTATGTTAACGTTACAGGTACTATGTTGTAGTGTACGACATGCGCCTTGTGGAAAAAAATTTTTGATCTTTTATGAGTACATAGTTGTGATTTTGCTCATATGTTGATGTTAATTTACTAAATTATTGCATCGCTGTAAAAAAAAATACGTAGAAAGGGATGAGGCAATATGTGTTTATTCTGGGGACGTATTTATTGATGAATCATTTATTTCAACTCGATTTGTGTGATTCTATCTTCCGAGTTCGTTCATGAAACATGTTGTGTCTAGCCTATACTAGTGATTTTGTTTCTTCACATAGAGCATCATTGATTGCATGAAATGCCTATTTTGAAGGCAATAAATTGCACACTTCAAAAGAAATATTCAACTGAAAATTTATTGAAATAATAGGACGTCCAATGGATAAATGAAGACTCGGAGAGGAGGAGAGAGGAGCATGCCACATAACATTCACATAATAATATCGTAACGAGCGAGCACGTTGTCGACCACTTTTTGATGAAAAGTTACGAGAATATCATCTATCTACATGAGCACATCAGTGCAATAAATACAACTCGGCGGCAAATCGGCTATATGAGCAGAACATGTTTGCTCCCCCGCTGCTGCTAATTGCGTGCTCAATAAGCTCATCAACAAATATAAACACCTTCACATATTAATGAACAAATAAATTTTTTTTTTTTATGGGAACTGCAAATTAAAAGCGCCACATTGCGATGCTTCGATAAGCATATAGGCAACGACGATCACGGTGTTAATGGATGAGCTCGCTTCGTTACGCCTTCTCATGTGTTCATTTCCTTCCGGAGGGGATGAAATGAAAATTGTCTTGCCCTTGAGGACTGGCCATATATTCGGCCAACGACAGACCCATGCTCGCTGCAATAAAATTGGGACTTCACCAGGACGTACCTTACAAAGTAACATGAAGCTTTTTTCGCTTCCTCTGTTTTCAAGTCGTTTGTCCATAAAATTGTATCCTGACGTTTGGGCTTTCCTTGCGAGTATTGTACAAAGGTGAACCGCCTATACAGTTAACCCAGCTTCCTCGACTATTTGCAACCACTAAATCATTGAAGGTGAGTGAGAAATGTGAGGAAAAACTTACGGCTGCGTTTTGCTTTAAGCAAAACAGTTCGGTAAACCCTATCCAACACTTGGTCTGAAAGCCTGCTTACGTCTCCATCCTGAAATGGGAAACATTGTGAACATTAAGCAGCCTAATCACATTCGAGCAATATATGTACCGCAGTGATTGGACTACCTGGCTAGCACCAAGTGGCATTGACACCTACGAAAAATTTGTATTTCTCCAAGAAGATTTCAGCAGCGCTATGTAATGATGCGACTTTCTGCAACAGTCGGTTTCATTTTGACAATTGCTAATCGTGAACTGTGCTCAGTGCAACAATTGATTCATTCTCCGATTGCTTGAGCGGATTACACTTATGGAACACCATTCACATTTGCGATAATTGCTGCACAAACGAAAGGGATGGAGTCTATATGACAGGAAAGTTTGGAAGATATGAGCGAAGTGCATTCGCTGTTGACCTTCATACGTGGAGCCGTCTTATGGGCTCATCTTGCCCAGAAGGGATTTCTACGACCTGCGACTACAAGTCGCTGCTAACGATGCAACGACTTTATGTGTCCTCTTCAACCTGAACGGAGCCATTAGAGATATGTTGGCTGTGCAGTTTAGGCTTTCAGTGTTTTTTGTCCTTGCTTAGAGAGGAAATCACTTCAAGGTTTCACGAACGCCATGGTGACAATATGCTGTCCAATTTGAACATCTATTTGAACATTGCTTAAGTTGCTAGAAAACGAAAGGATTCTCGCTTACCGAGTTGGACCATGCTAAGCAGCCAACGATCGCCAGTGCGAACATTGCTAGCATTGCGCATCTCATGGTTGCCGTCGTCTGTATATGCTTACCTTAAAGCATAAATCTGTATCAACACCTTTCCATTTATTCGAATCAAATCTTGGCGATCTCAAATCAGCATGCATAGCTTTCTCCTTCCAATAAACTTGAATAGAGCGATTAAAGCTACTGACCTAAATATCAGGACCGCTAGCTTTAATCTCCCCATTCATGCGTACTGTAACTTGTTCTTGAGTGCAAAAAATTTGTTAGGGGGACGAGGAGGGGGAGGAGGTAGGTGGAATCGGCAACGGCAAGTAAATTTTGTGATGCTCAATTAAGAGATATTGCGAATATCTGCCACTTATAAGCACCGGTTCAGAGCACTAAAATTGACATTTGTCATCCAAAAATATTACGGTATGAAATGCAATGTGTTGCTCACATTCTAAAGCTAGGCTCTAAATTTCACACTTTGCTAATCTACCAAAATCGGAATATACAATCATAATCTTAAACAAGATATCTTTAGATAAGAAAAAATGCTCTTTCCTAACAAATGCTTAAAACTCGTAAAAGGAAACGTAAACGGATGTGGTATGCACGGACCTAGCGGAAGAGTTAATGCACACATCTTCGTAGCACAAATGCAGTAGAACGGAAAGATCGTCCTGCTACCTATAGCCAACTAAAGCAAACTTTGTATAGCGCACGACAATCGTATACAGACCAAGCCGTTTAATAATGCTTACTACATTAACACTTATAATATTTACAAAATTAACCCTTGTAATTTCTTACATCATTTACGAAGCAATCATGTTTTATGTTTCGCTACCGTATCAGTCTTCAGATATCCTTGCTGACCTCAACTCGAAATCCAAAAAATCGCTATGGCTTTGCTGGTAAATTCAATGCCGCAAAAAGCATCGCGGAACTTTCATACTATGAAAGGCCGCAGGATGGATCTAGTCAGAGATGATACATCAATTCCCGAGAACCATCAGCAAAATGTAAGAAACTTTAGTAATGTTCATTTGGAAAATAATTCCTGTCTAATGGATAGACAAGAGAAGACTGTGAGATGACTAGGTATTTCAACCAGGTATTTCACCTCATTTCGCAACCATTCATGCACACATTCGCATGCTGAGATAAGGAACAAGCTGGGATTAGCGTCCTTGAGAACATTCAAACACCTTTCTTGAACCCTAAGTGAGAAGTTTCAGTCTCCATAGTTTTCACTCTCGATCACCGCCCATCTCTCACCTTAATTCCACGTCCGTTCAAATCACAGAATAAGGGACTTTGTTAGATGGAAATATTGCCAAATAACCTTCGTAATGGCAAAGTTAGTGCTGAATTTGAAGGTTACTTATATAACTGGGCATAGAAACTGCTTCCATTCTGTATGCGATTGAGAGATGCGAAATTGTCACGACCGATAGCACTGCTAGTAAAACTTCGTAGAAATGCCATTGAATTCGATATTTTTGGCATCACACAAAATCCCTCTCAGAACTACGTATCGGAATATTTTTGAACTCATTGCGTAGCTAAATTCAAAAATTGTTGGCGATATGAATGTCACTCAAAGTTGTCAAATTTGTTCGACGCTTGCCATTGACCGCAGTCGTTCCATATTTCAAATTTCCATTTGCGACATATATTTTTGCAACTTAGGATGTATAAACTTTTTATCAATATTATAATATGCGTAATATTGTGCAATTACAATATCAATATTTTAATGTATAATATCAATATTACAGTTTTGCAACCAATATTACAGTCGTGAAGGAAAATCTTTAGACGTAAGGAGCTGATTATTTTGAACGAAAAAATGCAAAAATCCTTTTAGACCAAATCTCTTACAAAATCCTCCTCTGTTTTCCTTAGGCCATGGAATTCATCATTTTTTACTTTGTTAGAAATAACAGACACATCAACGAAACAACTCTAAACAGTGAGCTACCATATAAAATGATCAGTAACGACGTAGAACACTGTGTTCAGAGCAAACCAGTGTAATGATCAAAACCTCTTGCATGTAACCAAAACGGTTCATGCAAGACCTGAGAATCTGCGTCGTGCGATCGCCTAGAGGTGGATATGAAGGATGAATGTGGGGTGCCCACTACGGCATCTTATATAATAGGGCGCTGGGTATTCGAGATGATGACGAGCATCTGGTGACCTTCAACGGGCGTGCCTCTTCTTTTCCAGGGTTTCATTTGTATTTGCATGCGCATACGTCAGCGAATGTCTACAGACGTCTATTCATGTTCTTACTGCTTCTATTGTTCGCTTATTTAAGGGACATCTGCGCCTCGTTTATTTCAAATGTCCCATATGATGACTATTTTGGGTTAGCTTCTATGAGCTTCTCAAGTGCTCATAATGAACGCAAACGAAATGCCATTATATTTTCCTTCACTTATTTATTCAAGAGTGTCAGTTTCCGGTGAGTTCTTATCTTTAGATGTGGAGAAATTGAGCTGACCAAGATCGAATTTGCCGCAGTTTCCACATATCTCAATTTGATAGAGGGAAAGTTTTAGGCGGTCTCGCCATTTGTGCTTCTTTACATTACATCTGCATTTCAAATTTCGCATGTAGGAAATAGCAGTAGGTTCATGTGAACCTAAGCTAGGACCGATCATAACACATCTTCATGCGGTCATAGGCTGAATTCACTCGCAGCTAGACCAAAATGGGCATTATTAACGAGTTTAAACTAGGTACTTATTAGATGCTCATAGATGATTGTCAGCTGCTATTAAATAATCTTTTATGTCCTCTTGAATACACTTAGCTTGTGAAACAAAAAAATGTTTCTAAACAATCTAGCAAGACCTCAGCAAGAAATAGCTTCCATATCCTATAATCGAATGAATCGGAAAGCATTTGTTTTCTGCAAATCTGATCTTGATAGCTTTTTTACACCATTTTTTGCATTCCAAACTGTTTGTTTCCTCCCCTCTTCGTACATTGACGGTCCTGGCCTAATTTAAGGCTATCATAACATGCTTTCAATGCGTATAATTGATGCTCACAATATCATGACTGCACGGTATGAGCTTGAGGGAGTTTGACATAACTTGTGATGTTGAGCTGTGCCAATATCATTTCACCGATATGTACAAGTAGTGAATCCACAATAGAGCACAAATAGTGCGTTTCCCATAGAAACAACATGGAACCTGTAAGACAGCATGCTGTGAATTTCAAAGATTGCATCTGCTAGAGGTCAGAGCATTTTTTTGCTGCTTTTGAATTTTCTCGTATGCAGGTGCATAGCCTTCTCTTTGTCGCATTTGGGTGGCACTTTTCATTCGTATTACATTCGTCAAGTTATATTCACCTAGATCGTTCACATTTACCGCTTCCAAAATTAGGCGTTACGATACAAATCGATGGTAGTGAGCTTGAATTTCCGTCCACTAATATTGGTCAAATCCAGACGTGAAGTTTTCAGCCTTACCAAATTAGATAAATTTCCCAAACAGAATAAAATAGCCGGTATTTCTATGAAAAATTAAATTACTATTGCGAAAGACTTTTGCAGGTAGGACGTTGTTTCTGCTTGATGAAGCTGAATGCTTTCTGAACCAAGCAGCTAATTTCTATTTGCCACAATCCGTGTTCCAGTAGAGAAAGAGCACTAATTAGAAATCGCCAGCACCGCAGTGTATCTTTCATCGACAGTTCTGACATCTGTATACAATTACCAAAATTTCTTCTTACGTTTAGGTCCCTACAACGCTTTTTTAACCGTTGGATTGCACCTGATTTGTCGAAAATTTCCAAATCTGTTGTCAAACCTCTCTTCTCGATTTAGGTTATAAGAGAGGACTGTCTATGGATTACTTCAAACGATCGCGCCTGCTGGTCTGGTAACCAGCTTCGTATCATGTGAGTCTGATCTGTCCCAGTCGTCCATCGGACGACGATTTTTATGGTAATCTGTGGTGAGTTAATTTCGTGTAGCCAAGAAAAGTGAGACATCAAACACATCGTTTTATTTCACTGATTGACAACAACAACAGCGGATTATGTCGGCAAAAATTGCAAAAAAAAGAGGTAAAATGAATTGAGTTCGATCATATGTCCCCTCTCGAATATGAGAATTAAGCAATAAGCTATATAAGGGGCAAAAAGACAGAAAACAGTGAGCCGCGTTGTTGCAAAATGCACCTTTAATGAGCGCACGACTAGAGGAAAAACAACAAATGAGCAAAATTACAACAGTTAAGACGTACAGACAATTTGCATGATAGGCAGTCTTTGGTCGAGCAAGCACCTCACATTTAACGTTGGCTAAAGGGAGCAGCGTAGCAGCGCAGCAGTGGAAAACGAAGTCACGACATCAAACTGCATTCCATAGTCAGTCTACACTACGGCCTCTTGTTCCCTTACCCCCTCCCGTACCGTTTATTGCGGGTTCATAATCTAAGATGAAGATGAATGAAACAGTGTGTCTTAAGAGAAGCAATCAAGGTGGGACCTCTCATTTATCTACATGTATAAACAAAGTCCTTACTTCACATATCTCAAGTAAATCAAGTCCATTCGCACAACTTCAGGTAGTTAAAATCGCAAGCCTCCTTGTTTAGTGAGTCGTGCTTCATCGTCTTATGCTGCTGCTTTAAGGAATGACATGTCACAGAGGAAACATGGTGTAAGGAACAAATATTAGTTGACAGCGGCTAATATGGTAGACAGACGCTTCAGCGACGCCATATAAAGGGTGCTTCTTTTATCTGAACGGTTGAAACTCCCAGAAACGAAAGACTTTAATGAGGATTCATGATGATCTCACTCGGAGGTGCATGGACAGATACCGCACTAGTGAGCCATTTGAAAGTTTGCGTCTATGCAGCTGTTGTTACGTTAACGGTTCACACGTTGGCACATTCCCGAAGGACGTTCCTCGGAGCATGAAAGAAATAAGAAGAGGAAACGAACAGGTCTAAGCGAACGGAGAGGTAAGCAGGAAAGGAAACAATGAGCACTGATGCCAAACGAGTACCTGAGCAAGTGTTTTCGAGTGTCTAATTGGAAAGAAAATTCAGAAGCACAATTCCCATGGTACTGAATATTCCACCCAATGCCCTATCAAAATTTCCACGCAGGTCGTTTTGTGGATTCTTCTTTGCTCAGTGATGGCGAAAGGGCGGCCGTTGATTGCGATGAAGAGTCCCTTTTAGAGCGCGTAAAAAGCTGTCGTGAAGGAGAAACCCGCCGCCGGTCTTCTACGACTGTGGTGCGTTCTGCATCTGCCGGACTCAAAAGATGTCTGCAATTTATGCTATCAGTATTTGCTGTATCAGGAAATTATCAACAGGTGATGTTAAGCTTAGTGGATGGCTACTATAGCTAGTATTACCACAGTTTATCAGTCTCCGTTTACGCCTCAAGCAACATCTACTACTTACAGTTCATCAGTTAGAATTAGTTCATCTTAAAACATAAGAACTTCGAAAATCAATTGCTGTGCTATATTCGAGAGCACAGGTCAACGCATTGACAGTGAATATACTTTTGAAAGTTGTCTTTGTTCGCTTGATCTTCAGCAGAAACAAGCATTATCGTACATATCGATGATTGCCACGAATGGTTTAGAAGGGGCCTTTAGCGTTTCCAATGAAAATCGTTCCTATCACCACACAGTAACAGATTACGTAAACAGCACTAATTTTAGAGGAATTTTTTTATTTGAAACTCTACAAAATGAGCTGTTTTAAAGTAATACTACAATGAATATGAGCCATACTTTTTTTCATCATTCGATTTCATCTCCATGGTGGGTGACTTCGCTTTCGCAGGACTCCTATCCCTCAGTCGTGTTAATAGACTTGGCGATTTTGTTCGATGAATTGTCCCGCTTGATTTGCTGCAAATTCGAATCGTACTCAATGAATACGTGCATGAGCATTCTTTCATTGAATAGTATAAAAATTTTTCATGGCATTTGTGATGTTACCCTAAGACATGCTTCTAAATAACAAAATCGTGAAGAAACGGAAACCAAAATTGGGATTCCGTTAGATTCTTAATTAACACGTTCACTTATGAAGCGGATACGTCAAAAATGAGTTGACCTAACTAGAGGTTGATTGATCAGCTAACCTGGCTCTTTCTTTCTCCTTTTCCCTTTCCTTTTCTCGCTTGTCCTGTTCTTTTTCCGTCTCCTTTTTCTCTTTTTCCTTGTCCTTCTTGTTCTTCGCCAGCTCCACGCACTCAGAATTCATCCCTTCGGCATTAACCTTGTCGATGTTCTTCAACTTGCTCCTGTCCTTTTTTTCAGTCATCTGCGACACGAGTGTTTGGAACTTGCTCGCTGCCCGTTGGCACATCGCCATGTGCTCACCGGTCGCCACACTCTGCTGCAACGAAGCAGTCGTTTACAATTGAATCCGCATAATTCAGGACGACACTTGCAATTTCCGATGTTAACTGACGATCCGATAACAGAAATGAACTGAGAAATACGGCGAACAAAGGTTGCAAATAGTCACGAGAAAATCACAGATCAACAAAACATCATCAAAGTGTCCCTTAAACCTTCAATAACTCTCTGAGTTGTGTTGCTATTTGACAGATATTCATTCAAGCTATGGTCGATTTCTCAAATTCCCCCATCAGAAGCTGTTTATTGCATAAGTAAGCTGAATTTTCACGCTCACCTCCACTCCTATAGTAGCCTCTCAGTTATTCACCCCTCTTGGTTATCGCTCGGAATAAAAATGACAAAGTGGTTAGATATGGATCGACAGCCTATTTCCCTAGCAATTATCCTATTGCATCCTTTCTTAAATCCTCAAAATTTCCTCTCGATGATAATATCTGCTTACATTTCTGACCGAGTTCTCGTACAAATAAACCTCACTGAATTTTCAAAGCGTTCGTCAGTGCAATGTGTAGGAGGACAAGCTTGCAAGCGTTTACGCGAAGATCGCATTACTGTCTATTGCTGCCGAAGAAAGCTCGCTTGTGGAATAGATTTTTGCATCCGAAATTCGCATGCGAACATTATCGCATTTATGCTGGCGAAGTTGACTGTTTATAGGCCTCAAACCATATGAAAAGTGGATGCTCACTGAGAATCCAAAAAATTGCAACTATAAGATATCTTACCATATTATATGGTGATATTTGTTAAGTGCATGCGAAAAATGCACCTTCGAATGCGAAAAGCCCGGCATGCTTGAGGGTTGATCAGCATAAGCCACATGCGAATGAATTTGCTATATAAAGGCGCAATGTAAGAGCGTACGTGGTTGAGAGTTGAAAGAAGGCAATGAAAGCGTTTAAATGAAGAAGGATTCGTTCGCTACGCTAGATAACTGCGTCAAACACACAAAGTCGATATCAGCAGAGACAGCTTTTGCATTTGAATTTCAAAATTCTCATGCGAAAGTGCTTTGGTAGCGATTTCCCATCGGATGGTGGACGAACCACTGATACAGGCTCGCAACGTGGGCCGCACATGAGGCCCGATTTATGCTTAGGTAAATGTCAGTTGTTTGTTTTTTTCCAAATGGACGAATCCGAATTAAAGGTTGCGAAGCGCAGAAGTGACGGACAGTGGGGATGCATAGAGTGATAGGTTAGTGCTTTTGCAATCGTTATATTCTTACAGATCGATTCTTCTTGCCTTCATGCTCCGATCCTTCGTTGCACGGTTGATTGAAGAGCTCTTCTCGTAGATGCGCTATTAGCTCATCTCTCTCCTATAAGTGTCCATTAAATAAGGTTAATCAGGCGAATCCTCAAAACTTCAATGAATTTTGGATACAGTCTATCCCCACTAACAAATATTCAACTGCACCCATTTAAAAGATGCGATCATTGCCCATCTTTAAGAAAATTATCCACGGCACTAGAAATGCCCGTAGGTATATGTTACTCGTTTTGTCATACAGAAGTGATGCAGAAGTGACGGACAGTGGGGATGCATAGAGTGATATGTTAGTGCTTTTGCAGGAAAGATCCATTTTGCCTACTCTAATGTTTTAACACATTTTTCAAAGGGCAATTTCTATGTGGAATTAATACGTACGCCTATGGGGATACATTAAGCATCAGGCAAAACAAGCTGAACTCAGCGAGTACTTTATAAGGCGAGATGATAATTTCGAAGAGAAATAACTTAAGAATAATTTTTTTGCAAAGAATTATTGTTCGTATGACAAAACATAGCCGCATATGAGACGAGTAACATATGCCCAATTCCATCTGGTCAATATTATGAGAATAGTATGGCGATTCATCGCAATTACTGGATTCATTAATTAGATTTTCATAAGAATACAACTCTAGAAATGGTTTCATTGAAGCATCTTCTTAAGGAATGCCAGCAAAATAAATAAAGAAATAAATAAACTCGAAGAAGGGAAATGCTTAAGATTATTGCGCTATAATAGTGGCTTTCATTAAATACTCTTTGCCCCTTTAAATGTCTAGTATATTTCGCAATAAGCATTGAATATAGGGGAAACCTTATTAATAGACTAGAAATTCCAATACGGAAGCAGCAGAATAGTGTTTTAAATACCTTTAGCGCATTATTCAATTCTTCTACTTCAGTCGATAATTCCTCTTCGTTGGGCTCCGTTTGCTGTTCCTGAGTAGAATATTCATGAGTCTCCTTTATGAGCTGAGACAAATCGTCTGTTTGTATGCCATCGGAAACCAATTCAGGTCTAAAAAAACGCAACGCTATACATTCAACATTCATATTTTCTGCTTTGAAAATTGGAGCCGAACTTCAAAAAAGTTCCGGCTTCTTCTTGAGAAAGAGAGCAGTAGCCCGACTTCGAAATCCAATTTATCATAAAGCGTTTATTCATTCACGTTGTATACATCGCTATAATTTAATGGGACGCTGATAAAGCAGAAAGCATTACCTCGATGTTCTTCAACAAAAGCAACTGAAAAAAAAAAAAACAACGTTCAGAGCAAACATTAGTCCCACTAATTTGAAAAGTATACTTGTTTCTTATTTCCTCTTGAAGTTTTCGTAGTTTCGCAGCCAATTCCATCTCGTGTTCTTTCATAAGGTCGATCGTCTTTTCGTGTTCCTTATTAAGATTTATTATTTTTCTCTCTAAGACTTGCGCCTGTTGATTGTCTCGTCGTCTGAAATATAGCTTAAGTGGTCGAAGTGCACTTCAAAAGGATTCCAGAAAATGCACATATACTATGATAGTCACTGGAGTACATGCTTGCTTTCTTTGAAAAAATTCCCACTCATCATCGATAAACTAATTTGTTTGTCTGTAAATAAATTTACAAATACAACCATATGTGGCACTAACTCTTATATTAACAAAATTAAAAACTGCTAAACAAAATAAATTCGACAGCCTCTATAAAAATTGCATAATTCCTCATCACTGCAAGCGGAAATCCTGAAAAATAAACGCATAAATGTGTATTATTAGAGATAAGCATTTTGGAGGCAATGACTTCAAATACCTCAGATACAACCTCAGTTCTTGATTTCATTTTAAAAATACCTAAGATTTCAAAAAAAAAAAAAAAGATACCTTAGATATTCATCCGTTTTCTTACTGAAATTTTTGATTTCTATATTTTTCTTGTCTAGCTCAGCTCTGATTGTGGTGACTTCATGCAGCAAATTCTTCACCCGACTATGCAGATCTTCGATTTGTTCGGATTTCGCTTTTGAATCTTCCTTGAGAAATACGATCTCCTCGCTGAGTTTTTTATTCTGAAATTAAACGAATCTAAGTGAAACTGTTAAACTCTGAATATCTATTTCATTAAAATGTCTTGAGATACAAGTACTATGCTTGAGTCAGCCAAAAAAAAAATATCCGGTAGGAAAAATATTCGGATTTTGAAATAGGCGCATTTGTATTATCAGACAAAAGCTGATTTTTTGAGCGAAAGACGGAAACTAACGACCTGATGAAGAAATCATGGTGTTTATCAAAAATTTGCAACAAAACCTCTTGTTCGGCCGCTCTTTTCGCCTCTTCAAACTTCGCTTCGTACATAGTGGTCACCTTCAGCGTTTCCTCCTCAACCCGTTCTTCAAGATGAGACTCAAACTCTTCTAAAATGAAAAAGAAAACTTCCATACTGAATTACAGTCTGATAAAAAATCGGCCTAATTGATATACGATGAACGTTCAAAGATGTAGTTGATTTCAGCGTCCAGCTGATTAGAACTTGAAAATTTTACCTACAGTTGTCCGTTCCGTCAAACAATCTACAGCTCAGTGCCGGTAAATCTCGAAGACAGTCGATAAATATAACCTCCTGCATCAGTTCGCTTCAATAAGGGAATGATGTCCAAAGTTTACGTAATGAATTACTTGATTGCAAGTTTGCTTAGAGCGCATCTGCTTGAATAGTTATGCCACTCTTTATTTGTTCACAATAAAAAATTTGGAAAGAACAGAAAATTGTTACTTATAAAGTTAACATTCAAAAGCTATAAAGGGGTTCCTGTAAAATTTCTTGATATGGAAGCATCGATGAAATTGTGTTGAGATAGTTGTTGAACAACAAACCTCTAGTTCGTTTCTGAGTTTCTTCCATTTGGTCGATTCGCTTCTCCCTCTCTCTAAGATCATTCATCAGCGTCTCGATTTTTTGGTTGTAGGATGTACTGCTCTAAAAACATATTTCTTTAAGCTGCATCCAGCAAATCTTTGCATATTGAATATTACAACTGTTTCTTTCTTATAAACCTAAAGTGATACTAACACCAATATTAAGAGGCGAATATGGAAGATGTGTGTAAGCGTCACTGCAAAGAATGCAATTGCGAAAGGGCGAAAGGCAAGAGCATCGCTGTCAAAGCAGCAAGAACAAAGAGAAGCACTCAACAACGCCACTGTTATATGAACCATTGCCGAAGCTGCTGCAACATTAGACATCAATAAACAACATAACTAACATAACTGGTAAGACTTCCGTTATAATGTTTTGATCACATCCTCTGACAATAACGCAAAATTAAAAAGAAAAATTTAACGTTAGAGGAAGAGAAAAATATGCCGAAGAATAAGGAGGCTTGAACTCTCACCAAAAAAAAAGCTGAGCAAAATTCCATACATTCTTTTCTTTAATGACACCATATGTTGATTGCTCTTAATTATAGTCCACTCATCTTCAAACATTCGGGAAAATCTGAATTTTTCCTCTCGTTTCGCTACATTTACATCCATATTACTCTGACAAAAAACTACAGCAAACTTGTTTATCATAGAGATTAATTCCCAATTTAGAATGCGTTGTGCATTTTTTGCAATCAACGATACTTTTTATGATATACTTAGACGAATTCCATTTCAGTATCAATTAATATTAGATGGATTAATCACAGAAATGGAAATTTCAAATTTCATTCAAGCTGGAAGATAAAACTCAAACGCATTACTGTAAAACAAAAGCATAAATGTTTTTTTTTTTTTAAATAAATGGACCGAATTCAAAAGTGCAAGTGACCTTTGCTGCGAACAAGCGCTTGCGAAAGAGATGGAAAAATAGCCAGATGTTTACAAAGAAAGGAAATGAAAGATTTTTTCCTCAACACTTCCATAGAGTAGACGGCGATATACATTATATATATATATATATATATATATATATATATATATATATATGTAATTCATTTATTTATATTCTTATTTATATATTTATATGCATATACACATATTGCATACATGTACACATGCATTTATGCGCCCGGCCGGCACCTATCAGTTGGCATTATCTGCCTCAAGTGTGCACCGTCTAGTGAAAAAAGGAATTCAACGGCATTACTTCGTTATCTTCGGAAGCATTGGCCTCACTATCCGTTTTCTCGTTGAACTCTTTTAGTTGCTCATTCAGGTGTTCATTATCTGTTTCTAGTTGTTTAACAAGCTCGAACAGCTTCTCACGTTCTGTTTGCTCGATTCTCTTTTCCTCCTCAAGAACGCTCACCTGGAAATTAATTCTATAATTAATTGTAACTTATTCCACAACCAATCAAAATCGTAATCTAGACAACAATAAAGAAAAGGAAATGAAATATTTAATGCTTTGTAAAAGATAAAAGATTTTTATGCGTTAAGAAAAGAACAGCAATCATCTCATATATTCGTTATGATGCACGACTATCCGTTTGTATTTGCTCTTGAAAATTGGAGACGTATTGCCCTCATTTATACTAAAAACTTAGATGACGTTATGAAATGACGAGTAATAGCCACGTTTATCTGAGATCTGCGCACTCGTCCACGATCACTGTGACTGTCCGCTCGACTCTCGGCCAACAAAAAACATGAGATTATTTCTGTGATAATTTACCCACCTTTTCTTTCAGCCTTTTACATTCATTGTCATTACATCCAAATTCGCCAGAATTCACCAACTCGGTCCTGAAAATTGCTTTCTTCAGGTTCTTTTGGTTATAAAAAGACTATTTCCAACTTGTAATCCAAGAGGAGACTTCAAAGGGTAACGTGATTGACGAATACTAAGTCGTCAATAATTCACAAAAAAACTTACAACATCGTGAGCTCTTCATTGGATCTCATACATGCATGTTCTCCGCGCCCAAAGCTTCAGAGATTTTGGAGGAAAATTTTCTAATCAAATTTTGCCTTCCAATACTTTTGACTTAAATTTTGCATTTAAATCTGTAGCTAAATTATGGGTTTAACGTTAGAAAGATACCGGGATACCGAAAAATTTATGCTTTCGGATGACTCTTCATCAACCTTTCAGTCCTTCCTCCGCAGCTGTCCCATCAGATAAGCGGGGTTTAGGAAGCAAATTGTCCTTATGTAGATTACAGCCATCCCCCCCCTCAACTACATTCGTCTCGCCAATGAGCGGGGTTTAGGAAGTGGGTTGTCCCTATGTGCATTCAAACGCCACTCGTTTGCTTACCAGTAAAGGAAAAGGTTTGGCTGTTGCCTGCGTATTACAAAGTCGAACATTCACAACTGACTTCCCCACTGGCTCAACCGCAATTCATACACTATGTGCGACTAAGAAACATCCAAATTATGCGACTTAATCCTAAACGTACCTGATCTCATCGCGTATAACTGCCAGTTGATCATCGTTAAGTTCGTTCTCTTGTTCGATTTGCTTTTTAAGCTCTTTTATTTCATCTTCTTTCTCCGAAATCCTCTCTTTACTCTTCTCCAATTCTGCTTTCAGCTCTTCCATTTTATCGATCAATTTCGGAAGATCATCCTGAACTCCCTCAACTTGAGTCTAAATTAGCACCTTCATTAATAGCATATTCAAGTGTGAACATCGTTAATTTCATAAGAAACGAAACATACTGAACGAAAACATAACGTTCACCTAAAGAACAATAAAATAGTGCTGTTATCTTAGATGAAACATGAACAGATTGCTGATAAGAGTCAATATCAACTCACTGGAAGTTTTCCGAATAAACAAATAGTTATAATAAAGAAATGCTTAAAAACAACAAAAGAATCAAAAATGCAAACCCCTTCATCGATTCTGCCATTCAATTTCGACTTCAGTGCGTTTAATTCTACGATGAGAATTGAATTCTCTGATCGCAAAGAGCTGATCTGTTGTTCTGTTTTCTGAAAAAAAAAACACTGTGAAGCAGAGAGGCAGACATTTTCATAAGATGCTAAAGACCAAAAGAACTGTGTCCACTTCTCTGCCTCTAAACATTAACGCTTAAAGAAGACCGCTTAAGTTGTCTTAAATAAATGCAAGATCATATACGAGAAATTCTTGGAACATAAACTTTTAGACGTGACAAAGAATTAAAGTCAGCGTCGACAAAATCAACGTATGACTATTATTCGTAGCAGGATGTTTTTCTAAGGGAAGAAAAGATACAGCAGGGATTTCACGGTAAGTTGAAGGATGAGGAAAAGGTGCAGCTTAATAACGAGTTCACATCCATCTGAAACGTCAATTGATAACATCAATTTCTCATGCACTCTTGGTCAACAACGTTTCTGCAATCATAATTAACATACATTGGCCGAAAGAGTATCACTGAATGGGGTGCGATAAGAAGAGATGAAATGGCTTACACCCTCCAACTCCTCTTTGTCTCGTTGTGCGTTCTGCTCGAGTTGCTCTTTAAGAGCGTTGTATTGCTCTTCAAGTTCGTTGAGTTTCGCGCTGAATTCCTTTTTCATCGCATATTCGCGCTCTTCAGCCTGTTGTCGCTCTTTATCCAGCAATCCCTCATAGTGCTCCTTCGTTGATTCCTTCTCTTTAGTCACTGATTGCAATACCTGCAACTTTAACATTCAGTGTGAATGTTTGAACTATTTAAGTGTTGCATATGCACACCGAAGTATCTTTTTAACACAATCCACTATACCAGAAAACTAGAGTAGATGTGAATGTTTAACGAGTTTGGAGTATACAGCATTAATCGCAGCCGCCATTCAAAAGCTCTTCATTTCATATAAAACACCAACATTTCAACTAAGTGAAAACTTTTCTAGCAAACTCTTCGCGACGGATTTCTCCTTAATGTTCCATTGAAGAAAACATCCTTTTGCAAGAAACCAATATATGGATGAACATCGATCATTACACTGATTTACATTGTGCAACAAATTTCCCTTTTCTCAAGAAAAACTCTCTTCATTCTAATATTAAAAAAAGAAAACTTTGATTTCATTCAGTGAAAATATTGTATATTTTTGCTCAAGCAATATAGAAAAATAGAAAAATAAAGCCATCTTCAAAAAAGATTATAAAATTTAAGAGAATAAACAACAAAGCGATGTTATTCGAGGTAATGTGATAATAGCAAGAAAAAATTTATAAAAGTGATAAATGAACAATTGTCTCACTGCCTCGAGCGCATGTACTTGTGAGTTCTGCAGCTGAGTTTGACTTTCGCTTTGACTTTGTAAATTTGCACGCTCCTTCTCTAAGAATTCCACTTTATTCTTCAGAGCTTTCACCTCAGTTTGAAGATCGCGAATCACTGCCTCCAATTTACTTTTCGCAGTTTCGACTATATTGAGCAGATCTGCAAAATGTTCTTTATATATGCATATGCAGAACGATGTAAATGACATAGATGAGGCAATATATCTGAACGTATATACTGGATTTGCGTTGCAGCTCCTCTTCTTGCTCCCGATACTGTTGTTTCGTTTGCTGTAGTTCGCTTTCCACTTTCGACAGTTTTCGTAATGAGTCGTTCGTTTCATTCCTCGCTTCTTCAAGCTGTAAACAATCTTCCTGTATTTTTGAATAATCTCAATTTTGAAGAACGCTCGAGAAGTTTTTTGTGTTCAGCGAACTCTGAAAACGGTAGCTTATCAACGATGTGATGCTTTCATGAATGAAATTATGCCGTTTATTTTAAGGCCCTTTTCAATATTCTCCAAAAAAAAACATATTCCACCTTCACTAAGAAAGTGAATGAGAGCAAAATAAATCCAAAAGAGGCAAAAATAAAGAGAAGCAAAAATAACACTTCTTTCGATATGGCGAGCAATTCGGCCTCCTTCGCTTGCAAACGCTTTTCGAGCGCTGTCACTTCGTTTTTACATGTCGCAAGTTCCTCACGACTTCTCTTTGACTGATGCTGTAGCTCCTGCAAGCGGTCGTGAAACTCGTCTTGCCTGAAAACAGTTTCCTTCGGCCTGTTCGGTTCGTAAAAAGGAAAGAACTCTCGCACTAATTAAATCGGTCTATGAGAAACAAGACGGTTCAAAATGCTGACGTTAGGATATAGGATGGAAGCTTAGCAAGAAGGATGATATATAGCATAGGTAGAAGAAATGGCGCACCTTGCAAGTAATTCGTCTTTAAGTGCCTCCTCATGATCTCTTAGTGCTTCTAGCTCCTTTGAGTATAGCATTTTGGCGGCCGTTAGTTCGGTTTCATAAAGGCTTTGTGCCCGCCGTAGTTTCATTTCGAACGTTTCGCCCAGTCTTTCCTTTTCCGCTTTAAGGCTCTTGCGTTCTTCCTCCAACCGCTGTATTTCAATCATGTACCTGAATCGTAGGTGAGTTGCGTATTGGCACGCTTAATACAGGTAAATCGTTCGGCTCCTATATCTCACACAATGACCACTTTATCCTCATCAGATCTCTGCTCTTAACTATGTTATCCATCCACGAAATGAGAAGCACTAATTGAGGACTGACATTAAGTAACGTTCCCAGAAAGAAGAACTGATCCCATTGGAAGCGGAAATTGAGGAATTATACCAAACGATGTCTCCGGATGAGAGGATCAGTTTCAGTGGAGGGAAGGGAAATAAAAACTGAGGCTGCTCTCGTGAACCTCCATCTTCGGATAGGGCTAAATTAGGGAACCTACACTGCATTTTCTTTGCTATCTATTCAAGTAAATCAGATGCTTACTTCTGCTCTAGGTTGAGCAGTTGTGATTCAGAAAAACGTTGTTCCAACAGCTGAATTTCTTTCTGATGCTCTTGACGTAGCTTCTCGAGCGCTTGTTCCTTTTCACGCTCGAACTTATCCTGCAAAAGACCTCTTTCAACAAGTTCTGAAAAAACCTCCGAGGTCGTCTATTTCCACTACGAGCTTAAACTTATAAGGCAGCTGTTCAGTCACAAAATACCTTCATTTCAGAGATCACTCAGATGACTTTTAACTAGACAATCAAAGCATCGGCTTGAATACTCACTGCGCAGCACTTTGATAATCAGCAACAATATTCTTGAGAAATAGTGCGAAGACTCAATTCAATAACGACTATCAATAACTTCACACATCAAAGAATACGTTACGCTAAGTAATTTATGCTTCATATCTTTTATTTGCATTGCTTCATTTAAAAGAAATTCTCCTCCTTAGGGTGCAATACGATTCCTTAAGCAATCTGCAAATATGCTATTAGGTATGATTTTTATTTAAATTGCAAGAGCTCAATATTCACTACACTATACTTTCACTGTAAGAGCTCAATGGGAATGTTAAAAGCACTTAATAATAACTACAAAGCATGAGTTGATTAAATAGTTTTCAACTTGCCTGCAGTGCTTGGAAACTCTTCATTCTTGCCTCGAAATCCTTCTTTGCCCCTAATACTTCTTCGCTAAGTGCAATTATCTTGCTTGAATATTCCGCTTCGAGCTTCCTTTCTCGTTCAGCCACTCGTTCACGATACTCACTAAACACATTTCTTCAATAGCTTTTTTTTTTGTTTCAGCGGCAACAATGTGCAGCGATTGCGTAATCGGATCATAAACTTTTCAACAATTTGAGTTCATACAACTTTTCAATCTTTGAAAATTGCCTAAAGAAAGTCGAATTTTTCGATAAATATATACTCGTAGTTTCGAAGAAAGCATTTTAGAAACTTTATTCATCAATAGCAAGCAGCAATACCTGAAAGTGCCCATAACATTGTACTTCTGTCGTTCATATTCGGCGACTGTATCCTCAAGAGTTTGTATTTTCTTCTTTAGTTCAGTTTCCCTGCCTCGCGGTGCTCCTTTAAAAACCGAGCACTTAGAAAGATGTTTGGCTAGATATTACACAATTTTCACTTCTATATACAGGATTCCTTTGGCTAGATAAACCTCAATGAGCAGCCTGTTGCCAAGCGCATTCAGTAGATCGTTGTTCTCCGAGAAGGCTTACTTCAAGACGAAAGCTTCAAAACTCTTGTGTGCAAGTCGCCTAGTTCTCGATGAGATCAACTAAGTGGCAATTAGCCGATGCGCTTAGTTAAGTAGTGCGGAAGAGTGTGATCCAGTAATATCGAGATTAAACATCACAGCATCCGATACGACGTATGAATGAGAATATGGCAACGCCGCAAATCTGCATATTAGGGGAAAGAAGGATGGAATTTCGCTTGCTCTCGAACATGACTTTGAAATGATTCAGCAGACCTGTTGAAGCAGCGGCCACCTTAATCATATTGATAAGCTTAGTTGGTTCGTCGCAGGTCTCTTGATGACTGTTTCTGTTTTGTGCATTCGGTGGCGTCGGCCAGGCAGCAATATCAGGTCGTGAATCTCGTATGACCGTCGGTTGTGAAGGTGAATCCACACTGAAAATACTTGTTAGGCTCGTTCGAAACATCAGCTCATTGACGATCATGTTTTTCTTTTCTGTGAGCAGATAAAGTCTATGAATGCCAAACGCTCCAACTCATACTATGAACACCGATAAAATTAGAGCAGTACTCAGTTAAGGTGAATCCATCTAGAATACTGCGAACCAATGAAGATAAATTAGGTGGAAAGACATCGGCGAAGCCAATTAGAAAACGGACGTGAAGCGTGCACAAAACCTATTCACTTATCACGAGGCATATAATGTACATAAATTATTACATAATGCGAACGTGACTTGTGAGAACGTTTTAGAGAAGCAAATATAAAATTGCTCTATTTTATTGAAAGAGTTGGTTTCGTTTATTTTCCAAAATCTACAATAATAGTATTCGAGGTAATGGGTCAGAAATACTGCCTGAAGTTAATTTCATCCATTTATACTCCCTTTGCATTTTTCTTTAGTAACATTTCGTAAACACTTAGATAATAATGAAAAAGAAACAATTATAGGGATAAGTGTAGGGAATATTTGAAGGAAAATAGCGAAAAAATTAGCATTAAGAAAACTATTCGTGAATGAGCACAAATCAGGAATTGTAAGTGAAAAGTGAAAACGTTGCAAACTAAGCGAAGACCTACTTCAATGGAGTGCACTGGTGAGACATCGAGCAACTGTTAACGAAACACAACGAACGGCTACTCGCTAGCGATGATCGGCTTGCGCCAATCGACGCGGTTCATTTTGTGAGCATTTTGGTTTTAAAATGCAAGTGCCTTCTTGCGATTTCTTAGCATAACGATCTATCGACACGTGGAAAAGATGAGGGAAAATAGTTAGATCAGAATTTTTCTCTCTTCTTTTCAAAGTCTTTTTGATCTTGCTTCTGAAGAAAAATTTTTGAGGTTTTAATGAAAATCATCAGCAATTTTTATTTCTTTCTTATTACGGCAATTAGAGAATAGAGTCGTTCTTTTCCTCTAGTGAATTTTCCTTTTTTTTCCTTCCAAGTTTTCAGATCTCTCACTATCCCGGACATATTGTGTGCAGCACTGAAGCATTCACACCTGTACCGTCAGACGGAACAATAAACCTCCCAACTAAAGGCGGTAAAAACTCTTTCCTTTGGGCGAATTTCGTGGGTATGTGGAAACTAGTATAAGTGTGGGACAACGCATTAAAAACTTTAGAAAAAAACACTTGTGTAAAATAATGTGCCGTGATAATTGGAAGAGCTATCCATTTTCGTAAGTAAACAAATGCACGTTCAATGAGGGAACGATGAGATCACAAAACATCTCTCCTCTCTAATGAAAATCTTTCAAATAAAGAAGGATTGCTAAATTAGTACAGAAACGATAAGATTATGAATTTAAAGGAATAAATCTGATGATACCTCTCATCGAATAAACTAATATTTTAGAAACTAATATTTTAGAAACTATATAATATTTTAGAAACCGTTTACAATTGCTGATCCATCAACAAATTCATAGCGTGGCAAGTGTCCGAAACGTTTCGTTAAGTCAAATTAACGCTTCATCATTTTTAATTCTTGAAAAAATTTTTTATATTTTAGTTGCAATAATTTTAATCGATATAAGAAAGCAAAAAAAAAAAAACAATGTAATCTATATCACTATATATATATATCATTAGCGCAAATAAACTTCATTTCAATAAAATTTGCATAAAACTATGCGTTAAATAATTTCAATAATTGCAAATAATAACAAATAACGCAGTATAAATAAGATACTACTTATAGAAGAGACGAACTTCTTATGCGGTCTTGGTGACCTGCTGGAACGATGAGGAGATCGCGATCCCGTGTTAGGTGCATGTGGCGAGACTGATCTCAAATGAGAGCCCATTGAACGCTCTTCAAATTCATCAGAGAGATAACCAAGCTAAAAAATATATACATATTCCTCACCTTAAAACAACATAATCGAATAAAATCTCCACTGCAAACATATCCAGAGAGTGGTTATGAAGAATCAGCAAAATGCTCACGATTAACTCTAGAAGAACAACCGTGATATAGAACAGAAGTTGAAAACTCCAACTTCATTATCTATTGATTTAGCGGCGTATATGCGTTCTAAGAACTCTAAATTCATAGCGCCTTCTTGGCTTTATGCGATTCGCTTTCTTCTATAGGTGGTTTCCATTAGCAGTCATCATTTTCCTTCTTCATCAAACGCCAACTGAACTAATCGACATAAAATGACTATCACGATTGTGCCACATTCATATATAAGCGGTCGTATATGGTCATTGAGTCATGTATGTTTTCGTTCAACAGGCATTATGCACATTCTAGGATGTAAAATGGTGTTATGTGGTGTTGAAGGGGAAGAAAGGCGATTAATCCTACGTTGAAAAGGGTGATGGGAGACGATGAGCTATGCAGTCCATGAAAAGGCCATAAACTTGAAAAATGTCCGTGTAGAAGTTTATTCCATCAACAGCAACCCCCTCCCCCCACCGATACCACTTGAGAATGCTATGGCTAAGCACTAGCTATATGCCGGGTTGCTAGCACTTTGCTTCTCACACCATACACCCCAATCACCACTGCCTTTCTATGAATAAGCTGTACAGTTTAAGATACATCGCTGCAGTGGCCCTACGCCCAATGTGCCACTTTATGAAGATACTAGGCTCTAAACCCGTTGGATTTTTTCACAAAATCTGGGAAGGAAAAAAAACTTTTGAAGTAAAAAAAAGGAACAGTTTCGCAAGTGCAAAAATGATTGATACCGATGAAGAAGGGGATAAGATCTGGCCATGAATTCTTTGAAGCTCTTTCTCATAGCTAAGAAGTGGAATCGTTTTGATGGCAATAGCTCAAAGTTATGATATGCGACTTACCCTTTCCCGAAATCGTTCGGTCATCGATCGTCAAATGACCACAAGATGTGGCCAGCTAACTGATTTGTTGAATATCACACAGTTTAAGCAATTGGTGAACGTTTACGCACAGAAAAAAAAGAACGCCTTCGAACGGTGCCAAACAATCATTTAATCCACCTGCAGACAAATGCGATCATTCAAATTGCAGGAGGAAATAAAAATGCGACGAAACAACAACAACAATATCCGTTCATATTTTTATGTACAATGATCGTGAAAATGTTTTTTTTTTCAGGTCAGCTTAAAGAATTTTTGATAAGTCATTTGTCGATCATATTCCACTACATTTACCTCTTGCCATGCTATTTTGGACTAACACAATTTTCAACGTTTGCATGATGGGCGAATGTCGCATCTCCTATTTCCTCTCATCTTAGGTGATGATAAACCCTGATAAAGAATCGTTTCTTTCTTCAGCAAATAGAAAAGAAATAATTTTAAAAAATCTTGTCAATTGCCGAAAAATGTGAATGGGAACTTGAGAGTTCTCATTCACGCGGTTCAAAGTACTATTCAATGAGCGTTTAAGGATAAAAAAAAAAACAACTATATTGTTCTGCGCTCTACCATCAAAGTGGTCGATATTGTGTTGATGTGCTCTTCAACGATTGCAAACCCACCACATAGACGACGATTTTGATGCAAGATCAAATTCAAGCGTAAACCTGCATTCATAGAAGAGAAAATGAAGCAAAGAAATTTCCCTGAGAAAGCGAAATTTAAAAATGATGATCGATGTGGTGCATCTTTGAAGATTTTGTGGCGAACAACAAAAAACCCAACAGCACAAAGTGGTAATGACGTTTAGCAAATAGCACAAATGACTCAAACAGTGGTCTATTAATAATATTTGCTTGCAGAAGAACGAAATACGGCATCTCCCAACCGCCGATACATCCTTTCCCTTCTTTCAAGTCCCAACGTTAGTGCGGTCAGTAGCAAATTGTGTAGTTTCCAAAAAGAGACTTGTCACTGGAGGGTACCAGATGGTCAACGGAATGGAAAGAAAAATTTAAGCACTAGCCCTTCGGAAAAGAACGAATAAGAGTGAAAGTTTTTCATCGCATTTCAACGGACGGAATTTAGCGCATTTTTGGAAGTCAAAGTCAGCAGACCAATAGAAGTTAGCATTTGAATGTCATTAATGAAAGTTATTAGAAGTATGAATAGACGTAGATATTTGTAGTTATCTAACGGCAAGATGAATGAGAACTTGAGAGTCACCAAAGGTCAGACATTCATAAGCAGACTTGCAACTTTTTCTTTGCATGACGTGAAAATTTTTGACTTACAGCAAGTCGAAAGCGATTGGTTTTGGGCAAATCTAAACCCGAGGGGATTACGTTGGCTGGAAATTAGTGGATCGTTAAAAGTCATAGTTTGCTGCTATAAATATCATGTTGCAAAAATTGAAAGTGGCCAATTTTCATGCCTAAAGGCCAACAAACATTTCACCACCATCAACCTGAAAGAATAAATAAATATGACGCAATTTTTGCCTCATACGAGCTAATCGTGCAGAAATGATTGGAATTCATGGACGAGAATATGCTTAAACCATATAGATCATTTCGTCTCATAATGATGTCAAAAATCAGAAGATCCTCTAACAATCACAAATTTAAGAAGTTGTTCTAGGTGGAAAAAAAACGACGCCAAGTTTTGTACTAAAAACAACGATCCAATGATAGACTAAAAGCTTCTGTTGTTCACGTCATAGCTTAGTTTCTCCGTCAGTAATATACCAGCTGACGTAAAGCACTGCCTGACGCCAGATGAATTTCACTGCGTTGATTTCAGAACCAGCACTGACGTCATTAGTCGCAAGACTAAAACCTTTCTTGAAGTAAAATTCATATCAAAAAATCTTTGATGAGGTGTTTTATGTGAATACCAACAAAATTACAACTGCTTCTCTGTGAATGATCATTTTCTATCATTTGTTGCCTTTGGAATTTTTGAGTTTCTATTATTGCTTTTTTTTCGAAATTAAGAAACTATTACTGTTGTCTCTGAGCAACTTAGACGTTCCCACCGTTATTTCCTTGCAAACTTGGAGTTCCCATGACTACTTCCTGGCAGCTTAAGAGTTCACATCACTATCTATTCGCTACTTACGATATTCTATCAACTTTTTTCTTTTACAAATTATGGGTTTCCATCATATTCCTTCACAATTCACATATTGCAGTCATTGTTTTTCAATGCTCCACTCCACTATTGGATAATGGATATAGATTATCTATAGGATCAATATTAAACAGCAAGGCACTATGATGAGAAGGCACTTGCACCAAGAAATATGCTGTGAATTTATAGAAATATAAAATTAAAGCATCACTCTGAAGCATTTAAAGCGCCACAATGGGATCTTAGCTGAAGCAATTCCGAAAAGATTTGAAATCCGTGAAATCTGATTGCTTATAAAATTGCACAAAGTATTTTTGCGTTATTATCGCATTATATGACTGTTATAAAAAAAAAAAAAGAGAAAAAAAATTAGGCAACAATTTAGTGGAGAACGCGAACGCTGAAAGATAAACTGCATTGCTCAAACAAATGAAAAAAAAAAAGTCAGCTCGAGATTCAGTGATAAAATTCTGATATTGAAAAAAAAAAGAAATGTAGCCAACACGAAAATAACTTCAAAAAACGTATAACAGAGGTGCCGAACTTCACAAGGAAATAAATAATCGCACCGAATCGGTATAACTAAGCTGAGACTGTGGAATGCAAGAACTTGCAGATGGGAAAAACGGGAAGTAAAGTTGAATGAGGATGGTTTTGATGAAGGGCTCAGTTGGCGGCACCAGTTGTGCTCACTTCCCTTCCCATACAGCATTCGGTGCCTCGAGCATAGCTTCCGCTCTAAGCAGCAACAACGGTTACAGCCTACTCACGTCGAGGGCCACCCAATCACAGACCTCTTAACGAACATTTGCTCAGCATACACAGCTGTGTGCATTGCTCGAGGGCATAGCTATACTGCACACATGTAATATTGCCTACCTATAGCTGAAATAATATGCCGCCCACAACCATTATAATCAATTCAAATGATTATTGCGTGTTTATGCAACGCTCAATTTGGGCTGAAATTTTTTGACTGTCGCCCTTTTTTATAGATTTCCTATTCTTATAAGATATATTCAATGGAATTAACGCAATGAGAATTGAAGTCGGCAAATTTATGTTTTTTTTGCATACGAATTTAGCCATTAGTAATTTGTCGATTTTAATTTCTTTTTTCAAGAAATTCCAATTTCTTCTGAAATTTTAGGACGAATTGATTCATAGTCTTTTTTAATGACAGATAATGATCGATGAGGTAGAAGTAACGTTTTTCAGGATTCCTCAATTGAAGTGAAAATCTCAATTTTTTAGTAATTTTTTTTGGTGAATATTTCTTTCTTAGTTGAATGAATGAAAAATGAGAAAGCTTTTTTCTAAGTGTGGAAAAGATATATTGCAAGAAAATTCGATAAAACTTCTAAAAACTTAAATTTAATGAGGGAAATGCATCAACCTATCAAATGCGCTCTATGCTTAGCCACCGTATACGATTGGTTCTTTATTGTGAACACAACAATGATTATCGTGAACTTTATCACTTGTTCAATAGCATTTTTACACATTCGTTGAAATTTTAAATCTAACAGAAATTCTCGCAAAAACTTTTCTTTTTTTTTTTAATGGGAATCCTCTAACCATTACCACTTGATGAGAAGTTTCAAATGGCTCTTCCTAGCATAATCATTACCAGCTCTTAAATTAGATGAGCGAGTACATATGCATGCTCAACAGTGCCTATAAAAATCAACAGTCAATACGACAATCGAATAGTGTAGGTATTCTTTGAGTCGAGAGATCGACCTTTAACGCATGAAAATGAAATCAACACAAAGTCTCGCCGGTAGTAAAAGATTGAATTCGGGCAGCAAATGATCACAGAAGATGTGAGGAAAGGATTTGCTTGAGCAATGCGACGTGAAGGGAGTATAGGAAAAAAGAATGCAATGGAGGGGAGGTGGGGGAGGGGGGAATTATATGTTGCAAATAATACAGTGAAATGAAATTCTGATGTTCTTATTGTTAGATTTCCATTGATGAAGCAAAGAAAAACTAATAGAATGGACAAACAGTTGGATTAGCGGTAGATGGAAAGTAAAATCGAACAATAGATTTTGAAAGTGACAGAGAATAGTGGATCACGCGAGATATGCTCAATGAGATGGATGGCCATAATTGCATAAATTTTCGATGTGGAATTACCGGTGATTAATGAAGATGGTCGAAATTGATGCAGAATAAACCGAAAATGCCAAAAAAGACTTGAATACAAAATCAGCCAAACTAGCTCAGTAATGTGAAAATTAAGCTTTGCTAGTATTGATATCAGAAGGTGGAGAAACGATGTCCATCAGAGTCAACGTGTCTAAAATGATTTAAGACTGACACTAATAAGGAAACTTCAACAATGAATATACAATTCGGTAAAAATTCTCACCATAAACTTAGTTTCTTCTAGTATTTATGCTCAAAAATATGCGCCGTAGGAAATCAAGGTTTTTAAGATGCAACTTCTAAAGAACTATCAATCACAGCTAAGACAAGATCTAACTGCCAGAACAAAAAATTGAGTAAAACTTTGAACTTTACAGTCAGAAACAATCAGTGAAACAATTTGCCAAAGAAGAGGCGATTTTGATCGTTGGCCACTAGAACGCTAGACCTTGGTACCAACGGAAACCATTTTGGCGTGAACATAAAGTGATGGATTTTCACGCAGCATATTGAGACCACAGAAAATGAGGATTTCGTTGCGAATTGCTTATCATCACTAAGAAGTCAAGAAACTTTCAGATGAAAGGCGAATTCAACTGAAGAATTCTTCAGTCATGAAGGTAACTCTCGTAGTTACCCAAGGAGGAAATTAAAAGTTAAGAAATATTCCATATTGGCAGTGATGGAGATAAAGGTTTGCGTATACAACCGAATGGGAAGAACGTACCCAGAGCATGCATTAGTTGTTTAATAACGCAATAGGAACAACGTTGTCAACATGAACAACCACTGAATGTCTAGTATAGTCCTCTACAGTCACATATATGCCGCATTTCAGAACAACAAAAATGAGCTATTCAAAAAAAAAAACTGCATACGAATACTTCATTAGCATTAACTGTAGCATAGATGAGATGATGAGTTAGGTGTGAGATGCATTTATTCTTTCAAAAAAAAAAAAAAAAACTCTTACAATTTATACTGAGAAAAGAATGTAATTTCTCCAATAAATCTATAGAAATTGCTTAAGACAAAGTGTTCCATGATTTTTCAAGAGCATATTGAAGTGCAGAAATTTTAAAAACAAATTTAAGAACCTTTAGATTAAACTACAGAAATTTCATGAAAAAATTGACTCACTTAAAGTTGAAAAATAAAGTTCGAAGATATTGCTTCACGTGAGGGATTTGTGAATTTAGCATTAGCAAAGTGAGTTCAAATACTAACAAAGAAAAAACAATAAAATCTTGCGAAGTGCTGCATAAAACTGTCAAATGATGAAGAATTTCATCTTTCACGAAATTTTACAAACTGACTGAGTGAAAACTTCAGTTCCCACGAGCTTTTTCGTGTTGCAAAAGTTCTTCAGCCAACTGACGTGAAATTGTCTCTCTTCAGTAATCTCCTCATAACTCATTAAATTTCAGCACAACCACTTCTAGTACCATCGATTATTTAAAAATAAATAAACAAATAAATAAATAAATTCGCAACCCGTAATGCTTAAATATATGAAAATATTAGCAGAAAATGCAGCCTGAAATAACAATATGGATGTTCCATCCCAAACTAAACATATTTTCATAAATTAGAATAACCTAATTCAATATGAACATTGCACTATATTAATTTATAAAAACTAGAATTATGGATGAACACCTTATAAAATGACTCGAATCTGCAAAAAATCTTTTTCGCTGTGCTCGAAATATTTGCTAAAGACTTTTTGAAATACGATAAGAATTCTTCTTTAGTATGAAGAATCAACAATTTGCTTTCGATGTGAAATTCAATGCGAAAACAAGTATTATCAATCGCATTCAAACAAGTGAAAATGAGTGCTAGAGATGGTGAAACGACATGCACGTTGGCAATTTGGCCTATTTGATCAATTAAATGTTTAAATAAATTATAGAAACAATGAAAAAAATATTACATAATGCATTATTTTAAGTGATGGATAAATCAAATAAATCATCAATCAAACAGTATTTTTTATGCAAGACTTGATCGTCAGTTGAATAGATTCGACAAGCAAATTGTTATCACTCATTTATTTGCCAATTGTTCGTATAGAAGATGTTCAGTTGAAGTTAAATTCAGTACTCCGAGATAGTCCTCTCTCGTAAACAACAAATGCACTAAAGTTTATAGTTGTAGCATTTGAGATTTATTCATTATTAAGCAAACAGAGAGAGAAGACCAGTCCGCATTGATGTAACAACGATATAGTTAAATAAATTCAGGCTTGATTTTGATAAACCTTCGAGAGCATTCAATTATAGCCTAGAACGAAAAAAAAAACCTATTTGACAAATTACAGCCTACTCTTCGAACTTCTTTTATATCCGATGTTTGCAATATACAACTTGCCTTTATTGCAACAACTGCAAAAAAATATTTCAATTCCACCTTGATGACATCATTTCTATGCACAATCGTTAACTCATACATTTGCTTGCTCACTAAACTGCTATGAATATGTCGAATAAAGAAAATTTGTATTAATTGCAAAACTTTCATTTCATAGCCTCTCTATTATATAAATTGAGCAATTTCAAAAAGGTTTCGTGCAAAAAAAAATTCCCCATCATTTAATTAAAAATAGCAAAGCTCCTATCCCAATATGGGAAAACAAACGAAAATGGAGCTACAAACCCAATGCCGCACATTGATTGTCCCTGCCTATAAGACTGGTCAGTTACATTTATAACATCCCTCTTGATACGCAATGCAAATGAATGGGTGTATTTGATAACTCGCAAGAACCGATGATCTACTACCAGATGCGCTTGATCTGTTCCCGTGAGCATGATCTCCGCTGATTTACTGATCCACATTGTCGCACCCCCTCACCCCAATCCCCCCACCCCCCTTCTTCCCCAATTTGAAACTTGCACTTGCCAATAAAAGAAGAGGAGTTCTGAGTCCAATAGAGCGTAGCTCAAATTCAAAAATAATGATTTGCAAGTGAGTTGAAGGGAATACGAATTTTACACGCAATATTGTGAAGTAAATTCTGCTGATTCCAAGTGACAATGATCCCACTGTTGTTCAAATTCGAGGGTAGGTTGTTTTGCTCATATCAACCAATGACGGTGGCGAGGGTAGATATGGGGAAGAAGATTGTCTTAGCTTTCATAACGCGAAAACAAAGAAATTGTATGATGCGTTCCTCTACGTTCCACTTATAAATGCTCGCTCATATCAACGTGTATGTAAGATAGATTTTTGAACAATTCACATAGCCAATGACGCAAATCTTTAGTGCGCAATAAATAAAATTACACATTGAGGACGTTTCGTGAACGAGATACAAACGACGGAAGTGAAGTTGCGGCAAATTTTGAGTTGCGTTGTTTTTTCATCGACCGCCTCGCGAGCAACTGTTTTTCATTGTGGCTATTCGGGCACTATCGAGATCGGGCTTATGCTATAGTTGAATCTCGACACACTTGCCCGCTAGCGATTTTTGCAAATGCTAGCGCTTATTTCACCTATAATCTCTGCATTTCTTTTTTCGGTATTTTGATTTGTAGCCGACGAAATTCAATGCTCTATACCTTCATCCATATATTATACTTTCTGTAATGATATCCACCCTTTAATGTCTGTCGTCCATTATCGAATGTGCTCTCACAACGGTAAGACGGCCCTAAAGACAATTGATTCATTGTTAGATGATACACGAATAGTAAACTGATAGAGAGTTAAGGCAACCGATTGAAGCGTCATCTTAATCTCTCTCGATCGTTTCCCAGCCTCCTTCAACTTTTAAAGATCGATACGGTGAACATGCCTTCCCATTGCATCGGTGGGCTTCTAAGGGGCAGTTTTCTTTGTAGTGACAGTCATTTGTTACTTCTTCAGTCAACATTTCGTCGCCATAACTGCATATTGTCTAGCCCACCGATATCCTCCAAGCCTAATTGACGTGGATGCCTACATAGCGCCTGACCACATGCATAGCCGTTCACTTGATGCTCGAGCGACTCGCCGTACGCATAGAATACCGTTTTTGATAGCTCGCTAGGGTCACATTGAGTGCGGCCTTTTGTTGAGATCCATTTTTCTCTGTCGTATAGCAAAGATCGCAAAATACTATAAGTGATAAGCTTTAGGCGCACTTTCCTCGCCTTTGCAATTGTTACTCATCATGTCGAAACCCTGAAAGCATTTAATCTTAAATCACTCTCGAGCAAATGAACTCTCAAGAAACCACGTGATACCTTCCCCTAAATTATTTCACTAAAAGTAATTCATCAAGTTTTCTATGCTTATCTCTCTCCTGCAGACTACTTCACCTATTAGAGCATCTCCTTGATGAGCTCATTATTAGTACGGTTGTTGACCTGAAGCCGTTGCAAAGCTATTTCGCTGGCAAGCTGACAGCGTACCATCCCTCGATGCTATCCTCAGATCAGCGCCCTCCCTTATTTTCATGATCTCATTGATATCCAGAGGTGGATACTCATATCCGACCGGTTTATTGCACCGCCGTACGTCAGCCGAAAATGTTCGTGCTAACGTAGCATCTAGCTGTTTCTTTACTTTGGTGATTAAACAGTGCCAAACTACATTTGAGAAAGGCGATATTAATGGCAGTGGAATGCCAAATGATGAAATCTTACACTTCATTGCGAAATGCAACGATGAATGTGGGCGAATTTTCCGCTCAAAACATGCTGTGTGGGGTCACATTATAGTGTATAGATATGTTTGTGCTATGCAGAGTTTGCTAGTTTTATTACCTCGAAGGAATGCATCATGCGAAGAGATATGAGGACAACATCAATAAATTGCTTGTCTCAATTCAAAGCTTGTCAAAAATTTGTCAATTGCCGTTTGCAACGATAAGCAATTTGTTCATTCATTGCTTATTTTTCAGCTGCTATAGCCTTTAGCGAAACCTATAATAAATCTATAAAAGCCCTATATGTACAATAATCTAACTTCTAAATGCCTATTGTAATTAGTCAGATGGAGTCTCTCCAGCTATAGCTATTTATATCCTCAGCATTTATTAGAGAATGCAATCTGGCGATGTTCATATAAGCTGTATGAGATAGATACAGAATCGATATAGAATTTTGCAAAGACTCCCTATTTCAGCTCATCATTTCAGGCGATGAGTTGCTGACGTTGAAAAGTTAGCAATAAAAAAACAACACAAATGCAAAATAAACAATAATCTCTATAGATATTCGAAGTGTTCGACTATTGCAATGTTTGATCTCGATAATTGGAATTGATCTCAATTAAAAGAGACATATAAATTTGGCAGTGTTTTTTTTTCTTTTTTCACACTTCAGCTTATAAAATTGAACAAATTTTCCGCAAAGTAAATTATGATTGAAAAGCTGATATTTGTTGTAAGCATTTTTTTTTTTAATTTTAAATGAATTATTGACGCAACATTCTTTGCAAGTTGATAGGCTACAGCAGACAGCTTTGTCTAGCTCACATTGTGAGTGCCGTTAATAGACTCTCGTTTCATTGCAATGCGTAATTGAATATACTCTTCTTTCATATGCGTCCAATTTAAAGTGGTTTCATCTCTTATAGCGATTATCTTCTAAAATTAGAATTTATTATAGTGCGAACGAAAACGAGTTCGAAATGAGTTCTGAGCCAGAGAGAGCAATGGAAACTCTCCTCTCACATATTTACACTGCAATCGCTGAGCATAGACACTCCTATCTAATTGGCCTTATATACGATCGTATCATACGCCTATCTGGAAGATCCACCTTGAATAGGTTAGTTGCTTTCTTATTGAAATTTTTCTCCCACAAGTGTCATATCTTATGGAACGTATTGTTAGTAGCATTCACCCACTCACTACTAGTATAACATAGCAAAGCTAGCATCAAATAATTTCACTAATGAGTACTATCAATGCGCATGATTCATTGTTCTCGAGTTGCATTCTATATAAATTTATTTATTTAGGTTTTGTATGCTTAAGGAATGCCGCATACATAAACCTATCGGCTATAGGCTTTTATTCCCATCGAGACAACATTATACAAAAATAACGCACCACAAAAAGATCCACAACACCCGTCTTCTTTAAAGATAGGATCGTTTCTTTTGGTGTAATCGTAACATGTATAAGCTGTATAGCATGCTGGAGACATGTTGCTGCTCGAATATAGAACTTTTCCTGCCGGATCCAGTAGAATATTTGCTACACGCTCATCCGGTGGAAACTTACCCTCCTATATAGTACCGTCATATTCATAATTATTTATCGTATATGCTGAGAGCAGCGGTCTTAAATTTAATTTAAATTTTTTAAAAAATTTACATTTTTGATGATGTCGAAAAGATTGTTCCTCACAGGTGAACCATCTGAGTCGAATAAGACTCTGCTCACTTTAGAAACAATCTTTGCAACTGCAACTGTGCTCTTTTTTTTTAGGCTTCAGACAGAAGCGCTTCTTTCACTGCTCCATTTACCCTATAAGGATATACCAGATGCGGTAAGCTGTGCCGACTTATGCGAGACGGTGGAAAAAAATTTCTACGTCAAATGTGGTATCACAGCAGGTGAGTATATTAATTTAATTTACTTATTTTCTCTCGTTTATTTTCTAAGAAACTTTCTCTCCTCTTTATAATCAGAGCCAAAAGTTAAATTTCGGGCAAATTCGATCGACATTTGCCCATTAAAAACGGTGCGATTAGGTTACCAACCTATCCAAGCATCAAATTTAAAAAGTATGTACACTGTGTTTGTGATTGAGATCACTCTGTGTTTTTATTCTACTGCTCTTTTTGCCGCCAGGTGTAGGCAGTACTTAGACCGAGAAACGAATTTCGGCACTCTGAACACAATAACACCCGCAACTTTTCTAGTGGAAGCATCCAATTTTCTACACATTTCGGTTTATATAGACGATATTAAGTATTGTTAACTTTACTCTGAGGCATTATAACATTTTATGCTTGAAAAACAATAAAATGGAAAATTTATTTTGAGATAAAGCGCTCGATCGTTGTCTGAAATCATCACAAAAACGTGCTGAAGACGATGAGGCAAATATTGATGAACTCAAAATTCTCGGTACTCTTGATTCTCTACGAAGAAGTGCAAAATGTTGTGTCGCATCACTTAAGCTTATCCGCGAAGAAAATTTGGTAAATAATGTGAATTTTTATTTTATTCATCACAAAAAATTGCTTATACGAAATTGAAACCTTGCAAAATGCACAATGTCAAGGTAGACAATTGAGGTATAATCTAATTGGCGTATGTTTATACTGTTCTTACAACTTTCACTATGAATTGCCATAACGGTTACTGTCTTCCAATATTGCAACGCCTCAGCTGTGTACAAGCTATTCTGCTTCTTTTTTGGAACGATATTATCGGCGAGAGGCTTACATTGAGGGCTTATAATCGCATTTTATGCTTTAGTGGATGAAGATTTTTGGAATTCACATAAATTAGTAAACACCACATATTTGCTGCACCTTATTATACTATTCATTCCTAGCGCATTGCTGTTCACTTATCTGACATAATTTCCGATCATATTCATATTGTTGATTTTCACAAAACATTGTTAAGAGACCTTGAAGACTCACTGATCATACTCATTGAGAAACGAAGTGTAAAGGGTAGATTAGTAAAGTGAGACAAATAATTCACAAAAAGACCTCGAAATATTGCATTTTCAGAGGCTTTCATGCAGGTGACCTAGTAGACTTCTAGTATCCGACATTGCAATATATTTGCAGTCCCAAAATTTCGTGCCCTTTTTTCCTGGTAACATTTGTGATCCTTAGAATGTCTTTAGATGAGTTTGCACTTCAGATCCGCACGGTATTACGACAGGACCGAGCATTAAGGAAACTCAGAAATAAACTGAGTGAAACTGAGCGAAAGTTGGATCTACTCGCCGCAGAATATTTTGCACAAAGGTGAATTCTTTTCGCATTAATCAACTATTTGGTTTGAATAGCATATTTTTTAGCACAGACTTTAGCTATTATATTCCAGTGCCCATCATGCTTGTAGTGTCTTTTTTGTCTTTTTATTGCGACAGTAAAATCGAAGGAAGTAATATCAGCACTAAAGAGGGAAAGGAAAATAGCTGTAATTGTGTGAATCTTGAGAAATATTCTAATTCAAATTATTGGCATCGGTCATAGCAATCCCATTATCATTCTCAATTTTCCACTCTTTTTTTTTCTAATTTTCCAAATTCTCAAACAACGTATGAAAGTAGCTGTATGAAAATTCCAAAAAAAAAAAATCTTGGAGCCATCTCTGCTGTACAAGATTTCAATTGTGAAACATCATGAAGATGTGTGAAACGTTGATTACGATTGTATTTATAAGTTTTTTTATTATTCTCGCAATAGTGCGTTGAGTTAATCTATCAATAATAGGCATCAGTTTGCGGCATTGGTTTATGCAGAACGACATGATAATCTTAATATTCATTCGGCTACAGGGCATCTCTACCCAATGAAAACTCCGAGTGTGACTCCGGCTGTAATACCGAGCGCAGCGCATCTCCTAACAGTTCGACGTCAAGAGGAGCCATTAATAGGTTTGTCGTTTTCCCTTTTCTTTATCATCAGTGGTCACTTCGTCGTATTCGAAGACATGACCGCAAAGCATCATGACCTATACATATCATCACGAGGTGCATGCAACCGAAGATAGTAGTGCTTCTCTTGTGACGAATTTATCGATGCAAATATTACTTGCACGGATCACTTGCAAATCAGGGTGCTTGCATGATTCTAATACGCACTTCAAAACTAGGAATTGCAGCTCGGGACAGCACCATCTTTTCGGCACAATCGCTGTGCACACCGTTATTTCAATGAGTAAGAAGTATAGTATCACTTGTGTGTGTTGTGCTTTGATCCCATTATCCTTTCGTAGTAAAAATGGTTGAGTGCGAGAAAACGAGCGGTAATAAGCACTTTTTTCTGCATACGGATTGCGTTCGCGACAGACATCAGCAGTGGAGTGGGAGAGGGGGGGGGGAGATGGTGAAGTTAGCATTGAAATTCCGATCAGTCTGTTTTTGTTTAAAGTGATTCTACCACTATCTATGTATTATTCCGAATAAAAATAAGTTTAACAAGTCTGCTCAAGGAAAAGCACTCAAATCCTTCATCTCCCTCCCTTTCCTATCTTTTTAACTGGATGCATCAATAGGTTCCGAGTAGACTTCATTGTTTCAGGAAAAAAGCGGCCTATGCGACGCATGAGGAATGTGCATGTGGAGAAGGAGAAACAAGATTTGCTCCTGCTGATGGTGCTTGCATTGAAAAGCGTAAAATCGAAGAGCCAAATCGTACGGCACCACATTCGATGAGCATCATGTGGGTGTGTAGCCCATCAACGTCGGTCGTGCTGCGTGATAGCGATAAGTGCGGAATGCCAGTAGATGATGAATCGGCGGAAGGTGCAACTAGTGGCCCGTTATCCTCGCTAGCTGACAAACGCACGATTGACTTCGTATGTTGTAGTGTAACTCTTCAGAAAAGCAATCTGCCGAACAACACTCAACGCTGTGAACGACATACTGCCAGTAGTAAGCTCACTTTTGACGCATTTCAGCCTAAATACAAACAGCGCCCAGTTGCTAAACCGCTATGCCGCAGGGAATGTGTGACGATCGACGTTGAAGTGTGTCGGAGGGGAAGTAAGAGAGCAGTTTGCTGGACTGCTAAGCAAAAACTGTCAACGACGCTTTACGCACAAACGCCTGTCTCCCATCGCAGGAGGGTGCATCTTCAACGTCTTCAGCTATGCACTGATGTGCTATTCGACGATCACGTCCATCTAGAGTATAAACGACTGAAGACGAAAAGAATTGTTGAATATAAAATGCCCCTTTTACGGGAAGTAAATTAATTCGATTTTGAAGTGTCTTATCGCCTAATCAACCATCCTTATATAAGTGTTGCAATACCGCATGCTATATCTGCATTTCTTTAGATGTATTCTGAACTCAAGGTGGAAACTTCGTAAGTACAAACGGGTGGAAACTATGTAGAAACAAACGGAAGAGGCAAAATTACGGGATTTCACATTATGAAAGTTCGATGAATAATGATACGAATAGAATTACTAAAAAAGGACCGTGAAAAAACTGCTAAGATCGGAAAAGGCAAGGCGGAAAGAGACGGACAGATGACGTCATAATTCGCGAGCCTATCGAAATAAGAATTAGCTGCTGAAGTGCTCCACACATCGTAACATAGATTTACTTTAAAAAGTATTTAAATGCATATACAAATTACATCGCAAAACACTGACCGACGTTGCTTAAATCATCTCCCCCGTAAAACTGTTACTTCTAAAAAAACGTCATTTTTCGCATCTCAAATTATGTGAACGATCAAAGCATTGCTTCGATGCCAACGCTACTGAGGGATCACTTCTATTGTATTCATCGTGTGGCAGCCGTATTGATATGCCTTCAGCAAGAATGCACTAACCGCAAAGCCATCAAACAGCATCATAGAAATTTTCACTTCTTGAGCCGTGAAAAAGACAAATTACGAATTCTGATAAGAAGAGATTCAATTGCTATGGATTTTCAAATTCTCCCCATATCGTCGGGGAACATTTATGCGAACGAATGTGATCGAATAGGTTTTAACGGATCGAATAGTTTCGCATCGCGTAGGTATTTGGGATCTTTGACCAATATGGGCATATACCCAGCACGTCGGCTCAGCGCAATTGTTGCGATGAGTTTTTTCTGTTGATGCTCGCATAGACCAGTAACATGCCTAAAATGATATAATTTAGCGAGAACGTTGGCCGCATAATTTAAAATCACCTAAATCACAAAAGGAAAGCAAGCAAGCTAGACGGCATTTCTGAGGTCAATACATCAGAGAAGGGATAGCTCAAGTCGTATGGATTCAGTAATCAGTTGATTCAAGAAGGTTGTCGTGCAACCTATATGAACAGCGCTGCTCTTTTGACAAAAATTAGTGAAAAATTACATCTCCGGCTGGTAGTGGCATAATGCGTGAGCAGCAAAATAGTGGAAGAAAGATCGCCTCTTAAAAGCTTAAGAAGGTGATGTTGGATGACAAGTCAAACAATGAAAAACGAAGTTATTGAGTGGCGAGAAACTTAGTGAATGCAAATATTGGCAATACACCTGTCCGATAGCCTAATAAACGTTGAAGCAATTTTGTAAAATGAAAAAAAAGAAGATTCACTGCTCAAAAATCGTCGCCAATTTTAAAAAAAAGTTACAAACAAGTTTCCAGTCAACAGCGAAGTTTAATCAAAAAAGGGAGTAGACTCGTTTGCGCCAATGCAATCGGGCAGTTGCCTATGACAGCCGCGAATATCGGGAAAGTGCTATGCAGTTTCATTTGCAAAGATGATACAGATTGGCCATCATTACTACCACCAGCTGATCACTGCCTATCACCAACTTATCACTATCACTAGCATTAACCGATCGCTATCACTCTAATCCCTTAATCCATACTTCCGTGTAAATATTTCGATAGAATTTCATTGGCAATATAGTGGATACTCAATTATGATATCAACTAATATAACCTATTTTGTTAGTTCACCTGTCATAGACGCGTCCCGAAAAGCTTGAAACGAATTGTTGTAAAAGTCGAGCATTTTTATAATCGAGTTCGATATTATGAGCGCATAAAATGCATTTACGTTTTTCCTTCTCGTATGGATTGTTGTTGAGTTCAATTGGTGTATCGGAGCATGCAGATGCATTAGGCAATATGCCACCATTCCATGAAAAACAACTACGAAAAATTTTTGTTGCTATATTTCGATTGGTAACAAGCAGTAACTTCATCGCCGTTGTTCCGACAATAAATCAATGTGAAAACATTGTAAAAATACTCTGCAAAAACAATAATAAAAATCTAAACACATATGAGGCGTAATGCAACGATCACATTAATACGTATAAACTTCATATATACCTATATATAAAACAGCAGCAACAACAACAACAACAACGGTGCATCTGATATTGCTTCATATAATTTGTTGGAACAAAGCTAGATGGGCGAGCACCGAGCAACACTCATCATTTCATCTCATATGCATTCCATCGCAAATTACCCAACTACCCTAAACAATACGATGCAGATTTGCACGCCAATAGATCAGTATCGAACGCCTATATCAAACAAAAATAACATTCATCAGAGAGCATTTAACTCTCTAAGCAGAGAGTGAATCGAACGCTAACTGAAAACCGCAATGGTGCACAATGATTTTCGACATTTTGATTCGTATCGAAAATAAACGCTAGACAACTGTTTGAGCAAAACACATAGTTGAACGCTTTTAAATCCGACCATACAATTATCGATTCATCAAACGGGCTGACTGATTGAACTTCAATCATCATATTCTTGATATTCACAAAATAGTGCCCATCGAGAATCATCGAAATTGTTTGCTTTTTTTTCTCTCAAATGCACATAGAAAATTACCTCAACTAAACTCGTAAGTTCCGATCTGGCCTATGGATAGTATTTCCGTTCAGCAGCAAATAACTATTATCCCCAATGCGTAAACCGTGCCAATGTAGACATTCTTATAAAATACTGACCGCATATATATTGTGCAAGCATCGAGCAAACAAAGGGAAAGTACTCACAGGGCAAAATTACCGCAACTATTTTCGTTTTTTTATCGCATATCCTTCGTTTTCCTCCCTTTTCTCTATGATAGGCTCACAACAACATATTTAGAAAGGTAGGCGATCGTTTCCCGACCAGCATAAAGACAACGCAACAAGGAAATTGAGATTCCCGCTAGGCGTACAAGCATTGACCTTTAAATCTATAAGCTTACAATTCCTATTTCAATTGATCTACCCAGATCCGCAAAACTTTACAGCATCCATAGAACTCGAGGAACTTCTGTTGTCATAGTCTTCATAAGTAGATAAAAAATGATTGCTGATCATTATATCACCAATGTTGAACGTTGATTATTTTTGGCAAGGAAAATAAACCCAACAACAGCGTTGTCAAAGATTGGTATGGCGTATTTATTTGATTCAAAGCGAAGGATACACAAATTGCAACATTCCATCAAGATCACTTTAGTGATAGAAGCAATTCTAATAGACGAGCATTTTCCACTTCAATAGCATTCTGGTCTAATATCGAATACGCGTTTTCCGCTTAAGATCAATTCTCGGCAGGTAAAACCTCACCGATATCACTTCAACTGTTCCACTGTTTCATTTTTCTTTATCTTTTATTCGCCTTTGTTTAGAGAATTTATCCTCTACGTTAATAATTCTTGTAATAAACTCCGTTCTCTGTCAATATGCGACACTATATGCGCATTTGTGTTCCACTTATTTAACCAATGAGTTTCGTAAGCCGTCAGCAGTTAATAAATATGCATTACAACGCATTCATAGATCAATTAAATAGGCTAGTTGCAAAAATTATAGAAGACCAAATTTCGCCTAATCCAACCCATGGAATCGGTAAGCGATCGGCGTGAAATGTATGCAACTTTTTTTAAAAACACTTTTGGATTTATAATTCCATCTGAAATTGATAGATAAACATAGAAGCTAGCATAGAATTTATACTAAATTACACATGCTAAAATTCAAAACCTTGCATCAAAAAAACCTATGCAACTTTTAAAAATTCAAAATCCCATGGTATTTTTCGAATGGCTGCCATAGCCATCAACCGTTCAGGTCATTCAGGTGATATAGGCATTAACTGTTCAGATCGTTGAATGAACACGATTGCGGTTTTGCATGAGCTGCTTTATCGTCAGCAAAAAATATTGCGCATATTTTTGAATAAACGAGGCCACCATACGTGGCCAGAGAACTGTACCGCTTTATGCACCAAATACGATTGGGGATGAGCTAAAATAGAGTAAAATTTTTACTGGTGCGGCTAACGAAGTTTCGGGTGACCGCAGCTGGTGGAGGCATTATATAGTAGTCTGTTAGTTTCCTACCAAAACATCTCCTACCACCTATCTCCCTCCCCCCTCCTTTCCTCCTCCCAATCCCTCTCTCACTTCCACCTGCTTCCCTCCTCGAACGCCCCACCTTTTGATTGCGAGGTTACCGTTCTAGTAGCACCGGGACGGAGTTTACTGGAATGACTGCTAGTCTAACGTATTTATATTTTAAGGAGTCGTTTCCATTATCGAACGAGCATGGACTTTGGTTTGAATGTTGATGCGAAGCCACAGTCCGACTCTCCAAGTTTTCCCATAATGAAGGTGCCTGGAAACAGTTTGATCAATATGGTGAGGTTGGTGCATTACCGTGTGTTTTAAGAAACCATCCTTTAGCCTTCTGATCTGTCCGTTGGCTTTGTTCTCGACTAGAGTGAACGCGTCCCTTTTCAATGAGCGCTGTGTTCTCTTTTCGAAGTTATAGCAGACCACCCACGACGCTTGCGTAATAAACATTTCATGAAGGGAGGGTAAGCACCGGGAAGGATTGGGCGTGCATAGATGCAACACTTCCGGTGAAGCACATAGGATTGTGAACAGAGCACATTTTAAATGACGCATTATTTCATGATTTCGTATCCCTCTCAAACAGTAGTTCTTTTTTTTTCCACACGTATTCAAAACACCACTCAACGGGCATTCGCATCTAAGCTGCGTTTCAACTGCCCGACCACCATAGATTAATTTAATCCGTAAAAATGCGAAAGGGGCTAATAATTACTTTCACGATTTATTTATGTGCTGTAATTGGATGTGTTTGTAACGGTATCAGCTGTACAGCTCATTCTTCCCCTTAAAGAGGTATATTCATTTTGTAGGAAGAAGGTAGGTATGGCGTTAGATGCGAAGGATTGGACGTTTTTCGGAAATTTGGGTGAATATTGCAAAACTGCCGAAGAAGCACTCGCCCTTCTACAGTTAGTCAATTCTTGTGCTCCTTTTTTCTTAGGGTATTGCCGGTTAATTGTGTTCATTACAGAAATAAATAGATCCAATCTATATGATAACGTCATAAAGTCATATTCTTTATCACTGTTTGCGTACTTTCACCAATTTTTGTCATTCCCTAACCATTTCACATCGAAAAATTAGTACAATACGACTCTTCAAACCTATCATCACATCTGAGATATTTTCTTTGAAATGCTGAGATTGGATACACTTTAGTGTGCAAAGTTGTGCGACATTCTACCTCAAATATTATCAACTATGTTGTGAGGCTTATGCAAGCACTTGCATTATTGGCATGAGCAAAAGCATCATAAGCAACCTGAAATACCTTTAAAATTACGTGGAGAGGGGGGATGGGGAGAGGACCGAAAAGAATTGCAAGCGTTATGCAGAAGGAGTTGAAGTGAGAAGTAAAAAAACTGCTAGGTATACAAGTATAAGTATAGTGAAATCGTATTTTGTTTTTCACTGTGCCAAAGGGCATATATATAATGCCGTTGAATTTTCAACAGAATTGTGGAAACAGCCGACAAGGACGAAATAGATACAGTCTGCCTCATATTGTTGTCAGTAGGTGGTCGAGGCTGGCCAGAGGTAGATGAAAAGGTTTGTCTTTTCGTTCTATCATGTCCACATTTCCATCTTAGAGATCGGAGGCAAAATAATGACGGATAGTTGATGCGTAGAGAAGTAGTAGTAAAGATCATTGTTTGTAAGGGATCACAGAAGTCATGTACTTGCTAGTTGTTGTTGATTAGTTATTATATGCTGTGTTGCAGACAACTTTTACTAACACCTGAGCAGCTTTGATTAGTGAGTCAATGTTTACCTGGTCTATTGTTATGGGTTTGTTGCATGTTATCTAGTTTTGATCGGTGTTACCTGGTTTTGGATGCACAGTTTCTGCGTCTTTTTTTATTTGATCAGCATTCGCTATAGCTCTGGTTTTTTGCCGGTTGTTTAATTTCCGTATTTATGCGTCTATCGCATTCCCTTCTTTTCGCTTCGAGTATTGGAACAAGCAGTAAGGATGCTTTTGAAGCTACCAAAGATGCCGTATAGTATGAACTTATGAGCACTATCGAATAAATTGGTTCAGCAAGGTGCGTAGCAAGATACGCTGCACTGCCGCTTGAGGCAACATTTAGGGAATACACATGGATAGGTTGTTATCCATTTAACCTCACTTAGAGGATCCGCCAAATCCAAAATTTTCTGATATTTTAAGTACCCGTAATCAAAAACCCCGTCTTGCAAATATTGAGGGAGAAATTTTATTATTTGATGAAACTTAGAAATTTTGCACGATTCAGAAAATCTTTTCATCTAAAAGAAAATTATTTCAATTATTAACTTTTACGTGGTTTCGCATAGTATGAATGAGTGGGCTGCTTCACGTATTGCCTAACTAGGCTTGGGCGCCGTATACGCACAAAACGCGCAAACTTCTTAAGATTGTCGCTGTTTTTTTCTTTGACGGGTATCCTTGTTATAGTTAAATATTAAGCGTAGTAACTCACATAAGAGTTCTTGTGTAAACAGATAATTGCCTTCGCATTCTTATCTCCTTCAAATACAAATTTGCGATTCGATTGGTTTTTCAAATGAAGTGTGTAATTTTTTCAGGTGAAAGAACTGGCAACTCCTCTCATGAACTTCCCGAACAGTCGTTTGGTGAGAAAGGCGGCCGCTGCAGGGCTGCGATCTGTCGTTTCTAGTGACTCATGCCCGTTATGGAACGAGTACTTTGTTTTGCTAAATGCACTCGAAGAGCCTCAGGTAACTTAAATTTCTTTTAGGTACTTTCTACTAGATTGTGATGAAGTTAGATTTTATTATTCACTCTTCGTTAGTAATAAGTGCTGATTCTGACCATCTCCCACTGTACTTTAAAAGGTTCTAATCATACGCTGTTGCATTTGGCTGGTTTGATTTGCATCGGATCGGTAGTGGTGCATGGTCAACTTTACACCCACTAAGTGCATTCTCATGTCTGTAAAGCATCGTTAAGATTAAGTTAAATCGGATTGCTCTTCTATTTTTCCTAACTTTTTCAACGAGATTCTTTCGTACGACTGCGAGTATGCGAAGCAGCATTTCAAGTCACTTGCATGATATAATTCGCTGGTTTTCGATCGAAAATGCTATAGTCGTGGAGCTGTTAAATATGCTTGAACTTTGCAGTTTCATTTACTACAGCCAGCGTTGCCAAAGTTTGACGTTCTTCTAAAGGCATGTGAGAATCCAACTGGTGATAGGTTTATCCCACCACGTTGGATGTATGTGCTATTCTTCAAAGCCGTAACGCATCCGAACGGCTGGATTCGTCTTTGGACCATCGAAAAACTGCTCACTGTTAGCCCTCATGTCTTCGGATACGATCCTTCGGTGAGCGCAAACTTTTGTCCATTTATTTGCTCGTTCTTAGCGCAGCAGTATTGGCGGAATATGACTTGTGTTATTGCTGTTTAGATTCTGAATTATGAAATGAAGCTTCGTCGTTGAAAGAGTAGGTTGATTTTAGTGATATGCAATTGTGCTTCGTTTCGTTAATGAAGCTTCGTTAATTTTGGTGATGTACGATAAAATTGAAATGGTGTTAATTGTTTATCGCCGTGTTTAACCGATAATATTGCTAATATTTTATTATAAATAATTTTGCTTTTTAATTCTCGCCAAATGCTTTATTTAGTCGAGTTCCCTCCAGCTGCTTGCACAAAAAACCGTCAGTTGTCAAGGTTGAAATGTTTTTAATCAGTTTTGTTTTTTTGCATCGCTCTTTCTAATTCTTTTCTCATTAATTAGTCGTTTTATTCACAATTGATAGTTACATAAAATGCACAAAAATGCATTGAAAAAATTGAACATTAATATAGGCAAGCATCGGATTGCCGATCCGGCTTAATCAACGATCTGCAGCGCTGTTGAGGATATAGATTTTGTGAGGTAACTGGTAGGGATGCATACGTCTCACTCTTATTGGAACCAACTCGGAAACATAGAAACCGGTCTCAATGAATTCTTTAGCTAGTTTAACGTACAGACGCTTTGAACACTTTGTTTAAGTACTTAAAAAACTGATTAAAAACAAACGTTGAAAGCTAACGATTTTTATGCAAATCGCGGAATCGAACTCGATCAGATAAAGCATCTAGAGAGGGATGCGGTCCTCTACAGTAAAGCCATCAATTCAGGTCGTATATCATCTTTGGGGCGAAAACTCTGAACGCCATCCTCGGCAATGGGCAACAGTTTTCCGTATAGCCTTATGCCAGTAATTCACTTGCAATAGACAACATTTTCCGGTGCCGTTTAAATAAGCAGAATCAGCGATCCTGTCGAAATGTACCTGTAGAATTTTGCAATGAAGAGACTGATCTCAAAAGTAGATGATAATTGTTTAAGTGATCAACAAAATCCCTTCATGTGCTCGACAACTATTTAAGATGCCGCTTACGTGTCTTCTTATCTAAATGTATTCAATGTTTTGCATTTAAATACGATAAGTTAACCTTACATATCGAATCTATAGTTTATAGCATTCATTCATCTTTATTAACAATGTTTCATCATTGCAGACAGTTCTGTTGCTCTTATTGCCGGCACTTAACAGCGCCGATCTTTTTATGCGCCTAATCGAAACCAAAGGAATGGAAAACTTCCTTGACAATTTCAACCATTTCTTAAATAAAGTTACTACCTCTGACGAAATTCTTGGTAATTCTTTGGCATTTTATTCGCTTGATAGTTATTTTATGCCATCTAATAGCCATAAATAAATGCTCCCATTTGCATGATGTCGCTTTTTTTGTGATAGCTCTCTCATTTTTTGATTATTTCAGAGCTATTGCTTTTATTATCAGAAATATAAGAAAAAAAATTCTACAGTAAAATTTTATTGTGCATTAGAATTTAAAAGAATTGAAATATTTTTAATGTTTTTATTAGATTAGTTACCTTTTTATTTAAAGGTTAGAGCGGCATCAAAAAATGAGGACCTCTGCTTAAATAGAGACCTCCTCCTTGGGAGTCTCGATCTTAGGGTTTTTGTTCAAATAAACACGGTATATTGAATATATCACCCGCCACTATTCAGTGAATGGATTGATTTTGCAGTGCAATTTTTATTCAGCGTTCTTTGCATATTGGATGTTTGTTTCTGAGATTTCGGATCTGTGAAGTATTGTTATTTATGATTAAAATTTATTTATTTAAAATATATTTAGATATTTATTTACATTTATCTAAAATATTTGAGATATTTGTATTGTTAGGTCCATTCTACAAGACATTGTTGGATATATTCACCACTACATGGAATCCTTGTTCGCTTTATTTACTCTCGACGGCATTGGTACGATTGAATGCGTTTCCGGCTTTTGCTGAAGAGTCCTTCCCGCTTTTCAGGTACGTTCTCTTTTATCTTCCGGCTTTTATCCTTGATTAAATCTTGCTACCTATAGAATTGAGCATTTTGCAATTTTTCATTCACATATGATAGGAATATTCAAATACACACGTCATCATCAAGTTGCTGACGTTTTTTATTAGGCGCATTCTTGTTGTGGAGCCATTCTTGAAGTTCGTTCAATGTGGAGTCAATTTTGGAGTATTAGAATGCCCTACCCAATGGGATGATTTAGCTTTCTAACCATTGCTACATTATAGACTTATACTCGCCAATATTGATCGGATGCAATATGCATCTCTGAAGTTATGCACATCGATCAATTTCATCATCGTTTTCATCAATCTCACTTGTTGGGTTCGTTTTCACATTTATTGGGTAAAACAAAGTTTTCCCTCGGGAACGTGTAAGTTTTGACGGAATGTTTTTCACCTCTCATTACGATTGGATGAAATGTTTTTTTGGCTTAGGTGAAATTTGCAGAAAAAGAAAATTCAAAGAATATTTTATAAATGGTCAACTGTTTATCACGCTACTGTTAACAAATATGCAATTTTACATCTTCAATGGTCGATTCTTCGAACACAATCAACCTTATACTTTATCAGAGGAGCCGTTAGATCTGAATGGCAGAGCTAATTTAGAATTGGCTGCTTTAACAATCCGAAAGCCCGATTAGGCAGGTTTTGATGGGGATCAGCAGTCGATAGTGGTATGTAATTAAGTGGAAGGAAGTGCCACTCAGCGATATGAACTAGCGTGGCATAATTTGTTAAGGTTACCTGCCAAAAAGGTGCTGATTCATCAGGTAGTAATGTGATACTGAATGGTTCTGTATATCCTTTGTGAACGTGGTTTATATTCGAGTCTTGGGCAAGCATCACTTTAATACTGTCTCTTCTGTTGCCGTTGAGTCCCTTCTAACGTCCTCATCTTCTCCTCCCTCTCAATAAACAGCTAAGATCTACAATTGTTTGAATAAGCGGAAATGTGTATTTCATCATTTGCATGCTTTTTTGCACATTTATTTATTTATTTATTTATTTAATTTTTATTTCAGTCAGAGACGACAATCTGGGCATTTGCTCGAATGCTGAATGGATTTTCGAGTCGAGCGTTTAACGCGGTGGTGAAACAAACATTCATCAATGTTTTCTTAGATCCTTTGCAAACGATGATGCCTGAATATAGTGCCCATAGTTTGCAAGCCATTTATCTATCTTATTGCAATGAGCATGTCGACAATGTGCATTGGTATGCGATAATGACATGGATTATAGTGAGTTATTTCATCATTTTACTATTTCTTTAGGAAGGAAATTATCTGATACAAATTATTATTTCAATCAATTTTATTTATTTTACTTTCAGAAAAAGCAGATCGCATTTCGAGATTCATTACTCTTGAAAGTTTAATGGAGAGTTTTGGCTCATTTTCGATCACGAGATTTGGAAAGGTGGGGAATACTTTATAATAGCTCATTCGAGGTTATTGGCCTCGTATTTTATTTAGTTAAATACATTTGCAGGCTGAAATGCAGGGGATTAGCGATGAATTATTCAAAATGGTATGTGATACGTTTGTTCAAGAATCACAATTCCCGATGCAAAATTTCCAACAACTCGACGCTCTACTTCATCTTTGGGTCGAAGGGGATTATAGTAGGTTTTATTTTTTCCTTAGCAATTATAGCTGTTTTTATCTCATCCTTTCTGGCATTGAATCACAGAAATCAGTTACATTTATATTTTTTGTTCAGACGTCCATACCTATAGATTGCTTCCAAAGTGGATTTCCCCCACATCTCTTTTTTCTCTTATTGTTCGTTCCTTTTTTCCACCTTCCTTAGCGTATACTTGACGTTCTGATGTGATTAGATTGTTTATCAATATTCTTTCCCGATACTCAATATACCCATCGTATGGGATTAGTGTGTGGATCGATAAAGCAAAAAATTGAGCTTGAGGATTCGATGACTCACAGAATAAATGCATCAGAGGGAGCGTAAAAAATATTTTACAATCGTCCATCTAAAGGCGTTATTAATGGAAATGAGCAAATAACATTATTGAGACTTTTGTATGAACTCTGCACTCAGCTTAAAAGAAGAATCTTACAGAAATTTTGGGTTAGGCTATCGCTATTTTGCAGAAAAAAAAGGTGTGCGTTTCTCACATCGTCCTGATAGGTTGATGGGAAGGTTTTACTCCCCCTTCTCCTCTCCCTTAAAAAGCGGGAGGCATGACGCTCATAGTTTGCGGATACACGAAATGTAAACGAAGGAACAGTTAGTCTACGATAGGATGAGTCAATGTAACTCAATTGTTGTATTGGTTGTACGCAGTAATTATGAACGAGAGCAAACGCCTCATCATGTTTTGACCATACTTGCAGAGGGTGTCTTGAGTGCATTTTTTACTGGGAATTTACTCATTTCGTTAATGTAATTCGATTCCGATGTACATGCGTTATGCCTAAACCATGTTTGGGTGAAAGGGGGGAGGGAGAGGAGGGAGGGACGGGAGAGAGACAAACTCACATTGTTCCTCCCTTTGCTTTCAGAAAGGACAGTTGCTCTAACTTCTCCCTGTCTTACAAGCATTCTTTTAATAATGGGCACCTCCAACTTGCTGAAGATGGTTTCTTTGTCTTTGCAGTGATTCTGTAATTTCACTCTCTCTCTTTGACTCAGTTCGTATCTTTTTATTGATTGTTAACTGAAAGTATCGAACAAAACTTGTTGTGTTCCCACAATCACAAAAATGATAGTTGTTTTTCAGGAGAATCGACACAAAGTTTCTATGGAATCGTCATGCAATATTTGGAAACGCGATTGCTCACTCTTGAAGGCAAGGTATGTGGTATCATTTCTACTGTACGATTTCGGCGTCATTTCTGTTCATCGCAGTCAGCTGTGTTCATATTCACCACCTGCTTATTATTGTGCTTATTTAATGGTGCTTGTAATATACTGATTGTCTTGTTGAACTAGAAAAACAACGGTGAAATCGGAGAGTGTAAATAGAATTGTTTTTTTTTTCTTTTTTTGGCAAATGGGATGTCACTTGAGCTAGGTGTCCAACTGGGAATAAAGTGAACGAGAATGGAAATTGATGAATGCTATGAAGGAATGCTCAAAAAAAAGAGGGTAGATATGAGAGCAATCACTTTTAGGATGCATCGATATATTTGATTCGTTAAAGTGATCAATTTTTTTTAAACTTTAGTTTTTTAATAAGTGAGAAAATATACTCATGGTTTTACCATTATTTGTTTCCATTCATTGAGTAAATACAGCTGTTTTTAGCGCGAAGACTTTGATCTATTTAACAATCTATTCAAACGTCTTATGATAATATGCATGGGACAAGCTGATGATCGCTCTGTGCCGATACAATGGTCAATCGGTGTTCTTTCAATCGCTGAAGAGGTATGCTAATTTGCAGTTAATTTTTGTTATTGTTAATGCTCATCTTTTATTTGCGTTCATTGGTTGTGACTATCCTTGGAGACAAATATATTTAAGCTATTCGTTTATTATATATGGCGATATCATCTTGTTGCTCTAGCGTTCCGTGAAGTAGCAAAACTGCTGAGCCTCATCTGTGCAATGAAGCAGAATTCACTTGTTTAACATAGCGCCTTTTTTTGATGCATAAAGACAGATTCAGTGAAGACTGCATTGTGTTACGGATGTTCTTTTTTTTTTTCAGGAGGATACTCCTGCAAGACACGCAATGCTATTGTCGATCGCAAATGTACAACTACTGACGGTTCACGATAATTCAGAGAAAGTCGAAGAAGCGGTGGAAAATTACCTCACTTGGAATATGTTTCTGACTACGAACTGTTCTGATTTGTTAGTTTTTTTTTGTTTTTTTTTTTTTTTTTTTTGGTGTCCTCGATAACGCATCATTAGTGAATGAGGGATCTCAAACTATCCTCGAAGAATCGTTTAAAATTGTTTATTATCGCTTTATTGGATTGCGTAATAGTTTTAATGCTTGTTCTAATTTTATGTAGCACAATTTTATTGGCTATTTTATGTTTGTTATATACCACTTAATGCAACATTCCGCTTAGTTTTTTTTTTTTTATATATCTGCAACTTTTTTTTAATATATATCTATATTCAACAAGTCATAGACATAGTCCTTTTAGCTCATCTAGTTTCATATGTAGCTCACGCTTGGATACGACTTGATACCTCATGGTTGAGCATCCCATACACAAAAGAAATTGCTGTATACGTTCTTGGATACGATTGTAAAGTCGTTAATTGATCGTTTCGGTACCTTTAAAGTGCTTCAGTGATCAGGCTTATTTTTACACCCTGTTCAGATCGTTGCAAATTGCAGATGACAGTCATCCTATGCGATAGAGAGCAAACAAAATAAAAGGGGAATGAGAGGGGAGAATTCTTGTTTTTTTGTTTTTGCTCACTATTGCTTCCATGTTTGGTTTTTCCTCTTCTCACTAACAGCCGTATAAGATGGTCGGGTTACTTCTATCTTCGTTGTTATCGTCTATTAAGAATATTAGAAAAATATCTATGAGGCGCGGGATTTTCAAATATTAGTGCCACAAAGGTTTAAAAAAAAGAAGCTGCACTGTAATACTAAATAAATTTTAAGCGTAATATCACAGAAGTTTAGTGACGGAGGGACATACGAAGCAGATATGCGCTTTGCGAAAGAAATGCTCGCGATCAACAGACTTCAATTGGCACTTCATTACTTCACGATCGCGAATAAATATCCAAAGAAACTGTTGCGTAAATGCATTGAAGATCTATCGCAATCGCTTAGCTGGGAACATCGTGATACGACAGCCTCCCTCATCATTAAACTTCTACCAGAGGCAAGTCTTAAGCGGCTTTATGTTCATATAGCGGTGTTGATTGCCTTTAATGAGCACCAAAGCTTGCTGAGTTTTTTAATGTGATGAGTGCTTCTGGCGGTGTTCAGAAGGAAAAAAAAAATCATTCATAATGCCTACCAATGTTTGCGCTTTTTGATACAGTGGAGGGATTCCAGATGTTATATATGTAAATATTGAGGCGTAGTGTTGTGAAATATCGGGATGTATTAAAAAAATATTCTATGGTTATTATCAGCGAAGATTTCGAATTGTGTATGATTGAAGGTGAAAGGAAGAAATGAACGATTGAAGGCAATTGATGCACTCATTGCGATGGTGAAGGAGGCAAAAGGCACTCATTACTATGTGCCATCAGTAAATGCTTTACTTAACGCATGTATGCAAAGGGAAATGATCGTCGACGCTGTAATTGCCAAAAAAATCCGTGTAAGTCTATTTATTTATTTCCGTTATGACAATATTCTCAACCAAGGCCACTTCGCTCTTATTTTGCGGTATAAACATCGTTCTCTAAAATGTTGAATCTGTGGTCATACTAAAATGCTTTGAATGCTTTTTTTAGTGAATCAAAATTATACCAAAAAGCATCATTATTTGTAATGTTTTATTGTAATATCAATGGCGCAATTCTATAAAAACATTTGACGTATATAGAAATGGTAGAGTTGATTCGCTTATAGGAAGTGCTAAATGAGTTGATTACGAATACGGAGGTTGCTTATGCAATTTGCGCTGCACTTGGTCCGGTGATATGGTCGTTGAACGTTGAATGGGCACCTCTGCTTGTCGATCTTTGCTCATATGGATCAACCTCAAAGAAAAACAGAGTGTTGCTTGATTACGCATCTCAAATGGCCTATTCGTCGAGATTGTCATGTCTTCTCTCGAAATTACCGACTGACATGTGGGTACTCATGTTATTTCCTCCTAAATTTATCGTCTTTTCTCATGATTTGAGCGTAGTTGTTGCTGTGTCTAGCGTATCCGTATACCTCTCTGTGTTAGTTTCAGCCCGTCGCTCAGAAGAGCTACGGCGTCGAACTTTCGGGTATACATCGTAGTCTTCTGAATCCATTTCTATCCGGTTCATGTTGATCTGATTTCCTGACCCATTTTACTTCGTGGAGAAACCGTTGTTATTTATGTGAAACGTTTTCGCCAGTTACCGAAATTTTTAATTACAATCTATCGCCGTATTGAAAGTTTCATGGTTTATTTTTGTAGGCATCATACTTTAGTGCAACGTATACGCCTTGAAGCCTTACTTATGACCCATCAAATTTGTGCTACAAACAGTGATTATGGAAATGCGATCGTTAAACGTGTTATCGAGGTGTTGACTCTTCTGGATAAGGATCGTTGCAAGTGAGTATTGGTTGCCATTGAGAGGTTCCATCGCTAAAAGAGAATTGATTGGCTAAATGGCTAGAATTTTCGCCACTAAGATTATCAAAAGTAGCTGCTTGTGCCATTTATATTTTATTCAGCTCGTTATTTGTGATGTTATTGTGGCTCCGAAATAACTGCATCTCAACCAGTTAGATCATTGCATGTGCTGAAATTTTTACCCCTTTCGTCGGTTTATTTAAGCTAGCAAGTGGCATTTATGATCGTTTTTTCGACTTAGTTTCATTCCCATCTTAGTAATCGGATGTGGCTTATTTTTATTACTAGATTATTTATTGGTTCTAGCTGAGATAGCGGATTTTTTCCTTGTTTTGAGTATGTTGATACAAAAGTTTTGTTAAAATTTGCGATCTACACTTCAAGAAATGTCATAAATTACTGCCATTGTATGTCACATAGCGCTAAGAGTGATGGAATGGTGTTCCGTTTCATGAGGCATCGTTGTGATTCTTCACTGTTTTTCATTGAATTCTTTTCATATTGGATTGTAGCAGATTTTTTCTGTGACGAAGGGGTTATTACACTATTTCTAAGATGGCGTGTAGAGAGGGGTAGATGGACCAGTTAAGTTAACATAGTATTCCGATTCTGAATCCCCAAAGAAGGATTGTTTTCCCTTCAACTATCTTCCAGTATTCAGTTTCTCCGAAAAAATGACCCATTTGAGCAAATCCATTTTCATGGTGACTTTTGTGTTTTGCATTTTTTTTTTCATGAGCAACTATTACAAAAGTTCCGATGACGAATGCTTTCCTTACCATTGGTCGTTTCGTTACGTCGACATATGGTTTGTGATTTACGCACTTTCCCTTCATAGGTAAAGTTTCAGGTCGTTTGCGTTATCACTGCCTCATCGATACCAAACACGCTTAACGCAGTTGCTACTGCTAATTTTGGACACGCTTGATAAGGTGAGTTCTTCAACGTTCTATTCAATATTCGTTCTGCGATGCAACTCAAATCAGTGCAAAAGGGAGTCATTTACTCTGCACTTGCTGGTGTTTACCTGCCGATCAAACTTAGAGCATTATGTTTCATTGCCTAACGAAACTCCAGCGAGGAGCTGCATGTGTATTCACAAACTCGATAGACATTGCGATATACTTTTAGCTGTTTTTTTTCTCCCGTTTACTCGAAACTAGATGTACTTTTACGAGTTCTCTACTCGTTCGCTGGGTTGAGTGTGGCCAGTTGGCTGGCAGGAGACTGGAGTGGGGGAGGTACGCTGGTGTGCATATGATCGCTGGACAGATATCCAAAAACACTCGAGTATCTTTCCTGATCACTTATGCGTCCTCTTGGCACCAAGCGGTCCTTCGCAGCAACCTTGAAGAGCATCGTTGTTGAGAACAGGAACAGAATCGTATTCACTCATTTGATAGCCTGTATACATACCAGATTAGGAGCATCACAAAACCCTATCGGTGACTCCCATACGAAACTGAACGTATAAAAAAATGATTGTGTGTGCGCATTGCGAAGCTCGAACATTGTGAGGCACAAGTTTCTAATGCAGGTGAGTATCGACGAGGTGCGTACATATTGCGAATTGTATCTTACCGATCAAGCGCAACAACCTTCTACCAGATTGCTCATCGAATTCATCCTTGTGCGAATTTTTATGTGCCATAATGAGGATTTCGATCACTTCATCGAAATGGAGAGGGATGTATGCATTTTGAGTGTTATTAATAATTTATCACTTATTTTCAAATAAGGCTGCTATAAAAGAAGGAGAGAAAATGATAAGAGAGGCGACTCGCAATTTCAGCGAAGCATCCTCCTTTATTATCGTCCCATACCGATTGGAGAAGTTACAACCTGCGAGCTTCTGTGGGATGTAAAATTTCACATATATTTTTAATTGCTCTCAATTGAAATGTACTAACAGTGTTTTTGTTCTTGTAAAACAATCTGTTAAAAAATATGTAACCTTTTTTTTATTTTTGACTCTTAGTAACTTTTCAGAGTTCACAAAAGTATTGAATAAAGAAAAATATCCTTCTCTATTCATGAAGGGTAGCAATTATCGGAAAGTAAAAGGTTAATGATAGTGTGCATATTGGTGCATAGATGTGATCATTTGTTGTACTCGCTGCCTCTTTCCTGCCTTAGATCTGATTTATGAGGCAAAGTTCTGTTTATTTTTAAAAAAAAAAAATTGGAATTTTTCATTATAAAAATCTAGAAGACATTGTTATAGTTTATTTGAATCCGTAAGTTTGAATAAAATTTCTTGCATTTTGCTAAAAATTCTATCCCACTTCACTTACACTCCCATTAAGTCAATAATGCTATCCATCTAAGTGTCCGTTATGGATTTCTTAGTCTAATTACCTTCGGCGACTTTCCAGTCAACACCACTTTTGATGTCAAACTTCGTTTTTTATTGATATCGATTATTTAGCTGGCGAGAACGAGGATCGGAAGCATATGTTCATGGATCAATATAATCATGCACGTCGTTAAGGTGCAGAACTCACAGGTAAGCATTATTTCCTGTCATGTTTAAATGTGAACATATGCATGCCTCGGTTATTTGGGCTGTGTATCCTCCATTCTCGCATTGGTTTCTACTACTTGTGATCTTTCCATTTTTACAACTGAATGGACCCTTCTCGACTGACATAACTGCATTTAGTGGTCTTTAAGCATTGTGTTGTTTTTATGATTTTAGCTGTGCATTCATTTATAACACTACTAGTATTCGTTTACCTATGCCATTATAGAAATTTCGCTAAGAACGTTGAGAGTTCACAAGCAGTTTGCAAAAAAAAAGAGAAAAAATATTTTTATTTAGTATGTTTGCTTATCAAAGGGTACTTTACGTTGCCGATAGAAATACATAGCACACGTTGGAAATTAAAAATATGCCATAAAATCACAAAATTTACATTCCAACATTTTTCTTCAAATTTTTGAAGCATTTACAAAAAAATTTCGAACTAATCGAAAAGGTATATCAAAAAAGCTCACATATTATATGATTTTGCTATTAATCCAGCTAGGCTATTAATCCTAAGTGTTTGATTTTTCGTAAAACTTTTAAGAGCCCCTTACCGGTGGAAAACCTTTTTAGAACTTGTTTTTCTTTGCCTCGGAGGACATTTTACCGTGTACTTTTCTGTCCTCGAAAACTCGAAAATCCAAATACGCCGAAAACAGCTTTATGTTTACTCAGCACTAATTTAGAGTGTTGTTGAGAAGGCATCTAACTGAGAAGCGTTATGAATCGTAAAGGATCATTTCAGAAGCATAGAAAATGATACATTCGTGAAGCTATTCTTCTTATAATAAATCACTTATCTTATAGGAGTTATTCGAACGTTGTTTCATGTTGTTTCTTCCATGGTGTACTGCACAGAATTTTTCGGTGCGATGTTCGGCAATTGCTGCAATAAAATGCTTATGGCCATTAGCAAATGAGGGAACACAAGCGAAACTATCATGGTTACAAAAAGTCACTCAATTCAATGCGGAGAGTACTGGGTTTGTTTTTGTTTATCATTTTTGATGTATTACCTATGGATATACGGTTAATAAAAATTATTCGAATTAAAAATAATGAAAGGTGAAACAAACCTTGAATAGCTTAAAAGATGAAAGGGTTTGTTTATTTCTTATTTTATTTTTTTTTTCCATTTTCGCCGTTTTAGGCGTAATTTATTCTCCTGATCGAGGGAAAGGAGTCCTTTCTCGGAGTTTTAGGATATCCATCCAAATGCTATGGAACTTTTCTTCATGGTATGATTTTTTTTTCTATCAGTGCTCATTCTAGTGCAATATTAGCATGACTAGGGGTGTACTTCAGAGGTGGTTTAAAAGTAGAGCTGTTAGTAAGGGTGCGAAGGGGGCTAAAAATTGAAATGTGTTTCTGTACGATGCGTGAATGAATTAATTTATAGCAATGCGAGGCGAATAATCGAGAATTTATGTGACGATTTCTATTTCGGTCATTTCCATGCTGAAAATCACTTTACCTTGCAGGTAAGTAGCTTGTCATGCTATTGTTTTAGAGTTTTGCATTGTAGGCATTCATCGATTATTGCATATGCATGCTCTTAATGTGTTATTTTCTTTGCTCTTCTTTTATTGCTGTTGGTTTATCGTTCGCTTTTTGACTCTTTGTGTATCAGTTTTGATCACCCTTCCCTTCCCTATTTTAGTTTGGTATCCTATCCGAGATGAGGCAGAAAAATTATGCGGATGGGATATGTGAAGGTAAATGAAAAGACTTCTGATATCCTCTATTAAAAAACGTGAAGTAGGGTGGTGGTGCTAGCAAGGAATTTGGATGCTTATGACCTTTGTTTTAGAGATAAGTTAGAGAGACTGTTGTTTATGAATTCCGATAACAAAAGGTCAAATGGCATCTTTTTGGAAAAAGCGTCATCATTTCTGAACCTCAAACCCTCATGGGCATGATCTGTATGCTGTGATACGGCGATGAGCATGGAAGTAGTTGCAGGAGGTAGATCAAAAAGAGTTCACATCTTTTCGCTATGTTGGAAATACTTCAAAGATGGCTTCGAGGATCATTTTTGTACGTGTTGAACTATTTGCAAAGAACACATATTGTGCCATATTTCACAGAGCAGTGTCCAATTTGCTACACTACAAGATGGAGTTTCTTTCGTATTTCAGACGATACTAGAAACTTTCCCAATGAAAACGGGTATGCCATACGATGAGACAATTCCACTGAGTATTTGTCGATCACATAGTGGATCTAGCCGAATTCGAGCGGTTTGTTTCGATGAAGAGTTCAACAAATCGCCGTCATTGATTTATTCAGGTGTGTTGCTTTTGCGATTAAATCAATTTGCATTTATGCACTCATCGATTGATCAATGGAAATGTAGGACGAAAGGGATCCTATGTTTAGAGATATCGTGCGTTATTTTTCATTAATTTATAACTTGGGAGGGAATTGCGCTGTTATTGTTTGATGACGGTTCGCTCTAGTAAATCATTTCAAAGTTGACTGAACTCTATCGTTCGCATTCACTGAACTTTGCATGTTGGCAGATTGCCACAAGCTTGTCGCTGAGTGCACTTTTGTTATCGTCTTTTTGGCAGTGCGCACTTACATCGAACTTAGAGTATTACAGCGATAGTAGCAACGAGATACTAAGATCTTGGTCAACCTTAGTTGTGTAGCTCAACACTAATCCTTAGTGAACTGTTGGTCAGCAAATTTGCTGGAAAGGCATCAGTTATGCTTTTCGCGTTTAGTAACAATGTGTTATTGTATGTGAAGTGATATAGCAATGCTTAGTGGTCTAGTTATATCGTTTGGCGCATACAAAATTGGATAGCTATAATTTCACAGAGTTGATTAAATTGGTTAAGGTGAAGTGAACGTTTATGGGACACTTCACTTCGAACGTGTTGACCTTTCACATAGCATTTTCACTGAAGAATCAACAGATATGGTAGTACATGACCTACTCGTCCATTCCGTTTAGGGCTTTTTTGAAGGCAACTTTAAAGAGAGGGGATTACAGGTCTCGTGAAGCAATTCAGCCAGCATGATAGAGTTGATGAAGATGATGACACAGTAGAGGAGGCTGATGAGCCGCTGCAACGCAAATTGAATGTCTTCAGAGGCAAGTGGAAACGACCTGAGGGCATTTCGCTGATTGTGGTTGCTACGCTCGTCAAAAAGTCGGCTAATCTCGGAGGTTGTGCTCCTTTTTTAAAGCATTTCAAAACTGCAGCGAAGAGTCTAAGAGGGAGATCGAGGGAAGTGCTTGCGACTAGAATGAAACCTTAAAGATTTTCAATGCTCATAAACCGTTGAAAATAGGATTTTATCATTGGCAATACTCAACTACTAAGAAAATTGTGTTGTGTCAAACATTGAAGTGATATGCAAATTAAATTGTTACAGACTGATCTAAATAGTGGTTTGTCGAATTAAATGAAGCAATTCCTTCACCATTTGAGAGTGTAGTTGTGTTTTGTGGTGAATTTTTATTTCATTTCATTTTTCCATAACACTTTATTCGTTTTGTTGCAAAAACAATTCATCTTTAATCTGCAGTCTCATCATTTGCATATCCTACTTAGCAGCTATATATGCAATTTGGAGTCTATGGCGTATCTCTCTACCCCATTCTGTTATTCTAAAGTTGATGAAGGAGTATTGAGCAGTAGAATTCAAATATTTACATGCGTAAGCCTTAACCAACAGACTGCAAAAACTATCAGACAAGGAATCCACCGAACGAAGACGAACTTTATTGTCACATAGAAAACGATATGGGCCTAAAAGGAACTATACTTAGACGGGGATCGTTTATCTTCATTTCGCCTACTCAGTTACTGATGTTTACTTCGTGATAGCTGATGCTTTCTTCCAAAATCACTGCTTTTATCCATTTCCAGTTAGAAAGAGTTCTTGGCGTTAATACGTCCATCTGATTTAGTTGCATCAAATTATTGAGTAGAAATGCCTAAATCGCGTATTTTATGGCACTCTCGAAAGTTCCGTTGCTGAAGAGAATAGAGTCATCTCTATTTTTCAGGTTTATGTCGAACAAGTGAAATTTTCGGCGCTGAAAAGTTGGTTCTTGCCAACTCGCGTATCGTCGAGGATCGCACTTTCAAATCGTTGAGCCTCGCTTCCGAGAACTGGATTGAAATTGAACAGGTTTGCATAAATTATTTTATTGTACTTGTAGCTTGCTTTTATCCTTGTTTTAGCAGGAATTTAAAAATGCTGCTTGGAGTGAAGGGATTTCCTATTCTTGGTCAATATCTTCATGAGGAAAAACTCGGCATTGGACGATGCTGGGTTCTTTCCTGTAGCAACCTTAGCGTTGCTTGAAGAGTTATTTGTTCACTACTGATCGATGATGTCGCTGTGGCGGATTTTTTGAGATTGTGCTATTTTATAACACGCTTCTCCTGTTTACTATATTTTTGATGCTATTCTTCTTAAGTTGTATTATACTGCTATGTTTTTGACGGCCAAAAAAAATCAACTTGCGCTATAATATTTTATATTGTTCTTTAGTTTTAACTTTATATATATATAGTGATATATATATATATATATATATATATATATATATATATATATATATATATATATATATATATATATATATATATATATATGGTGACAAACTGCGCTATTCTACATCAGTCTATTCTCTTCGTTGCAAAGTTCTTCGTTTTCAAAATTTTCACCAAAAAATTATTGCTACTTGAATTATGCTAAAGTTATGGGAAAATTTTGCAATTATAGAATAGTTAAAATAAAATTTCTAATTTTGTTACCTTAAAAGATAGGAAAGTCATTACGGCAGTTAAATATTACTATCCAATGATTGCGTATATGCAAATTCATTTGGAAATGAACAAAAATTATTTAATTAATTTTGCACTTTCAGGTGACCGCAAGTGAACTTCTCGATTATCTGAATGGGAAACGCAAAATAGGATATAAAATTGTAGCTGCTGAGCAAACCACCAATAGCAAATCATTCGCAATGTTCCGTTTCCCACGTAAATGTGTTCTTTTGCTCGGGTAATTTCATATTCAAACTACTTTTTTTGCTATTTTTGCTATTCTTTTTTTTGCTGATTAACATATATTGTATCATAGTAAATTTACTGAAAATTAGCACTATAGTTTCGGGTAAAGAATAAAATTAAAGTATAATGGATGAAGCGTTATGTTTTTTTTCGTTGATTTCGTTTATTCCTTTGAGCATTTTAATTCGCCGATCCAGTGTAAATATTCACTTTATGTATAAACTGTGAGAATATTACCATTAAGTATCATAGCTGTTGTGATAGGTTTTGATTGTTGATCATTAGCAAGTAGATATAAGAGGATTTTGAGAATTATCTATTATTATTATTTTGCAGGGATGAGAAGGAAGGTATACCAGTGGAATATATCCGTTATGTAGATCATAGCGTCGAAATCGCTCAAGTGGGTCAAACGAGAAGTCTTAACGTACATGTCACTGGTGCTCTCTTCATTCATAAATTTGCCGAAGATAACTACTTGAAGTGATCTCATATTGTCGTTTCTTCTAATCTGTTTTACGATTGTTTATTTGTTTGTTTTTTGTTCTCTTTTTTGTTCTTCATGCATACAATTCTTCCGCTTGAGTTTTATTTCTGTTCTTGTGGTCCGAATTAAGGCTGTATTTGTTTCGCTTTTTTTCTTCTACAAAGCTATGAGCTCGTTTTCGATCTTTTTTTGTTTTTCACTTCGTCACGTTGAACTTTTTTAATTTTTATCTACATGGAGGTCGTTTTGATTTTCTCTGCAAGTGTTGTGCATCTCTGTAGCACTCGGTCGACCTTCTCATTAGAAATGTCTGATGGGAACATCGGTGATCTCGGTCGACCTTCTTGTTAGAAGTATCTGACAGGAATAGCGGTGATCGATCTTCTTTATTAAGTTAACGGTTATGCAATTCTGATCTGTGAGAAGTTCATATTTGTTGCGTTATTCGGCAAACGAAACAATGCTATTTGTTGAACTGCGAAGCAGTTGTTGAGTTATTGTTTTATATTACGAATGCTATTCACTCAGGGCACATTGATGACGGTGTCGTTGAAGTTGCTCAAAACGTTGATCAATTCGTTAGCGACCAAGATGTATGAATGCGTTTATCCGCATTGTCTACAGCTTTGGCATTGTTATTGTTTCCTTCCTCTTCAATAAAGACTGTTCGTTGTTTGTGTGTGATCAGTTATAAGGAAAACAGCGTGTTATGCATCCGCTGGTCGTCTTATTTTACGTATTTTAGTACATTCTTTAAGTTAATGACCTGAACGGTTAATGGCTAAAATTTGACAACAAAAGCTCCGATGAGTTCCACTTTTTGTGCACTCAACGGAACCGACCATGCACCACTGCCATTAACTTCAGAAATGATTCTGAAAGTCTTCATAAACATTCGCTGGAGAACTTGGACCTCCTCTACGTATCCCATGATCCGAATCTTATGATCAGTATGGATATGAGCATTGTCGTGGTTAGTGCTATATTTGCTCAGGTTTTACGGTAATGCGAATCATACCACTAAAATGTTTGCCTAACTGCGTTGATAGTTTATCGGCTGTCAGCTTAGAAGCGTTTCTCACCCAAGTGCGGTTGGTCGGGGTTTTTTTTGGAAGAGGGGGGGGGGGAGGGAGGGTAGGACAGAGTACAGCTATGAACATAGAAGCAGCAACATACTAGTTGTAAAGTTGGTTGTTTTCCGACGGCCACAAAGCAACGGAAAATGATGTTCGAGTACGCATATAATAAAAACACAAATTGGGTTCTGTGGAGTGGCACGAAAGATAAATTAAACAATTATATCGTAATTAGAATTCATAATAAAGCACGGCTATCGGTGATGATTTCAGTTTTCCGCATTTCTATGTGATAGTCGCATGGATTCTCCTTTTTTATTCGGTGAATCAAAGCATTCTCCTCTCCTTTTTTTCTTCAATCCCCTTCATTTTCTCTATTTGCTCCTTAACCTCTCTTTAAAAAAAAAATTTCTCCCGGAAAAGACGCTCTGAAAATCTTGAATAAACTAAACCACGATTTACTTCTAAGCAGAGAATGATTGAATAGTAGACTGCAATTTTTGTGACAATTAGAACGTATTAGGAAATAATTTTTCGACAACAATAATTGTTGAATATTGGTTAGTTATTGGACTGGATAAGCTGATTGTTTATATGTTTGATGGAAACTATTTGAGAAAAAAAAATCAAAAAAAAAAAAACATCAGTGCGGGACCCTTCTTACAGAAAATGTTGTGGTCTTTTTGCTCCGGAGCCTTATTTTTGCGATGTGTCTATTATATAGAGAACATGAATCGTTTAATGCCAACTCATCGTGATATAAACATTTGTGCTTCTTATTGATAAGGTTCATCTTTACGTTGTCAACTGATATCACTGATAACATTCGAGAGCGTTATGGGTTGTCAAAGCAGACAGCGTGCCCACTTCCCAGGAGAGTATCAGTTCCTTTTTTTTTTCACTTCTTGCATAACGAAACGTTTATAGTGACGACCATTGAGTAGTGTTTCAAACAGTTTGCTTAGAGCTCACTTCCATTATTCGACGGCTCCAAAAATAAAGCTTCTCCGATTTCAAATATCGTCATTGTTATAATCTTATTTCTACTTAATGATATGTTTACTTGCAATATCTTTTTCCTTTATCTTGACATTTCCGCCATTTTCATTGCTATTGATACTGTAAAAATTGATGCATTTTCCTGAGTATAGTTTTATTTGCTTAGCAAATGGGTTTTTCGTATTTTTAGATTAGGGTATTTATAGTCGTATAATTTTGATGACGTAATTGATTTTCAGGAAACCTATGTCATTCTTAATTGTGTGTATACTGTTGGCGATGCATTACGGTAGCCACGCAAATGAGATTTGTTCATCAGCATTCCCAAAGGCAGACACCACACTCCTACTCGAGAGGATCATTGAGAATTACGCTTATGAAGAAACGTTCGTCGATTCGTATGGCATCAGTATGACTCGTAAAGTCATTACTGGATCATATCCACTGGTTAGTTATCCTAATATTGCAAATAAGGCTTAATGTAAATTTATGGACATGACAGGTGAAATTTATATGTTGAAATGGACAATATTCGAGAATGGGGAGGTTTTCAACAAAACTTTAGGGATTGGATCACATTCTATTGGTCATAGATATAGGAATTTTTGGAGATTAAATTTAAATACTGCTGTGCAATGGGCTATTTTAAACTCATTCTCCTGCAACATTATTCGCAATATTGAAACTGATAATGCAATATATAATTTTCATTAAATAAGTGAATTTAGGCGCTATCGGAGTCAACAGTTTTGAAATGTTAATTTCAGAGCCCTTACTTCCACAGCTCTTTTGAATTACGGAGTCGAAAAGAGCACCTTTTGAGTATGTTGCATGTGAGATGTTGATTGAGCCTTAATAGTTAGGATGAAAACTCCTGGGCCATAGGAGACCATCGAAATTATACCACTCGGATCTTAAATTTACCGACTTCTTAAGAATGATTATTAAGGAAAAAATTTCATTGATGCGAAAGTTGAGAAGAAAAATCGTACTTCCTGTCAGAAGTTGAAGATTCAGAGGTGGCGAAATATTTGACGGATGGAACTGGGTAGAGGTTATTTGATGTTTTAGAATGTGCTGTAATCTGGAAGAAAAATAGAGGGAGGGTGGATGAAATTGCATTCAGCAATAAGCATACATAAATGATTCAACAAATGCTATCGTATTTTCTATGCGTCATCTGTCGACATACTGTCTAGTTCGATTCTATTTCACATGACAGACGTCTCTAAATATAAACCTTCTCATAATAATCGCGCAATGAAAAGTGTTGAAATCAACGAGATGAGAGATGTATTCACCTCTTTTATTTTTAAGAGTCAATGATAAAGTGAATTTTAAGAGTCTCAAAAATTTTTATGATCATATGCAAAGAAGAAGAAAAAGTTTTTAAATATTACATTCTTTGGTGCACTTGCCCGCATCGAACTATATGTATGTTTCGTCGGAAAGGTTAATGATTGGCATGTTTTTTCGAATTGAAACCACTCTCAATCCATCATATAGGTGTTTTGATACCGTATTGTTCCGATACCGTACTCTCAGAGTCTCTCCTTTATAGTCATCAAGGATTCTCCTCATCTCTCAAATCTCATAGATCCCTCATGCACACCACATATTTGATGAACTGATTTATAAAGCACTAAAGTGAAATTAAAATTACTTCTTTCAGAAAATAGACGATCATAAGTTCTATGTGGAACCAACGTTCGAAGTTGGTGAATGTAGATTTCGATTCGAGACGAAACGCTTCTTCAGAATGCCAATCTATGTGCATTCATCGCCCAGTGAAGAGGCATATGCTTTCAATCGACTTCATTTTCGATGCCCCTCTCAGACGAAATGCTGTGGTCTTTTTTGTTGCCCTCAAGAGACGCATACTATTCAACAGGTAATTTATATTGATTATATTGTTTGAATGTTTGAGCTTTTGTGAAATCCGATTATTCTATACTCACTTATTTTCTTCGAGAAAAAAAAAATAGCTTTTACCCATGTAAACAATTTATGCATATCAAAGTCCAAATTATAATCATTAATTAAAAAAAAAAAAAAACAGCAAAAGTTTAGCAAAGGTGCATCGTTATCAAAATCACTAAAATGGCCTTTTTTTATCCTTGTGTTCATTACCTCATCAATGTGCCACTTGAATACACATTACTAAATTCCACAGTAATAACGTCGACTCAGTGCGTGTTTAATGCTATCGATATGTATCTCTCTACATATTTCTTTGCTAGTTTCCATAGAATTTAACGAAGGGAAAATCACAAAGTTTTATGAGTATAGTGTACGTTGTAGATAATCTCCTATACTATATTTCATGTCAAGCGTCAACTTCGAAATACGTTATAGCAATTTAAGAGACAAAAAAAAAGCCTGTATATATCTTATACGAGATGGCGTCAATTCAAGAAAATCTACGATCAGATATACTTCTATATCCCGCTTGCCCGCATTAATCACTTCCACGTTTCACCAATATGACATGAGATATTGCTCTTTTAATCTAACCACGCCAATAGATAATTCTTTAAAGATTTGTTTTTATGTAGTTTGATCAATGCAAAATTTTTAGAAAAATTTATGAGTCAAAAGTGCTCCTCGAGTCTTGTGATTCTAATTTTATTGCTTCAAAAAATTGAAACTATGGAACAGATAGCCAGAAATGAACACTTACAAATGCATAGATACGATGTCGTAAAAATACGGCACAAAGACGATCCTTTTTAGCGATCATTGAATTAGTGCTGATGAAGTTACTATACTTTTACCGATATGGGATGTGCAGCATATAGTTTCTATGGACTGACTGATTAAATATTTCATATAGCTAAAGGTGTGCTACCTACAAAATTAATATGAGCTACAGGATATATCATTTCAAGCTACTATTAGGTGTAACGAGGGATGAGAGATGTTCATTAAGTACAGTTCATTAAATCCAATATGCAAACGTGGAGGATTGATTTTAAAGTCACGTTCACTTCACATATTCACGTTGTTACTTATCTTCACATTTGACCTGTGTTGATGCATCGGCAATTTATTTAATATTTGTATATTGAATATACATTGATTCATCACCCCCTCTCAAATAATGCATTGATATTGAATGCACGAAGTGAAATAAAAAATAAACAAGGTGCATAACTTATAAGGCGTTTTGTTTTGTATAACTGAAATGATTGGCCACGGGGAGAGGATTGAATTTTTAGTTGATCGTCGTTTATTATCACGACCCCGATTTGACACTTCATCAAAAGCTTTTATTTGAGGATTTCATTGCCCTTTCATCACCGGCAACAGACTCCAGTGATTTTCGACGAATCAACGACGGTCTACGTATCGAACGTTATGGTAATATATATTCGTTGGAAAGGCTATCGCCAAGAACTGATAATGAACGTGTTTGTATGTATCATTTAAGTGAGGAGGATAGTTTGCGGCGAACGGTACGACTCATCAGTGAACGACCAGTTAGTGTTTTGCTTAGTTTATTTCATTTTTTTTTTCTTTTCTTTTGTGATAAAAGATCACTAATTTTGGTTTTGATTATTTAAGATTACTATTTTTTTACGGCAGTTTTTCTCTTCGCTAGAAATTTTAGCTTTATTATATAGTATTAGGAAGAGCATATTGAAATAAATATGGTAGTTTTGTTTTTTTTTGTTTTTTTTTCAGAATATATTATATAATATACTATGAAAATACAAATGAAAGCGCTTAAATGCTGCCTCAATTTTTAGCAATTCATTATCGATCAGTTGATTTACTATAATTATATAAGTAAAAGAAAATGATGCTCTCACATAAATTTATTGTGTGCAAAATTTGATAATCATTTCTTTTCGAGTAATTATTATTCGAATTTCGTTTATTCGAATATTCGAATATTCGAATATTCAAAAGTATTTGTCATTTGCTTTCGAATGAAAAAAAAATTTTTTTTTATTATTTATGAATCGGTAAATTTTTATAGTAAACTTTATTACCTTCATAGTAAATCATAGTAAATTTCGATATGATTCAAATATTTATAAATTCCTTATATATCTATGGAATTATTTTGGAATTAAACAACTATATAGTAATATGCTATGATCTGTATTCAGCTTTATATTATGAGATTACAGCCGAGTGCAATTTACTTCTTCTGTCCATTGTCGTCGAAATGCTGTCAGATGAAATGTATACCGAGTAATAGCAGTATGCAAATGGCACAATTTGTGGCTAATCCTTCACTTTCGAGTCACTTCAAAGTGCACTCAGTTCTTCAAGCTTATCAGGTATCATTTGTCTATATATTTTAAGCATACCTTTTTCAACTTAATGAGAGTGAAATGAAAAACTTAGTGAACTTATTGACTCGTATTCCCGCGTTAACAAAGAAATATAGAACGTAAATATCTAGACAGATATTTATTAAGTTCATATTAAATTCCAAGTGAATTCCTAACAAATTGCATAGTTCAAGAAGTGAGCCTCTACCGTTGCTTTTTTTTGTGAATATACAGTGCTTTAACGTATATACATTTATTTATGTCTATATAAATATATTCATTGCATAGCGCAATTTTTTTTTATTCATTCGAACGAAGAGTCTTCTCCTTGAAGTCGGTAGATTATGCTTACACTCACGGTTGCTTATAGCGATAAATTGAAGACGCATTTTTTTTTCAAGTATCCAATTGATATGTCACCACTACTATACATATTAATAGTATTTATAAAATAACCCTAGCCTATGTATGATTAGCGATTTTATTAAGGAAAAAGGAGATTGCAATAGACATATTTGTCGAAATTGTTGACTAGGGAGGGCTTCTTTCCAATGGATAATGGATAATATATAATTTTTTATTTCATCATTCAATTATTATTTGATGAATAAAAAATTGTCTGCTTAAAATTATTTGAGGAGAGATATGTTAATGAATATTACCTTGCAGGTTTATCTTCTTTATTCGGTGGCATTCGTTTTGACGATAGCAGTGGCATCATTCGCTTTATATAAAGTGTACGAAACAAGAAAATTGCTTAGGCATGAGAGACAATTGCTTCAACGGCATATAAGTCAAATAAATACCGATTTCTACACTCCTACCGACAAGTTTTTAATATCCCATGAGAGTAATCTTGTTTAGTGAAGTTTTTCTCTTTTTTATTGTTTTTAACTTTTCAGCGCTACTAAATGGTATACTTATTGTAGCTATTGAAGAGTGCAGCTATTATGAAAAGATTTCATCTTTTATATTACCTTGAACCTAAGCCTGCCTTAATAATGCACTCTTGAATGTAAAGCACCCCCAACCCCCCACTCCAACCTCCCTCCACCCCCTCCTCCCACATATTTTCTTCTATACTTCGCAATAATTTTTGCCAGCTTTTTTGATAGTTTACCAGCTTTTACCAGCTTCCGTTACCCAGTCATGTGGGGAACTCTTTAAGTACATCTATCTATTCAGCAGCGGTGTCGGAGAGAGGAGGCAGGGAGGTGAAACACATACATTCCCTTAGTGAATTTCAAAAAATGTTTGTTCGTTTAGGACATCCTCAAACGCTGAAGAAATTTCAGTGTCGTTTTCCGAGCTAGTTAGTCGGTTTTTTTCCGTAGTTAAGACTGGAAATTCCAGGAGAAAAAGTTATGGGAAACATTTTTCACCACTGGCAAATTCCACGTTTACGGATTGTTATAAGGACCCTAGAGTTTATTAACAATGACGATATCTTTGTATGCTATATGTGAATATTATTTATGACTATCAAATTATAAAAAAATTTCATCGACCCCATGCTAGAATAATTATACTGAACTAGAATTGCCTTCGACACTCCTATATCCAATCCTGCGTCTATAAATGCTGGGAGGGATAAATTTTTGCTTTAACATATCCGCTTATATATCTGCAAAGACACCCATAAGACTTCTTTCCTTCTTATAGAGAACCAAAAAGAAATGTGAAGCCGATTTTACAAAATTTTCGAGTAATATAAGACCCACTTTTAAGTTTATATTTGTACAGTGATTTCATTCATTCCATTTGCAAGCTTCTCTCTCGTGAAGCGCATTTTTTTTTCGTCCGTGTAGTGATTCACGTTGTTGCGTGAACCTTCATGGTTCTATCATGGTTTCTTGCGTTGTTGTCTTTAAGCAATCAACTTTCACTTTATGTTTGAGCAGCTTATGAATAAAGGCTGCGAGAATTTTAGTGATTATCTCTATGAGATTATCATTGGTTTATCCTTAGTTATGAACTGTTCATTGCATAGTAATGAATAAATGAGCGATTCTTAACCACTATCGAATAGTTTTACCTCTAACTCATTTTAATCGATGATATAATTTCACTCATATAAATTTTGCTCATCTAGTTGATATGTTCTCTTTAATTCATATTTTGGCGATGTTATTTTTATTTTTAATATATAACTGAACGAATTGATCGTTTATCGCCATCAGTAAATAATTACTATATACAGTTAGTAATAAATATAAAAAAGTTAGTAATAAATAAATAATAAAAGTATTTTGAAAAAAAAAAAACCAAGTTGTTTGTGCTCGATAGAATCGAACTATATCATAAGATCGAAAAGAATAAACAATTACCACACCCTATTGATATCAATGATAAGAAAAAATATTTTTACCATTTACTTGCATGAAAAATGCTATGCATTAAAAATAACGTTTTGATCTCATATTATAGAGTGTTATTCGTAATTGATGTAAATATTTTTCATTGAGGAAATTATATAATTTTTATCTATTTGATCTATTCGTATTTTTATTGCATCGATTGATTTACTTACTTGTAAATGATGTAGTTATAATTGTAAGTAAATAATAGTATAAATGCCGGAAGTGAAATTGTAATTGTAAATATTTGTAAACACCGAATGGTTAATGTCAAATATTACTTGATGTGCAATTTTTCTGCGTTAATATAGTGATGCAACTATGATGTTCTTTTTATGGGTGCAAAACAATAGTGGATATCCTTCCTAAATAAGCAACTTTTTCCCGTCAAAAAGAATTTCGACATCCTGAAATTCGGTTGATTTTAATTTTAGAAAGATGAGGGGAACCTGAAATACAGTTGAAATAGTCCCACAATATCCTTAAAAAATTCAAGGATTTTGAGACTTATTAGCGAACATCTATTTTATGAGTGAAATATGTCATATTTTTTAGGTGCAATATTATAGATTTTCCACTTATTAGAATTTTCAGTCAATCTACAGAATTTATTACTTAATAACGAAATGGCGTTTTTACACCTTGTATTATTTAATTTACATATCATTGTTGTTTAATAAAGTTTTACGTTTATTTGATGACCTCTTTGCGAACTTCTTATGTATTATACAGTAAAATAATCTGTAATTATCGTTACCATATCTTTTGCAGCTCTCTATTTCGTTTATTTTTGCTTATTGCCAGCTATATAAATGATACGATTAGCATTGGCATAGACATTAAATTTATTCGAATACCGTAAATTTAATCTTTTTTTTTTCGACCTTGTTTTTACTGTTGAATTTCCTTATTTACAGTATTCGCTCGAGTAGGAAAGCCTTTATAGACAAGAGCTCTTAAATATAGAGGACCTCTTTCTTAAGAATCTTCAAAAATTCAAGACCCCGGTATTTTATGGAATGAGATATGATGTAATATTTTATTCCATCTTTTGAGTTATATTGTTGCGCCAATTAGCGAAATAAAAAGCACAGATTTGTGCTTTATTAGAAAATACCTGATGGATGGAAGGAAACGCAAGAATATTTTGAACGCAAATCATTCACCGTAAATTTCTGGGTTAGCAAAGAGGAGCTGTTAGAAACTACAAAGGCTGTCTAATAAATTTTTGAGCTATCTTTTTTCTTCAATTAGTCACTAAGCAAATGTGAGTCATTCGGCTTCTCTTGCAAAAAAGGCTGCTTTAGAATTCACTAAAAATGTTAGCATTCTGGGCTTCTGTACTATTTTTGCAGTTCCTGATATTGAGAGAAGGGGGGGGGGGGTTGGGGAGAGGAGGATACTTTTCGCAGACAACGTTAAGGATTCCTGGATTCCTAAAGCAGCAGTCTTGGCGTGTGCTCTTTATCCTTATTTCTTTTCGCTGCACTGATTGCCTGATATATAATCTGGCCACGTTCTACCATTGACACTCATCGATACAAATACTCTTGTAAAACGTTCGAAGCAGTTGAAAAGCATTTTACTAAGTGTATTTCCCGTCAGCTTGTTGTCAGCAAGTTGGAATATTTCGATAAACTTGACAGCATTAAATTGCGGTCATTAAAATAGCGCCTTTTATTACAATACAATCACATCTTTACCAGTAATGTTTTGCGCAAATTTTGTTAGAAATTAGCAACAATATTAAATATTTCCAAGGTATTGCTAGGCTGAATGAGTTTAATAGTGCGTGAAAAGAAGCATTGGTTGATGAATTTTAATGATCGAAGGGGTTTTCAATGCTGAAACTACCGTCCTGCATCAAACACTAATTGAGAGGTGTTTCAAACGAGAGCATTCACCTGAGACAGGTTAATTATCTCTCGCCCACCATTTCCTGTGCCATAGACTGACATTCCTCTTAGCATGTATTTTGGATTGTTTTTGCTGTACGAATGATCTGCATCCTTTTCATTGTTACATGTAAGTTGCTTTGATGAGTTTTTAATGCTAAATTATTTTATTTTATTTTTTTCGACCAAAAAATTCAGCACATCCATTGTATTGCTATGTACCCATCGTACTTTCCGAAACTATAGTTATTACAAAGTTTTTTGCAGGTATAGTATAAGTATATGGCGAATCCATCGACAATTTCCTCGTTGATATTTTAATTCCGAAAAAAATTATGAAATTTGCACACATTCTACACCGATGTTCAAGAGTGATTTATGTGATCGGTCGGTTCAACAAAACGATAAATCTACCATCACGTATATTTACAAGCAATCTGTAAAAGTGTTCACTTGGAATGTAATATTGCATATTGTACTTATATCTTTAGCATATTTCTCCACCTATATAATGCTTTCGTGTTTCTCGTTGTTTGTTGGAACTCTACGATCGTTGTTCGACGTTTCGATTGATACTCGTGATGCGTAATGAATAAAACGAACGGTTCATAGTTGTAGTGATAAGTGATATTAGATTGTTGTAGGGTTCCATGAAAAAGCGATCCGCATTCGATAGTGATGCAGTGTTGTGCCATCGATGTTGTTCACTTTACGGTAAGTGCTTGCCGGGAATATGAGTTCAATCTCGTTACGTCGATAAAACGTTCCCTGAGTTGATTATTTGCAATATATGAAAGTTAATTGCAGTAATGGATGGCAGAATTATGAGGATGGTATATGTGGCTGAGATTGTAGAATTTGCTTAGTGGTGATTATGTCGAATGGACAGCAGATTTGGCAATTCGGGAAACGTGAAAATCGGTTTCTTTTTTATTGAGGAAGTGCTTCCTAATGTTCTTCTAGCAGATTTGTCCTTCTGTCTTTCATACTTTCTTTGAAAGAGAGTTTATCGAGAATGTGCACTTTTATGATGTACAATATAAACTATATGAAGCATTGATTGGCATGTTACTTCACGTTGTCAAGTGAATGCATAGTGTTGTTCAACTACGATTCACTACCCGACTACGAGTACATAAACTTATTCCTTTCTTGCGCATTAATGCATATTTATATTATTTGCAGATAGCGATATTATTGCTGTTCGAAGTTGGCATTCATACTTTCGACGCTGAGAGTATTGAAGAAATCACTGATCACAAAAGCTTTAAGGTTGGTTGTGTTTTTATTTACCAAATCACTCGGTTTCAATGCGTTGTAGTTGATCTGCCGGTTGAAATTAAACGCTTTTCGATTCTTACCTCTCAGCTTCGTCATCGTGAATGAGAGCCGTTCGGTAAAGGTTCGCTATCGTACTAAACTGTAAATGGAATTTCAATTTCCACCAATCGTATTCAATTCGTTGGTTGTCGAATGTATTTTCTCCCCAGAGATGCTAGTAGCGCTATTTTACATCATCGTCCTTAGTGTGTTTACTCATGGAGTCACTTTCGTTCAAAAAAATAACTAGAAATTGTAACATCAGTGATCGTTTTAGGTTAAGTTGTTGTGTGGAAAATTGCTGCGTTGATTGCTGCTATTCCCTATCGGAAGGAAAAGTTGGAGGAGAATTATGTCTATGACTTTAGGGATCAATAAAATTGCTGGATTTCGAAAAGCTCTAAGCAAGAAAAAGTAGATAACAGCAACTTTCCAGAAAAGGGTTCTTAACTAATCGTAGGGTGGATATCAGTTTCTATTGCGCCGTGTTGGCGAGCTCGGTCCCGTGCCACTTAAACATCGCCTCGGCCGTTGCTTATGAGCGTAATTTGAATTGCTAGGAATGTTTCTTTCCAGTCAGATAATATTTCTAACACGTCACTGCTCATTGCAGTATCAGCCATTCCATCACCCATTCTTGTCTGTCATCATCGCATTGGACACTCATGGCTTCAGCAATCCAAAATTAAATAATCACACTTTAATGTTTAAAACACGGCAGATTACGTTGAGCAAGCAGTTATGTTTAGAAAACCCTAAAGCTATTATTGAAAAAGAGGTATGTTTCATATTGGTGCCTAGTGGTTGGATGAGGCCAAATCTTTGGCTGATTTTTGTTAGGGGAATGAGATATAATGAACATATGGCACCATAAGCTTCATTTTTTTTTTTTTGTCTGAAGAAATCCAGTCTAAAGAATGTGCCAATATCCTGAAATCAGATTTGTTTGTAGATGAAATGAATTACAGATAGAAGATGTGCTAAACAATGACCATAGCCATATTTTTGTTTAATTGTTATATTTACCGTGTTGTTTGCAGAAACTATTGCGGGTACGAACTAATGTATTGGTCTTATTTATCGACGGTGCATTCGACAAAGATGCCTCATTGAAAGCGATAGTTAATGCGTTCTCGAAAGCAGCAACTCAAATTGTAGGCATTGGAACAATGGCCATAATCGATTGTCAGAATTCAGATGGTAAAAAGCTTTGCAAGAAGCTAAAGGTTCAACCACAGCCATTCCTCCTCAAGCATTACCTGTGAGTTTACGACGCTTTCCTTCTTAAGTGATACTTAATTTCACTCTTTCATGCACATCCATCTTTTTGTTCGCGACAATGACCAACTCAGAGAGAGACTTCTCTATCGATCCTCTCTCTTCGGGCATTTCTTTCCTCTTTTTGTTACTGTTTATGACTGTTTTATACAGCAAAGAACAAAATGGGGGTTTTTTTCTGTTGCACTATCCACAGATTTCTTTTGGTCTGATTATCGACTAGCGTGAAATCTGCAAAATAGATGCAGGCACTTCCAGAAATCATTTCTATAGCCATTGACTTTGTAAGCTTGCAACTTGCCGATTTTCTACTTAACCGGCTCTCGTGTACTACTGGGAACAAAAAGTTTTTTTTGACATCGAACATTTTTTTCACCCATACAGAGGTTGTAGTGGGTTGCCACATAAAATTTCAAACCACATAGCAATTTTATATGGATGCCAGAGGATAAAGCTTTTATCATATTATGTGCGATCACAGTTAATCATGTATCGCGTATAAATAGAATGAAATAATTGCACCGATTTTCGATTTGAAAGAAATATTGCACCGCTATGCGCTTTTTAGATTATTTAAAAGATCACTATTTCAGCAATGGCGAATATCACATGAATTATGAGAGGCAGTTGACTGCAAAGAGCATCGTTCGATTCATGAACGATCCGACAGGTGATATCCCGTGGGATGAAGATCCTAGCGCACTTTCTGTAGTGCATATCGGTAGGTTTTTTTTGCACTAAGGCAAAACGTTGATGTTTCTCCCTTTGCCTCTCTGAATTCCCGACTTCCAATTCAACCAAATGAGTTTCGTAGCGCGACAGTCCTGCCCGAAGTTCGGGTGTTGTTTCTATAGTGCTCTCTATGGAGATCCCTTTCGTTGATTAGAAATGGAGGCATCTGTAGTGCGCTATGGAGGTCGTATGAGGTTCAATAACCGATTTAAACTTGTAAGGTGTTGTGGTGATAACGTTGGACAAAAATATTTAATGAAATATATGAACACATGAGACTATAAGTGGACGCAAAAATGTATATGAAATGAGCCGATTATTAGTAATGGCAGTTTATTCTTTTATGATAATATACCGAACGCAGATGGTTTATGAACGTGGAGATATTCCTTCCTCAACAAAAAATGACTGAAATTTATTCAGATAGGAACAATTCTAGAGTGCAGTGAATTGAAAACAGCATTTAATTTATTTATTTTATGGGAAAGATGATGTCGATGAGACGTTTCTGATTAGCTTGAGGTAGACAATTCAAAAATCTCGTAAATATTTTAGGGGTTTTTGAAGTTTTCATTTGAGAGAATTGAGATGCACTTTATGAGTATATTACTTTTGTTGTTGCAGCTGATAGAGCCTCATTTCGGAAATTACTTGCGATGGGTAAACCCACTTTGGTGATGTTCTATGCTCCGTGGTGCGGCCATTGCAAACGACTCAAACCTGAGTATAGGTGAGATATGCTTATATTGCTTCGTTAAACACCACTTGTGCTATCAAAGGGGTGATCCACATTCAGCGCATACCATCCTTTCGCCCATCTCTCTCTTCTGTTGAAGAGAGAAGACTGCGGATGATGGGGGGGGGGGATAGAGGGTGGAGGGGTGACCATGGTGATAGGAATTGATAGAAAAAGATTATATGATTACGAGGATTGATTGCTTTCGAAATTAGTGGAATGCATTTTCAATACTATTTTGGTATGCGTATTGATGACAGGAAATTCATGCTTGCTAAACTCTAATTGTTTATTATTTTTTTACTTTAATAATAATTTTTGTTGAGTGCTGCGGCAAACGAGTTACGAGGTTCATTCATATTGGCTGCCATCGACGCCACACACCACAATAATGAGCACGTGACGAGAGCATTCCAGGTGGAAGCGTTCCCGACGCTTCATTACTTCGAACGGGGTGAACACAAGTTTCGCTATTCAGGCCAGCACTCTAAGGTTAGCTTTCAATTCATCTTCACTTCTTGCTATCTGTAACAGCACCTCTATGGTAGGATGTCATATTGAACTCTTTTATGATATAACCCACAGTTTTCAGGAAGGTATAATAGCATGGTTGAAGAATCCCAGCGAAAAACCAGCAGTACAAGAACCTGGACCAGATGAGTTGCCTTGGTCGGAGGTGCCTTCTGAAGTTGTTCACCTTAGCGATGAGCAATTCGATGAGTTCATCGCGTCTCATGCCAGTGTACTTGTCATGTTTTATGCTCCATGTAAGTGAGTTTTGCTTCAAAGAGTTACTTGAAATTTTGCCTTTACTTAGTAATAGCGGTCGATCATTCAGTGAATCTATTGCATCCATTTATGCACGCATCTAAATTTCAAGGCTTATTTTATGAAGGAGGTTTACCGTTATCCGGCCAAAGGCCAGCATCAAAAATATGCAGCCAGGTCATATAATGCCTCTGCTGTGAAACAATATGGCATGTGGATATTGCTATGCAAACCGTTTTGAGTACCCTTAAATGAGGGGGAGGGAATGCGGAAAGGCTGGTTGTGTAAATACTTTTAATTTTATTCGTTAGATACATTCGTTTTGAGGGTGTGGTCATTGCAAAAAAGCGAAGCCGGAATATGCGGCCGCAGCTGAATTATTGAAGAAAGAAGGCGGTACCGGAGTTTTGGCAGCAGTCGATGCCACAGTGCACAGGTATTCTAGCATGTTTAACAGTGATTTTTTCTTGTTTTTTTTTTGAACGGTACATTTCTTTCCCTGGTTGCCGCTTATTCCCCCCCCCCCCCTCACCTAAAAAACACTCATTTTGCCAGAAATTTGTGGAACTCTTTTCGCTGTAACATCTATTAGCGTTTGGAAAACAAAGGGTATAACATAGCAACCCAAACCTACAAATAGGATTCGGAAAACACCTTAGAAACGCTACTGTAAACGACAATTTTTTTTTTTTGCAGGAAAATCGCTGAGAAAGTCGGCATCGAAGGATATCCAACATTCGCATATTTCAAAGACGGAAAATTCGCATGGAGAATAAACGAACGTACCAAAGATGGATTTTACAATTTCATGAAAAAGTATGTTGCATGCTCGAGCTTTTTCTTTCATGAAATTTGAAAAGAACGTCGTGTTAATACGACTTTCGTACTGAATTCAGCCTATCTAGATTTAGCGGCGACGATTTTAATTCTCCTTTTAATTTCTCCTTCGATAAAGTAACTCTTTCAATTCGGTTAACGTTTTATTGGAACGAGATCACTGATCGCCTCATTGAAGTTGAACTATATTCCTGTTCGGTATGCTGTCTTACTGTAGTCTGAATTCGGGCTTTATGTCTCCCTTTATCCTTTCATCTTTATAAAAGCTCCTTTTATCCCTATTATCTTTCAAGTTTGCTGTTGAGTGTCTATTGTTCGGATGTGATGTCTTAGAGCATTTGGCTATCGCTGATGATGGCCCTTTCAAACATTGATTGTTGAAGAGAGTTTAGTCTCGAAATTATACGTTGATCTGTGTGATAGGATTGCCGGGGATGCACTCAGCCGGTTATGACCGAACTTGCTGCGATGAGTGGTTTGTTCGACTATGAATATATGTCAAAGATTCTTGCCATCTAATGGCTATCAGCCAATTGAGGCCCTATTTATTACTCATAGAGTTTTGATCTACGTCGCTCAAATCTCAATCTGCCCCACCAAAAATTGATTCATCAGGTAAAGAAGTCGTAAATTATGTTCACAAATAGTGAACAACAAAATCAGAACGGAAGGGGAGTGGATGGACGGGGCAGGGCAGCATATCTGAGTGTAATATCATCGAATAGTTTAAATGTTTCCATCATCGAAGTTTTCTTCCCAACTGTAGATGAGAAATTATTGTTGCACTTGACGTCAGTACTGTGGGAAGTATATTCGACTTCCCAACTATCTCTATAATTGATCGTTTGAGATAACCTTCGAAGACGATCTACGATTTCAGTCCTGTTGAACCACCGCCACCTGAGCTCCCTTGGAAAATGCAAGAGGGCAGTGTGCTTCATCTCGATGTTGCAAATTTCAAATCACAACTCAAGAAGAAGAAGGATGCGTTGGTGATGTTTTACGCTCCATGTAAGTCCTGTGTTCGACTTTAGTAGATTTGCTATGACGATGACGACTTTTTCTTACAAGTTAATTATGCTCTTTTAATATTCCTTATTTGAATATGCGTTATTGATGTCTGAAGCAGTCCCAGGTTGGAATCCGATTCCAAGCTGAGAACAGAGACAGACAAAAGGGGGTTATTTGAAATGAAGAAAGGAATCCAGAAGGGAAAAATCAGCACAATAAAAAAAAATCTCGTTCGACGACGTGGTTGTCTTTCGTTGGCCGTGATCGCAACTCTATCCAGGCATTGCGGAGGAGGAGAGAGGGGAAATACGCAGATAAACTAATTTATGAAGAGGAACATCTATCAGTAGGTCATTTGAAAATATTCTTCATATGTGACTATGTTTTTTTTTTTTTGGAATCGGCTGGTGCAGATTTTCGACCATCAAAACGAGAGCAAACGGCAGTTATAATCGAAAGTGGAATCAGCAGTAATCTATTGGCTGCATATTCGTTCCTAGCACTGTTCTGTTTATCGCTTTAATGCTTTAAAAAAAAAAAAATTCTTTAGAAGTAAGAAATCGTGATATTTTAACCAAATTTCATCATGCAAAAGTTATAATTACATAGTGCAGACGATCGGTGAAGTGCTAATATAACTTCAATTTCTGCAACATTTTTCACGAACGTTTTCAGCATTCAGAGACATTCATAGCTGCTTTCAAGTAAGCAGTCTCAAATTTCTGTTGTTGATTAGCGTATGCATGCAGATGATTCACCTTTAGAGTACGTTTGCGTGCTAAGGTATCTATGAATTATTGCTTCAGAGGCGCTCTTCTGGAATAGTAATTAATGGACATACATGCTAACTTTCGAAGCTTACTTATTATCTGCATTTTCGGTCAGACTTGCTCTTACTTCTGCCATTTTGTTTTAAAAATGCACTTCGCAATTCCATTTTAAGCGTATTTATTTCTATATGAATTCGCACGATTCGGTAGCTTCTCAAAACCTCTTTTGTTGGATCGTTGTTGCAAATAAAAATGTTCCTTTAGGGTGTCAATTTTGTCAGAGGGCAAAACCGTTTTTCTCGGAAGCGGCCCGTCAATTAGCTGGTGAGAGTCGTATCGTTTTTGCGGCTATCGACTGCACATCGGAGATATCATTGTGCCGTGAATATGACGTTCAGGTATTCGATGTTTTGTTTTTTATTGCTTTTATACCGATAGCTGATTAGTGATTCCATATATCCCAGGATCAGATGCTTTCTCAACGATCGAATCTTGCAATTGCCATCTTAGCTTGTTTATTGTAGCATTATAGGTTCCGACCTGAGCTTATTGTTGACAAAAGTCATTTCATCTCATCCTATAAGAGGAAGTAGTATGGCTGATCTATCGCCCGAAGTTGCTTCGTTCTCCCTCTCTCTTTCTCACTCATTCTTCTTAATCAGAAAGTCAGCAGCTATTTCCAAGACAGAGGGGATGTGCCCCAATCGGGTGCTAAAGAAGCATAAGAAACAGTTGAAAATTTCAAAGGATTTGGGAAAAAACCACTCAAAAACTTGCAACTTCCGATGACTTTTCTAATTGACCTGCAAATTGCTAAAGATCATCGTTGCCGGCTTACGGAAGTGAGACAGTTGCTAAATGTTTTTGGTTTTATGTTTCATCCTCCTTGTGGGAAGCGGTTCCTGGCAGTCAGTGTGTCGCAAATTTTGGCCAAAGTGATGAGTTTCAGGGTTTGTCGGGAATGTGAAGGAGGTAAGATTGAATGCCGTTTGAAGGTAGTGGGCTAGTTCACTTCAAATTGAGAGGTTCTGTTATAGGGCTATCCCACTATTATTTATCTATCCTATGGTAAGAATCGAGTTGACTATGTCGGTGCACATGATACGCAATCGTTTATGGACTTTGTGAAACAGGCCGGACAAAAGGATGGGTAAGGCATTGTTGCTTGTTTCTTTATTTGTTCTTTTTTCATCATAAAGGTGAATTTATACGTGAGGATTATTGGAAAGAAGAAAACATTCACCGAATATGAGACATTAACTATTGTTTAACTTCTGGTTGTTTTGGAATGATAAAATGTTAACAATAGCATTGATGGTGAACTTTAAGTTTTTAAACCGTAATTGAGCAAGAGGGATACCTCAAATAGTGCTCTAGACTCATAATTTATGGTGATAATTTTGCAAAGTGCTTCTATTCATTGAGGGAAGGAAATCTCTACATTATTCGATACCCTAAACGCATCGCAAATAGCCAACTAAGCTTTATATCGTATCTTGAAGGTCATATTTTAATGTAACTTCGTTCTTTAATCTGTTGTATCACATACAATTTGTTTTCATGGATATTTTATTATCGCAGTTTTATGGGTGCTTCCAATAAATTGAGCCTCTAAAATGATCATAAAAGCAACACTATAGGCAGGTCTTTGAATGCTTGAAGCATACTTCGTTTATTTCCGTTCGTGGGTTTTTTTTTCTTTCAGTTATACATCAGTATATACTAGGCCATTATGGAAAAGATTTTCATATTTTCGTGGTCAAATTTTGCATTTTAGAGAATCGTCACCTGACTCAGGGGTATCCTTTGTGGATGCTGTAAAAGTGCTATCGAAAGGAAACCTCGATGACTATACCTCTTCTGGCGAATCGATCGTTATGTTTTTTAAACCATGTAGGTTGCCTTTTCGAAATTTTATTACCCATTTACTCAGTCATAATATTCATGACAATTTTCTCATCAAAAATGACTCATTATCTTATTAGTATCAATATTATTTATTTCATAGGTTGGCGTCCCATTTAATGACAATTGTTTTGCAAGTCTCTGCTTTCCCATTCGTGACCCCTGCATTATGTTTTCACTCGATGCCTTGTTACATCGCAACCTCTCGTTTTATTCTTTTCTTACATACCAATTATTTACTTCTTTCGTCGAAAATCTCATTTTCTTTTCATCTACGAAATAGACGAACCCCCGTTCCTGGGCAACGCAGGAATTTCTTTACCTACATCTGGGAAATACTTCCCTTCCCAAGGCAATTGCAATAAGTGGAACACGTAAATGGGGAGGTTTATAGGAAAGGTGATCTGTTTTGGTGTCAAAAAACGATCGTTGTTCTAAATGCGAATTGTCCGTTGACAAATATGAGGTTCCCGTTGATGCACATTCAGTTTATCTACATTGCTGAAAATATGGAATGCACTTTCGGTTTCCTTCCTCTGAAGTAAATGAAGCGGCGACAAAACATACATTAGAGCACTCTGTTGGAAGAACCCCTCTTCTTACGCCTGCCCATATCAGTTGTCTTGAAAATATTTTCCTTTGTGCTATCTGTAATAAATGGTTCGTTGCACCAATAAGGTGTTTTAGGATTGCTCGTTTTTAACAGTAACATTGAAGAAAAACTTCCTTATTGGAGATAAGAACCCTCATAACAAAGCATATAATCTCGGTACAATGCTTAACAGTGCTGGAAATGAGAGGGAGGGGTGGGGGGATGGGGGGATGGGGTTGAGAGGAGCGAAGATGTCGAAATGAACCGAATTAATATTTTTGGTAGTTTCTATGAATAACCAAATTGAGGTTATTTCAGCGTGCAAAGAATGTGAAAATGCGAAATCCGCATTCAATGCAGCTGCAGAAAACGTGAAAAATGGCAATTTTATTGCGGTTGATTGCACTCAAAATGAAGGTTTATTTTTTATTTTTTCATTCAAATTCATCGATTTTAGCAATTTCTAAGTTTCATTCTATACTTAACTAAATGATCTATTAAGTGAAATATTTATAGTTAGCACAACAATTCGATCACTAAGTGATATTTGAATTTTTGTAATGGTTGAGAGAGGTAGTAATTTCGGTGATATTGAATTCAGTTATTCATAAAACATCAAGGGAGGATATGAAAATTACAAGTTTCAAACGCTAGTTTGCAACTTATGGATGGTCTTTACATAACACCAGATGCTCCTAGTTCGTGGTTGGATTGGCACGTTGATGATTCACTTTAAAGACCCAAAAATTTGAAAATTATGAGCTTGCTATGATTGTTGTGTGAGTGAAAGCTTATTCGGTGAATGTTTGGGGCGAAAGAATACACTTCAGCATCAAAGAACCTTACTTGTTCTGAAAAAAAATCTTCCACAGGTATGAATTTACTTTATTTGCATGAATGGACGCTTTCGGACTCAAATATTTGGTGATGTTTGGGGGGATATTTTTCTGTTTGAGGGGCTATATTTTAGCGATGCTGGAGGAAAGATAAGTTAGTGTAATTGAAAATATTCAAGACTTGTTTTGAAAAATCATTGTGCACATTTGTACAGCAATAATGTAGCATCATATTATACTATTTTTTTAGTGATGGTTTTTTTCTAAAGGAAAGCGGAAGCTCATTGTTTATAGCATTTAGGAGAGAGGATTCAACTGAAAGGGATTTGCACACATACTCAAGCAACGAACTGTTTACAATTACAGTGCACTGCAAGCGATCCACTTTTTTAATGAAGAGACAAGGTAATTAATTAAGAAAATAATTTCAGGTTTATGCGAGGAACTTCACGTCGAGAAGTACCCGACTTTTAAGTTTTTTACTGAAGGTAAGGTACACGACTACGTTGGGGAACGAACCTCTGCTGATTTCATCAATGCGTTTATGCGAACGAAACCAGTCGAGCATACCGAACTTTAGCTATGCGAACCCATTCCACTTCGAACAGATTGCTATACTTCTGTAAGGGGAGAGCATTGTTTGTTTGTGTACTCATCTTTAGATGTCTTACTATTTTTATCTTACGCAAAATGCAGTCTTGTTGATATAATTAATGATCTTTGATTAATAGGATTTATTAAAACGGGTCCCTTCTGGGACAGCTAGCTAATATTGTGGCCGATAAGAGTACTATCTGAATGTGATAGGATTTCTCAGAGGAAAAGAAACCCCGTAAGACCAACGCAATTCGTTGCGAGAGGATTCTATCAGAGAGGGTATTGGATGTTCGGATGTTTCATACAATTGTTTGTGATGGTTCAAAAAACCACCATATATATAATAAAGTTATTTTTAACGATTCGAAAGAAAATCGAATACAGTTAATCATTTTTCTATTGTGATTTAATGACGCATTTACGGTTTGTTCTTAAGTGCCTTCTTGAATGCATTTTAGGCCCATTATGAAGGGCGTATCATGCTGCTATATGCATTGCCATGCATCGTTTATTTTTTATTTATTTATTTATTTATTTTTGTTTGTTTAACTTACCTGTTGTAACGTCCTGAATTTGTGTGCTAAATTCATATTCAATACTCGGGTGTACATTACAGACCTGATATTCCGGCAGTGTTGAAAAATTAGGGCTCCTAAAGCAGAATATGATCGATTTGTGGTGCCACTGTCCAAATACTTCAATGCTGCTGTTATTTTCGGTTTCTGCGTCTACGTTTCTCAATAAGATGCTTTAAGTGATGCTATAAAAGTTGCCAATATACCAAGAGGACGTTTTTATGCGGGATATGTTCCTCATGGATTGTGCAGTAGTCATCGGTATCCTAAAATAAAGTTCCTTCATTGCAGTGTTCTGTTGTGTATATAATAACGTGAGTCGATATTTTTATACTAATACAAAGTTTGGTGTTTTAATTAACTCTTCCATAAAGCCTCATCACCGACAGCGTTGTGTCCTGTACTTTATTTGTCTTCGGGGGATTTAGTGACTCTTATATGTAGGAAAATGATACCCACGAGAGGTATTATCATGTTTTTTTCGGTACATGCTACATTAAGGGGTAGTAGGAGTTGCGAGGGATGCTATTGAGCGTAAAGAAGGCAAAAAAGATGGGGCTTATTCGCCAAGTGCGGTATATGGTAAAAAGGCTCCAATTCCAGGAAGGGAAGGAAATGAGGTGGGATGGGAAGTAATCAGAATTCCGCATATTTCACAAGTAGTGTGCAGGAAACTCGTTCCGTATATGCGCTTCTTTCTTTCGCACTAGCTAGAAATGTCTGGATGATCGGAAGGAAATGGGTATCGCAAATGAGCTGTGGATGCTTGACTACACGTACGAGTATGCGCTAGCTTTAGGTCGAGATATGACGAAGTGAAGAGGGAGGATGAATTCTTCTAGAACAATGCTTGTTCGTTAGTGCCAGCTGAGAGATAGTGTCAGTAGTGAGTGTATGTGTGTCAATATATGCGACAAATTTTAAGTTCTAACTTTTCTTTCGATGTCTTTTGATGACTCAAAGTGAATGCGATGAACGGGAAGCGTCCGGAATATGCGGAATAAACTGGGTTTTTTCGTTGTTTTTTTTTGGAACTTGAAATAGGAAGCATTTTTTTCTGAGCTAGAGTGCTTGTTTTGTTAGGGCACTTCAAATGTCTCAGGGAGCAATAACTCGAATGTATCCCACTTGAAAATACCTATGGATTACAGCAAGTTATAGTGCCTGCACTTTGACAACGGGATATTATCAGTGAGTAGTGGCTACTCAAAGTTCATTTGGAATGACCACCAGTCCAATCCTGACTCTAGCGCGACCGGGTGTTGGCACTCAAAAGATTTAATCTCAAGTACCGCACAGACATCAAAAGGACCTTGGGGGGAGGGGGATAGCGGAAAGGTAGCAGTCCACTGAGGTTCAGTGACGGTTTTGAAACGGAGGTTTCAGAAAGCGCATTAAAAGTCCACAATAGCAACACGCATATGATATGATGTGTGTGCGTGTGTGAACCAAACGGAAGAGGATGGAAATGTCAGCAAAGGATTTTAAATCCATTTGATTTCGAGGTCTGTCATCAATAACGATGGATGTAGCTTATATAGCATGCCTTAAAATACTGATAATACCTGATGTAGCAAGGCAAAGCTCCGAAGTTGAGGCTTCTGCATGCCCTGTAAAGGTCGAATGCGGCAAATAGTCAATCGTTTCCATATTCAACCTTTACTTGAAATATGACAGTTTATTTGTGGACGAGAGTAGAGAGAGGGGTGGCAGTTCAACCTCCTCCAGTGTTTTTTCAATCAGTCAGTGGGGGAATAGGGGGAGGGGGTGGGGAATTACTTTTGATGTGTTCATCATCTTTTCTCATCCCCTTCAATTAGTTGCGTTTTTGATGCTTTAATATCTCGGCTTCATGCTTCATTTTGTGTTTATTTTGTGCTATTTGAAAGAGTTCATTGTCCATGCCACCCCATGCATGGACACATCTTGCAGATGGCACTCTATTATATCATGCCCAGAGGCTATCGGGGATTGAGCACCGAGGAAGTGATCTCTTGCATTACCAACATCCTTCAATATAACATCCCATCCTGTAGAGTGCCATAGTTAGGAAACTTCGTTGCTTCTTTTCAAAGAAATATAGTAGATTTATAGTTGGAGCAGCCTTAGCATAACTCATCACTTTCTGCATTTTGTTCATCGCTTGTTGTGATCAGCCTTTGCTTTCTGGAACCCGATGTTCTTTATGCAAATGCTATAGATGGTTCGAAAAATATGTTTGATGTTGGCCCAAGTTCACGCAAAAGGGGAATCTGTGGCTCGGCTACAAGAGTGGGGAATCCGTAGTCCTTAGGCAATGAGAGTAGAGAATCCGTGAACCCGTAATGCAGGCACTAACTGGACACTTCCCAGACGTGTGTGATAGGAAATAACGATTTCTTGGTTGTGTTAGGGTCACGGACCCAACCCTCGTGTTCAAGCCGCCACTTCACGGCCGATCCATAAATTACCCTATTTGTTGCGTGACCACAGCGCCACTCTGTAGCTGAGCCATGGATTCCCGATCGTTCATTAGATTCTTACGGATGAATAGTTGAGTGCAGAGCGGTTAATTCACGTGCCTTCAGAAGTCTCTGCAGTCTGTGTGGACGTTGATTCTTGCATCGATGCAGTGCTCGTCATCGAATGAATTCTTTGTGGCGCCAACTTCCTCGCAGCCATCCGGTTGGTGAATTGCTTTACATCATCTCGAATATTGGCCCAATATGATAAAGACAGTTGGCGCTAATTGTTACTTCCCTTCCCTGATGGCCTTCAAATTAAGGGAGAGAAGAAGATCGTGATATTCGTAGCAATCTCACTTCGCGATTGAGGCCAGGAAAGTGACGATTCACTTGTAAAATATCGTCGAAATTGCGTAGGCGAGGGGCGGAGGGGGAGGAAGGAGATTAAAAAAAAACTGCAGGGGGTATGTGCAGTTGAAATTTCAAGGAGTCGCTTAAGAGGGGTTTCTCTTTGTTCTTTTACAAGTAGGCTGTCTGTCGCCTGAACTTTCATGTCACAGGTATCAGAATATCCGTTTATTGTTCTTCCGGAATTATTAACTCATATTTCATTTTCCCTTTCAAAAATTTTTTAAATCATGAAGTTGCATTTTCTTTAATGCATTGAATTGTGCATGTATTTATAGCCGAATATCGCTTGCGTTTATTTGCTTATCTCACATCGTTTTGCGTTTCTATAATATCTGATTGATTGATTGATGAAATGTGTATTAACTAAAATAAGACACAAAATTGAAGTTGATTTAACCGTGTGTCATTACTAACTTTTCTATCGTATTGTTCTTCTTCCTCTATATAGTCAATTTATCTGCTTGTCGTATTTCGCGAATATAATTGCAGTAGTTTTCGTGTTGAAATTGAAGCGAGAAGGAGGGCAAACTTATAGATGAGTGTCTTCACATTGTCGTTATAGTCTTTCACGAATATCGATCATAACCAGGAATATGTATTCAAGCAGTCCTTAGAAATTTTCTCTATGCTGATTCAGCGAATTCGATATGAAGAGTTAATTCCTCTTATGGATTGACTCTAGATGATCGATTCATTCTTGTTCGGCAATATTTGAACTTTACCTTTAATGTGCACATCTTTGACAAAGCATGGCTATAGTGAGGTGTTGATTCGATTGCTTCACTTTCCAGGTGAGTCGAATTCATCCTCATTGCTTGCTGCTGTTCTGTCCACCACATCGAGTGCCGTCGCACCCAGCTCCGTTACACAACAGGTTTCTATTTGAATAGCGCACCCACCATCTAATGATTTCTTAGGTTTTTTTTTTAAGTATAATAGTCGATCATTTGAGATCGAATATTAGATTTTGTTGGGATGATAGAAATTTTTAAGTAGAATAATATATAAGAAGGTCTACTTTACCGATTTTTTTCCCATTTTCTTCTTACTTTTGGTTTTATTTCAATTAAAATACGACAGTACAAGCGTTTATCCTGACTGATGATCGTTGATGATACTGTTAACGGTGCATTTTATTATGAATAATGTGCAACGAATAGTGAGGAGGCACTGAGTAAAAACGTTCACCATTCGCAAACTATAAAGTAGTAGGTAATTTTAAGGCGAATGGTACTTGGTGACATATATCCCCGTCACTGAAGAACGTTCTTTTCTGGAGCATTTAGTGGAGGGGTCGAGGAAAAGGAGGGATGAGCGATTCCTTTCCCCGCGATTTAGTAATTTCATTGTTCTCTATATTTCTAACTCTGTCACTGAAATTTCAAACAATTTATTCTCGATTGGGAAGCGATTTAGGATTAAAATGGGATATTTAAGGTGTCTCGAAGTGAGGTCTCACAGGGATCAGCCTCTCAATACGAGCATGTGACTGTGATGACGCATCTGCAACAACCCACTAAACCTGACACTCGTACGCAGTGTGCTGTCCGCTGTTCGCTTGGTACGCTACGTTAACGCATTGCTAATTTCAACGTATCGCATCTGTTATCGTTGTAGTAATTCATTTTCACATCAATAAGTGATATTTAAAGATGCACTTAGAGTGCTCATACCCAAACCATTGAAATTAGTCTTATCTGCTTTTATAACTACGTTCACTATGATCGTTCGGAAATGCAATAGTACCAAAACTTGTCTCAGGTTATTCTGGGGTGATGTGATTGTTGCATCTGAGTTATTCGACGATGCGGCAGTATGCTTCTATAGTTGCTTAGACACTGACAATAAGGTGAACTGGGTAAATAAATGCAGGTATATATAGGGTTGTAGCGTTACGTGATGTTGGCAGTATTAGTTGGCTATTCACTCGTTTCTTTACTGTTCGATTTTTAGTGGTTTGGCACCCAGCTTTTTATGCTTATGCATGGTGTGATCTCTGATGCATCTACAGCATTAAATGGCAATTTTCATTGACGAGAGCATTCATCTCGGATAAGCGTTGTTTTTGTTGATTATGTAGTAGATAAGTGTTACTCAATTTCTTGATTCGATGGAATACTGCATGCTTGAGAATCAGCCCTATATAATCCGCATCGTTTGTTCGTTTTGTTTGAGTATGCTGTGCTTTTTATGGATAAATGTATTTGTTGTAAAGCGCATTATGATGATGGGGATGAATTTTGCAGAGGCATCGACCAGTTCATATGCAGAGAGTGCCCCCGCGATGGGTGCATTACACGTACATGCCCCATCTGCAATCACCCAACAGGTTGGCGATTTTGTTCGAAATGCTGTTTATTTGTTTGGCCATTTTAATTCGCAATGATTCTATTCTTAAAGGCGAAAGACTTTGCACTTATTGTTTTGGCAGCATCAAATTTGGTTTCATTAGCGAATCCTTAGTCGGCGATGATTGTTAGGAAGATTCATACAAATTGATGCTTAAATGGTGATTGGCTTTTAATGCTTTTATATAATTATGTAAGTAGTCACGTTTTAACACAGGCGTTGATATCTTAAGTGCTTTCCGCCTCGCATTTTGTTCATCCACTGCATACTTTAGATATGAATGGAGTAGACACTTTGGCATTGTTGTACAAGTCGATTTGCATCATCACATCTTACCAATGAAGAGTTCTGCCGTCTAGAATCGTTGAAACTTTTGTTTTTGAAGGATGGGAATTTGGTCGTGGAATTTTCCTTATGTGTTTATCCCTCTAGGCCCTCTGGTATATCCGATTTTCTGAATTGTTACATCTTTGCCAGATTTTGTTGAGGCATATTTTGAGGACTTCTTAAAGGGCAAAAACTTTGTCCTCTCCACCTAAAGAAGGGACCGCCGTCAAGACCTCAAATTTCAAAAATGACCTATTCAATATTTCCTGGTTGGAAACCAACATTAATGAAGTTTGGCGGTGATCTGACCGTTACTTAGGGTAGGCAATTGCTAACAAAACGGCGTAGGGGCCCCGCTGGGGACAAATATTTGAGGTGATAAGCGGTTGTTTTTCTAGGTACAACTGTCTGTGCCTGCTATCGCGGCTTCTTCTCTGCCGAATCCTTCATTCCGTGTTGTCACTCATCGTGCGCCATCTTATCGAAGTGGTGTTTCTCGTGCACATAAAACGTAATGTTTATTCACTGGGTTCTTGCTTTCTGCTTTTTCACTTTCAAGCACTTCTTAATGCCAACATTAGACTTCTTTTCATGTTATGTGGGCAAGTGTATCATGTTTGCAGCAGCCTAAACCTTGAGCTAACTATATTTTAGAGCAATACGATGTTGATTTACCTTCCAATTATTTATTTTACTTCCCCACTCATTTGCATTGAATGTTAGATCGTCCGCAGTTGCACGGTGGACTAATTACTGAGAACAAAGAAATTGAAAAACGCAAGCAAATGGGGGAAGGGGGAGGGAATTGAAAGAGAGCGAGAAGGAATTTATAACTGTAAGAAATGAATTTGTATTTAAAAGACGAGTTTTGATTTGGTATATGTATTTGTTATTTCACTGTTCCTCATTGGATCGTTGACCATTCTTTAATTCACATCAATCAGTGACTTGTAAATGATACAGATGTAGTGTTCGAATGGGTTACCCGAATGGATGGGTTGTAAATTGCCACATACAACAAATATACTCTTGAGGTGTATCTCTAGGAATATAAGGGGATCGATTTTTGAAGCAAATGCATGAGACGATTGCTTTTAAGGTCGCTTTCGACAATGTTGCCAATGATGGGACGTGGTAGTGCGAAGCAGCTCGCGAATATGGCCGTAATAGGAGACGATGGACCGACAGTACGTCAGCACCTACAGCAACAGCAACAGAAAGCCAAGTTGCAGCAGCAGCTCGCATTACAAGCAAAGCATGACGCTCAGCAGACACCCGGCTGCGATCAGCCACACAATGTTATAGTTAATTTCTTTAATGCTTTTATTGGAACACTCACAGAGTACTGCATAGGCTAATTTTAAGCGATGGAAGTGGGGTTGACTCAAAATGTTCAAATAACCTACCTCACATTAAAACGTTATAGAGATCTCTTATCCTCGATCCTCTTTTTTTTTACGTCAGTATCCTCGATCCGCTTACCTTTTTTTCTTTGAAACGTTCAGCGTTATCATGGAACAGCTTCAGAAATGCTGCTTGACCCCATGCCCTTTGTTTCTTCCGTTTCTTTCGGCTACTGCCATCTTCGAAAGTGTTTTCCACCTCGTAATGCTTACTCAAACTCGGCTCGCATATTACACCCTTCGTTATATCATTTTTTTCTCTCAAAATGGTTTTCATTCGTTCCATTCATCAGCTCAGAATGAAATATAAAATATGGTTTTTGTGTTGTCACGTCTAGTTATGTTCAAGCTTGTGGGTTTGGCGGTAATGTATGGCAGTAAAATTTCTGCAATTGCCATGGGGACCCAAAACTACGATAGTAGCGCTTTCAGTTCCACTTAATAGAGATGTAACACTTTTGTCTCAGACATGTGCACATATGACTTCTATTATCATCTGTGGATTCCTCAGAGAATTGAGTTCTGCACTGTTTATGGATAATTTGCGTGCAGGTGCACTAAGTTTTTCGCTCATTAGGAATTGTTTGGCAGCTCAAGGCCAGGGCAATATTGCGAAGCGTTGAATAGCCTAGTGCAGTGTTTTTTTTTTTTTTTTTTGCGTTGATTGGCCTTCTGATCCGATTCTTTGTAGTCGAGTGCTTCAAATACCCGTCCATCATATGGGCATTATTTACGTTCGGTGCATTTTCCAAGATTTTGTTTGCACCTCTGCACCAGATATTATTTGCACCTCGGTAGCTGCTTGCGTTGATCGCCTTGATAGAATCTGGCTACCAAACGAGCTTTGGTTTTTTGCGTTTTTTTTTTTTGAATGAGATCAAAATATTTTATCATGCGATGCCAAGAGCAGTATTTCATATGTTTTTATTCGTAGCATTGCATGGCTAAATTTTTCGAGTCAGAAACCGAAATATTTTTGTCTATTATATTATAGAGCGAAGCTAATGAGGTATCACAATCGGTCATTTTACGTGATACGGTCATGTCTACGACTCGAACAAAAACAACCGGAGGTTTGAGTGGTGTTCAGCGGCCGTATGTTCCTCGATTATCGACAGCCGAACGACAAAGAGCTGCAGCTGAAGCAGTGAGGCAATTGCAATTACAAGACAACAGTGAGTCCGGTACCGTCATATGCTCATCTTTCAGCTTGCTTTCTATTTTCCAAAAGCACATCTGGACGGTATTTTAAACCAGACCGAGGTTACTTCGAGCAGTTGTTCACTGTTGGTCCCGTTCTCAATGAGCAGACTGTTGCGCAATTTGTGGACGATCTGTTCGCTAGCAGTATATGCATTTATTTGGAGTGCAGACATAATAGAAATCATAAAGCTGAAACTGTGAACAAATCATAAGTCATGAATCGCAAACATATCTTTCGTTCGACACTCTTCGCTTTTATAACGCTCATCTCACAGTGTTGAACTATATGTGGCATCATGTGTTAAACGGTTGAATAGAAAGACCAAAAAGGTTTGTATATGCATTATGTTGGTGTGATATTGCATCACTGAATATCTAGTATAATGTAATCAGTTGTTTTAAGCACAACGATTGCAACGCAGTCAATCGCAGCCGACGAATGTGTTAAACACGTTGGGTTCGTTCCAGACGTCATCGTCTAACGTTACACCGACATTTATGCAAACTACGATGCAGCAGCGTATGCCACTACAGGTTGTTCTTTGCAAGTCTAACAAGTTTTAGAGATGCTCAGTGAATTCGAGTGAAGGGATTCTAGCGATGTATAATGCTATGTCCAATGATGCTAAAAGCTGCATTCCCATCAAATCTGATAGTAGTAGATGGTTATATTATTGCTCATTGTTGTTTCTTCACGTTTGCTCAGAATTGCTGCCTAGAATTTTGGTGTTAAGAAGAATTCAATAATAAGGTTGCATTTTCTTGTATAATATTTTTATGAGCGAAGGAAGTTCAGATTTCTCAAGCGGAACAGCGAACGGATCCATTGCCGACCACTGTGAACGACACACAAAACAGAGCGCTTTTACCTGCGAAAAGGACACTTTTAAGGAAGAGGTCTGCCTATGAGAAACTAATTTTGCTTCTTCTCGTTGTCTTTTATGCTCACTGCTTAGAAGTAAGGATAAATATGTAGCAGTGCTAATTCACTACTTCCTAGAAAATGGGATTTTTAAATTTCCCATTAAAGGGCTAGAGGAAAGGTGTATGTTAGGTTTTGTTTTTATTTTTAAGCTTTTGATTAAAGCAGCTGAATTGATTGTATATTATGCATCATGAAATGTTATGATATTCCACCTTATTTTTGAGGAATTTTACTGCATGGTTTGCAGATAGTCTATACAAAATGAGTTACTGAACTAGCACTTCTAAGAATCTGTCGCTGAAAGAAACAGGGAACAAGTCATTGAAAAGTGTATATTTGAGAAAATGACTTGGCCTTCGTAATTCACAAATGATTAACAGATTAGCCACATTTATTGGTAATTCTTTGCACTCTTTGAATTTTATATTTATCTTCTTGCTAGTCTAATTTTATAAAATACTTCTTTACTATTGGCTGAAAGTAGTTTCGATAAGTCAACTGATTCATTTCGATTCCTTCGCAAAGAGACCGATTTCTTGATGGTATATATAAGTAAGAAACTTATATTGTTGGTATCAAAACTGTGGTGGTGTCATATTTGTTCCGGGATTAGTAAAAGTGCAATGAGTAGTCAGATTTTATTCGCCCTTATTTCACTTATCGTTGTTGCATCTTTGAAGCAGGTAAAGTGTTGATTGTGCTTTTGCGACAGCTCGCTTAGTCAGGTTGCTAGTGCAGGACATGCTCTATCATTCGTTACGAGTGTATATACGCATTTCAGTGCTGCTATAGAGAGGTGCAGGTTACCTATCAGACTTCAATGTCACCTTGAACTTCTATAATAAATAGATTTTAGTTCTAGGTCGCAGCATCCGGTTTCGCAAGTTCACGTTACGATGTTAAGCTCAGCACCCAATCAGCCTCTAGCTGCCACTCAACAGATGGTTGGCGACAGTGAGCGTCCCTTTCCCCTGCAAGCATCTGACGGTGCAATGCCTGAGGTCTCCGTTAAAGTTGTTTTTCCCTATGCATGACAAAATGAGCAGCTGAATTTCGATAATTTTTTATGCTCGCTCCGCGCATCAATGCGCTTTTTTAAGTAGCAAAGATGATAGATATAGCTAGCAGTTCATCTATTTCTTCTATTCGAAGGTCGTTGGTCTGTTTGCTAGTGACATGGAGTATGCGTTGGTCTTTCCACATTAATGCGCTAAGGTGACACAGATGTAGCTAGCAGAGTATATAAATCTATTCGAAGCGTTTTGGTCTGTGCTTTTATTCCGCATCAAAGAGGTGAACGTTTGTTGTTGAAAACCTTTGACATGTCGTTTTCGATGAAAGGTTTAATAATTGAATCCCTTTTGTCGGTTCATTTTTTCAGATGCAATAGTTGTCGGCGACAAATACCACCTTCGTTTCTCCCTTTCTACTTCTTAGTCATAGGCTTTTTGCGTTCTGAACTTTCCTGCTTATATCTTATCAGTTTCTAAATTTAAACTCGCAAAGTTTAATTATTTTAACAGCTAATGTTAAATTGGGTACGTTCCCCCATCAGTCCTTTCTTCTACTAATTTAGGACAATCTGTCATGCATAGAAGGAAATTTTTCTTACTTTGCATATGACTTTGTACCAGTTATCTACTTTTAAGGTTTCCGGTCAGCGTATCCCACAGGACGGAATACATTCGACACCAGAGGTTCAATCGCAGTTCTTGGCTCAGCCACCTCGACAACAGGCTATATCACCTCAGCACTTTTCGCAGGTTGAATTTTGATAGTCGACCCAATTTTCTTCTTGGATAACGTTGATGATTGCCGGCTAGCTGGTCATACTATTATCATTAAGCGGATTTTTCATTTGAATGAATTAAACATGATTTGTATCGAATATTTGAATGGCGTTCCTTCTGAGTGTGAGCTGTTCTGCTTTTTTTTTCGTATCCGCCCGCTAGCCTCTTTTCACCGAGATGACTCTTGAACGTTAATATTATATTGCATTAGGCGACGGAAGGTCCTGAGCCCGATTTGGTGGAGCAACAGAAGCAGCAGGGTGGACTTGTGCGTAGGCCACAAAAGGCACTTGTCGTGTCCAATGCGGGTTCGAGCACGGTTGTCACCGAGCGACACGGTTCTTCAGTTGTCGTCACTCATCAGAAACCAGTAGCACCTGTCGCCGGTCACTTTGTGCATCCTCACACGTTGCAGTCAGGCTCGTCTTTTCTTGTTTTTTGCGCCTTGTAAATTCATGGCTTTGTAGGTTTTCGATTCAATCAGCTTCCCTTAGTACATTTTCTTTTGCTTACTTTTTAAATACCTCAGATAGGCTGCTTTTAAATATATATCTCGGCGCAAAGGAAGTTCAGAAGTGAGAAATTCGGTTATAGTTTTTGTATCAGAAGTTGTTTCTAACCTCGAAAGGGGCTATTCGGATGTGCTGCTGCATTCCTTTCTTTTCCTTATTGCAGTTGGCAATACCAGCTCAACAAAGGAGTGCAAACAAAAAGTTGTTTTGATGGCGATGGCGCCATATAAATTCTGTGTAGGACGTCATTGAGTTTCCTGTAGTCTTTCAGTTAAAAACACTCTACTTGCAAGGATTTTTACAATTAAACATTGTTTTCAGCCGAAATTATTATTGTCAATTTAACAAAAATTGCTTGAAACCATGTGTACCTTAATAGGTTGATGTAAATATTTGAAATGCTCTGAAAGAGATGCGTCGTAATGGAAATATATATTCTGTTTAGGTATTTGTACCCAAACAATGGGGAGCACAGCACTGCGTCAACGTATTGCCAGGTTGCCACCTCACGTATTGCGACAGAAACAGGAAGAGCAGATGTATCTACGCAAGAGCTACTTTTTGAAGAGGACCATCAAAGCCCTTGTTTTTGTATGTCAATTTTGATTTGATTTCCCATCTCAATAAGGAATTCCGTTTCATTTGCATATCTTCGCATAGATTCATTCTCCTTTGAAGCGCTAAGTGCAGCCACGTTTCAGTGGGTGAATCTAGTCGTTATGAATTGACCTTTTTAAAAACTTTTCGATGCTTGTATGCTTCACTGATATGCTTTCCACAGTTACGTTACTCAGCGATTGATTTTGCCAGCATAGAGGTTTATCGGCCATTTCAGAGGGAAATGCTTTTAGTGCTGTTTGTGAAAATGTGAAGAATATTCTAGTAAAATTCTTCGTTAAAACGTATAAAGATTAGTTGGAGAGTCTCGATGTTTATATTGTTTAGTGTAAATTTCTCACTTATAATTCGCTACCACAAGTTGTTACATAAATATTTCCATTAGTGTGAAAGAATTTGATAAGTAACAAAGTATGTTTGCGCCTCTCCCTTCATTTCTATTGGCTTTTGCGTTGGAGGATTGCAACCGTATGAACACCACCAATGCCAAAGATATGAATTGTGATGGGTGTAATTGATGTTGTAGGATAACTTCTTTCCATATTTCACACTGATAAAGCAATTTTTATAGAATTTAGTAAATGGATGTTTAAGATTAAAATAACTAGCATTCATTTTACATTCGTCTATTTTTCATTTTGCAGCGATCAATTCACAAAAATGAGTCTTTCGTAGAAATAATATGCGAACGCTGAGACTGTTAATTAGAGCATAATGGGATTTTTTTCGTATCTATTATCTGTTGGTAATCTTTGAAGGAGGTTGATTAGAAGAGGAAAATACAAATATGCGCCTCATTTATGCTCGTTTAACATACTTTTGCATTTTTCTTTATGCTTGTGCAATTGGTTGGCTTGCTGAAGCGGATTATAAGAGAACATATCATGCGAATTTCAGTCACATATTTCTAGTTTAATGAAGTGATTTTGCTATTCTATCATTTTTTTCGGATGTAAAATCAACAAAGGTACTTGCTCGCAGTAGGTATTTTCTAAAGTTTTCCGAGTGGTGGGGAGGGGTGTTGTTGGCGATTCATGGTGCGTAACGTTGACATTATAGGCCTTACCACTTTTGAGTTAGGAATTGCAATTATTCTTCGCTAGTTGGTTTAGTTATTGCTCATCTTCGATTCACTGCAATTTCAAATCTAAGTTATTTTCGTTGTCAGTTGATGCGGCTTAGCACAGTTCGCCAATGAACAGCGCCTTTCTTGTTTTACTTATCGCATAGGGTTTATGCTATTTATATACGAACGAATCAATTGATTGCGTTCTCTTGAAATTGAGTTGCCCACCGGCGTTAGCATCGTAGCAATACTTCGATCAGTGAGTATGACAGAATGAACAGTCGGTTTCTAGGTGGTAGTGAGCTATGGAGTGCAATATAGGTTTATAGGTGCGTTAATCGAGATAATAGACAATTTCTGTAATCGTATCTCAATGCTGATTGCCATTTCATTTTTCTATTCCTCGATACTCTTGACACACGTTGTCCATTTCGATGAGGAGGGTATCCACTAATGAAGTGAACCTGCTTGTAGAAGAATGGAGCGCTCTGTGATGAGGTGGCACGGCTCAATCAACGCATTCAAACGGTTACTGATGAAAGAAAGTAAGTTATTGACGATTATTGCTAGAATACGAACGTCCCACTTATACAAAATATTTTTTGCTACTTGAGTGTTCTTAACAGTTTTGGGCTCTATTAACCATTGAAATGTAGTGGTAGTGTAACCGAAGTGCATTCGTTTTTTTTTTTCTAGAAATGGCTAACGGATTCCAAGTTCTGAAACATTGTAGACTTATTCGAATTTTTTTTTTCTTCCTCTGACTCTGAATTCAGAAGGGAATTTTAAGCAGAGGACATTTAGAAGGGTGTTACAACCGATTAATAGGAAGTATAACCAGAATGTAGTGTCTTTCGGGCAATTTGGATTGCGTAGATCATGACTGGAAGGCACCTTCCGTACACAGCCGACCTGTTCCTAACATGTGATGTGTTATTCCAAGAAATTCGTCTTCTTTAAGGGGAGATCTTTGATTACATTAGTCAGAAACCACCTTCTCTGATGCCGCATTATGCGTCGACGACAGGTCGGTAAATGCATAGCAGCCTTCCCCTCCTATCCACCTGTGGGGACGTGCTTCGAGGCGAATTGGCTGTCTTACGAGAGGGGGGACTGTGAAGCTTGATCGGCACCTTTGAAAAGTGCCAGATGTGCACGGTGGGGCATGTTGCATGAACGTGGTTCAGTGCATAGTCGATGCAGTGCTCTGAATTTGTTGATGCTGCTGTTGTAGTGAAGCATGTGTGTTGAATTCATTAACTATGCCTGTGCCTTAATAAGCTTGTAAAGTTTATTAGTGGGAATAACTAGCGCGGTGTGCCAACGGATGTATACGGTATGAGATCATCTATTCCCAAGGTTATATAGCCATTCGTGTCAGGGAAGTAACAATATCCTCCCAATATCCGGGCTAAGGATCTCAAGCTTGGACACGGAAAGGCAATATCTCTGCACAATTTTCCATTCGCACCGTTTTCCCTTCGGCTGCAATGTTCATTATTGCAGGATGCTTGCAAAACGATTGCAACATTACGAACGGAACCGAATAAGAAGGATACAAACGAAAATGAAGAAGGTATGCCGCTTTCGTTTTTTTATAACTCGCCTTTTATGATGCTCTTAGTGAATACATTAATGCGCTTTGTTCTTCAGACACTAAACATCGTGACACATATCAAAGTGCCATTTTTAACTGTTGTTATGAGTTGGTTTACCTACCTCTAACTTTGAAAATGTAAGTTGATGTAGATGGCGTCAGTCATGAGGAGAGAGTTGTGTGTAGCATGAGTTGCGATGCTCTTAACTTTATATTAGTCTGTCACCTAATTTTTCTTTCAGTTAAAAACTTTTCGGGGACTTCTTATTTTATTTTTTTGCAGCTTCAACTTTAAATTACAAGTGATTCTCTTGCGCAAAGTTTGGATGGTATATGGGAATCAAGAACGTTTTTGATGTTTAGCTGCATCCATCTGTTTCTTTCAAATTCTAAAAAATATGTTCCAACTTCAAACCGCAGAATAAGCTGTGCTATAGTGGTAAGGAGAAAGACCTGAGACCAACTTGGTCATTCTCATGGGGAGAGCCTTATCTTAAAGCGGGGATCTGTGTAAGTGACTAATTTTCTTCACTTCCTGCTTGCAGGGGAACTTTTTCGGGAGTCGGTGAACTGGAAAAATCTACGGTTGCGCATATTTCCCTTCAGTGAAAGTTTTGAAAGCGTTTTTAGGTTTTAAAAGTCCGTGCAGAGAGAAATATGAAACTTGTGCTAAGTTCGAGCAGATATGTCTCATGGAGTGTTGGCAAGTTGAGCAACAGGTTTCTTTACGCTTCGGTCAAGCGAATTGTTTCAGGCCGCAGCACTGGCAGCCAAGATGAGCGCCTTCCAAGCTGCGCCGATGTCATTGGGCGTCGAAATGGAAGTGGAATCACTTGAGGCGCGCAACGAAGCTAACGACATGGAGGACAACGAAAATGAATCGGAGAAAAGTCCATCGTCTAGCTGTTCTCCATCTCCCATCACAAGCAATTCCGTATCTTTCCTATTCTTCGATTTTTTACAGTCACAGTTAAAGATCTTAGTTGCTTCAGTGACACGCATAGTAAACTTCCGCTATTTTAGCAAGTTTTCGTCCTCGTGGTGGCATACATTTATGTGGGAAGCGGATCTCGATAGGCTTCCTTCTTTTTCCTATCTGCTTCCTGTGTGAAATATTTCCGCCTTTTATGGCCTTTAAAAACAAGAACCCGCAGGCTTGAAGTAGTCGGATAGGACGTTAGTTTTGCCGAACATTTTTTTTTCTTGTTTCACGTGGAAGTAAGCATTAAAGCTCGACAAATGTACATGACGAGATATCACTTCCATAGAGATCACAGTTTTCTATGAGATTTAACCAAATCCGGTTAATCAGGCTGATGATCTAAAGGAACATAATGTGCATGAAATTCCACTACGGAGCACTTGCGGATGTCAAAATTAAATCTATGGACATGTAGCGTCAAACCTAGATAGTTTTAAAAGTACTGAAACTGTAAAGCGTTCTTAGCGACCTGTGCTTTAGTGAAGTGAGCTTTATTTTTGCTCTAAATTATCGTCACTAAATTATTCGTACGGTTTAGGCATCTCGTGTGGCGACTCCGGAATCGATGCGACCGCTAGAGACCGGCATTACTACAACGCCATCAGCTCAAAGCAGCAGAAAATACAAATGGAAAAGTCGTAAAAGTGAACGTCAGCCAACGAGGAGTGCAGCACGCAAAGCGAAAAGAAACACTCCCACTTGATTTTCACAGAAGTGTGATGGTAAGATGCCGTAAATGCGAATCACAGAAGCTGTGATGATGAGATACCGTAAATGTTATTGACCCCATAGGTATTGAGCTCCCGAGCCCAGGTTTCCGTCCGCTACGAACACTTAAATGTAGCATGAAGTTAGAAGTGGAGATGCTTCTTTGTTTGTGTAATCGATGTGAGATTGATCAAATTCGGGCATGAAAAGAGTTTTTGAGTTGGGCATTTCTCCCGATGGTCAATTTCGCAAGAAAATATGAGAGACTTTGATTGTTGTTTTTTTCTGAATATTTCACAGATTCATATTACATATTGAATCGTATTGTACGTACCACTTTCGCTTGTACGCTTTTTCGTTTAAAATTTCTTATTGTGTTTGCTTTCCAATTTTGAGGTGTTGTTCTTTCTTTCTATTTCATATACCTCACTTAGGAATATTAATGTGACTCTCGAGACTGTCGTTTTTTTTTTAAATATAACATGGTGAAGGTCGATTAAGTTCAGATTGTTGAACTAAAATTTTTATCCCTCGGTATTCTCAAGCATGAATTTCAACAAGTGGAGAGGTGTGCTAGAGAAATTTGTACTACACGTGCCTTTGAATCCTACTCACCCGACCGGTCAGCTCCATCAAATTGCCAAGAAAAAGGAGATGTGCAGAATAGTGCCTCCATATTTGAACTGACGCCACCAACTTCTCAAATGTTCTACAAAAAGTCCATTCATCATCAATTGGGTGTAAAAGAAAGTTGCGCTGGCTCACTGGAATTTTTTGGAGCCTCTGAATATCTTCAACTCTTTGTGAAGCTGATGTTCAAAGTGAAGTGTGCTCTAGGATGTTGTTGCACTCTTTGAAGTAAATTACGCTCATCACATTGCAATAGTTGTCCAGTTGGAATTAGCGGGCAGACAGGCCGACAAACACAGACACAACATCGTCACAATGCAAGCGGTTTTGCATAAAAACAAAAGCAGGCCTCCTAGTGTATTTTCGCATCGTTGCAATGGGCACATATTTATGAGGGGAAGGATGTATGTTGCGTTGTGAAATAATCCTTTTTAAAAGTTATTTTATTACAACGCATAAATGATGGGAGACGCATTTCGAAATGGTTGATGCACAACGATTAGATGCTGTAAGCATATCCGCTAGTTTTTGTAGGTCTCGTCTCATTTCTACTGAGCACCTATCCAACACGTGCTGCGTAAAGAAAGCGCTTGCCGACACGTGCCACTATGAGACGCTTTTCCCTCGCCAGATCGTCATCGACTTGTGTTCGGAAAGCACTGCAATGTAAGTACACTATTAGTGCAATGGGACTAATGAATGACGCATCGTAAGGACTGCAGTTTATTCGGTGTTTTCTACTAATCCGGGGTTAAATGTTGAATTAAGACGAAATTATCTTCTTTCCTATAGTTCACTAGTGAGTGGTCCAATCATTTGATTATAAAAGCTTTCGTTCTGCAGAAGAGGGAGACAAATCTACAACGGTGCCGGAAGGTGAATGTCTGTTCGTTGCGAACGTGTAATTGGTGTCGAAGTCCGTTTTGCTCAATTATGATCGTAACAGAGTTAAAACATGCGCGATGTCGGGAGTGACACCAACTTCCGGCTTTGCAGCAATGCTTGCAATTGGTTGTCGGTAACGTTGCTTGATCGGCAAACCAGCAGCTTTCGTTCGACCATCGAACGGGTTGCAGTTTTTTTATTAAGTCCTATTCCAATTGGTCTACCGTACCTTAAGACGAGGTACACAAGACCGTTTGGAATAGGACTCAATCAACAGCTGACTAAGGTCTGGTCAGCTTCTTTCACGCATATATGATGTCGGTGGGTTGGATACTCTCTCCTCTATGCGCGGAAGTTATGCGGTGAAATGCGGGTCGATGTGAGTGAGCTTTATTCATGTTTCGGTTTGTGTACCGTAGTTATGAGTCAATATTGCTACTGAATACGACGTAACAGTAGGACGGTTGTGGCATTGATGGTCTTTTTTAATGATATTCTCACAGAACAGCAGTCATCCAGGCAAATGCACGACATGGTCGCATTTCACTAAAGCTATGTCCACTAAAGTGATATTTTCACACTAAGACGAGGACCTGTGGTCAATGCATAGCTATAAGCGTGAACAGTGTGTTCAAAAGGTGGCTTTGATGTGATCCCCGAGCTGTGAAAATTCATATAGAGGAAAGAAGCGATCACAGTGGCGGATGGAGATGTTTGAACACGCCGAGCGGTTAGTGAAGATGTCTTATGGGCGGTGCCTGTTACGATGAGACTCAACTTGATAAAATCATGCTATGGCCACCATTTCCGCTGTGGAGCGTTCAGTGACAGCTTCATTTCGGTGCTGAAGTGGCTGATCCGAAGCTTACATTTTGTGAATTTGTAATGCGGTTATTCAACAATTCCGACCTTATCTACTTTGCACGACGAACCATTACTTCAAATATGCGCGTCCATCGGCCCATCCACATCCACACTTCTGGCCGCTGTGATACCATGTTTTCACTTTACAATCTTCTCCTATATAAACCGTACAATGCGCCCATCGCGGATGCACTGAACCCCGAAGCCTTTGAGTAACGATCACGGTATTCGTTTAACGACCAGTACTTTCTTGGCGGTTCCTGTTGCCGTAGTAATGTTTGCTTTGGTATGCGAGTGGTCATTGGAATCCCACTCGAGTGGCCAGTTGATTCCGGCACAGCCATAAGCTGACCACTTTCTGAGAGCACTTCAGAGTTGCTTCATTTTTTAGGCCGAAGGCAGAATGGATCGAATAGTATTGAAAGCAAAATGAATTGATGTGACTTAGATGCGACGTGCTGCTCGTTGTTTGCTGCTTGAAATAAACTGCAAATATCACATCATTTGTAAAGCGAGGACTGTCCCTGAAATCGGCTCATCCGTTGCGAACTATGTCTATAGCAACAGCAAAATGTAGGTGGAGTAACCGCTTATGATGCGGATGTTCGGCTAGAGAGTAGAATATCATATATAAACGATCCCTAAATAAGGGGTACGCAACAATAGTTCGGAAGAGCCGTCGTCCATGTGGAACGAAATAAGTGGAAAGGCAGGTCGACATGAAGTATATCTCTGCAAAATTGCTTGCTCATAATGAAACAGATAACGTCGGTAATTAAGGTCGTTGAAGGCTGTAAAGAAATTTTGCGTTCCCTACGATTGTAATATGCCTTCATTTCTAAGTGCTAAGCCGAAATAGTGTTGAAAACTTTCCACAGTTATTAGAACAACTCGGCGCCTTTTCCACAGATATTTTTGGTTTTTCATGATTGATTGTCGTCAAATCGAGTCAATAAAATTTCATACCGATTGGTTTATCGAGCTAATTTAATGCAATTACGCACCGCAATGAGTCATTATGGATGTGGGAAATGATCCAGAAGGAGAAAATCTGTCGAAATTTTGAAAGAAAAAGATGTGCGGAAATGGGGTTCAGAATTTCTCATATTTCACTAAAATTCAGTTTGCGCTCAGCTTCAACTATTCGACTTTGCAAGTCAAGGATGTTCGTTATAGGTATCCAGGATGTTACAAATTTGCAGTATTCGGTAGTAAATTCGATGGTGAAGAAGTCATCCGCATCCTTAAGTGCCTGCTTCTTTCGAAACAGCCAACACATTCTTGGTGAATAGTAACACAGGAATACTCACCGCTTAAAATATCTTTACCTGGATGACTGAGAGTTTTCATTGGAATTGTATGGATATGTGGCAGCGGTGTAATCGAATCTCTTTCCGACTCTCGGATACGGAACAAGCACCGCAGCTGATGATTGCGGCCGATCGTTACGGCGCTGCTTCGGATAATCACCTATTTTTTTGCAAAGTAATTAAACGAAGTTAGCTGCGGTTCCAGCGAGCAGAATTTTATGTCATTTTATAACCGAACAACTGATACATGTAAACATTGGCCAGTTGCCATATATAAAAAGTCATTTTACCAACTTTTTTTGCCCAAAAAGAACACTGCGAAGGCTATTTCATGGTGTAATGAATGAAATGGTATGGGATTTATGGGTGACGCGCAAAAATTTGCGCTCCTCATCTTCAACAGTCAACTCGATAGTTGTTGGGTTTGCTGATTTATGAGCAGTCGAAATTTTGTCTCAGTTATTCTTAGATGAAGGTTAGCTGATTTGATTCTATAGAAGATTTCCATCTTGCCAATGAAATGCAATTGAAAAGGTGGATATACAAACACCTGTGGTCTTCTTTTCAAAAAAAAAAAAGAATCCAGTGATTGTTAAGCTCGCCATGCAAAGATGCGTCACGCCTTGCTAAAGTTCAGCCCAACATGGCACCAGAGGGCACAGGTCTACGCCGAAGAGATACGAAATAGAACGCTAAACACCATGGAAGTTGCTTCAATCGAGGATGGAGGGTTTTGAAATATGGATGATACGTGGAAATGATGCAAGATGACGAAATCTGATGAATGTGATGCAGTAGTGGTGTTATAATTTCAACACATTTTCTGTTATAATTTCAACACATTTTCGGATACGTTACAGTATTCGATATACGCTCGTTGCGTATGAGAGCCGATTTTGAAATGTTAGAAGCGCAAAATTCTTGATTCCATTTTGTTTCCCCCCATATATACCTCAAAATTTTTTTAATTGTCCTTAGGTATACGAGGTGAAACATTCGTGGAACAAATGAGCTCGAGCCGAGGTTATAATAGAGCATACTGATTGCAAATAAAGCAGAAGAGAGAAACTGCTGCCCGACTTATAATCGTATATATCTCGAATAGTTTCGACATGGAAATCGAAAACTGTGCTATACTTGTCGAGATGATTTAAACGCTCAAATTGGTGAAAGGCTTACCATTGACAAAAACGGTAAGGAGGAGAGCGAAAAACGTGACGGCTAAAGTAGCCATCGGGAACAGCGTGACACGACAACATAAACGTCTGCCCACTGCCTCGGAGGTGCATTTATATCGAATCGCCGGAAACGTCAATTTCTGGCTCGACATTCAGAAGAAATCTGGAGCGAAGCTTTCACTACGTTTGTCATTTCTTGCGTACCTTCGCAAATAACTTCAGCCCCCGCTTTCACTAGATACCAGCGGAAGTTTATGGCCTACTTGCTTGCGATACTTGAGGACGACTGAGCAATCATCAACATTAATATGACGGGTTGTAAAATTTCAAAGCGTACAACGGTACACTGAAAATTGCACCAAGAACGTTTTCGCTCTGATTATGCAACACCAATCAAAACTCAATTTTCGAAAAAAATTACACTCATACCTTAAACTTCATAGTTATACTCAAGAAAACTATTCTATTTGGGAATTCAATCCAACATGAGCATCTCTGGGGAGTTAACCGTATGGCAAATGCTGAGAGTGCACCCTTGTAAAAGCGTCTGACTTCCATCTTTTAAACACTTTTGCCGTAATGGCAGCAACCCCTTACCTACGGCGGCAACCTAGCAAGTTTTTATCCGCAATATCTTGGGTTGCCATTGTTGGTTCGAGATCTTTCGGCATATTGCTCCGATACGTGTTATAAAAGCCGCAACATGAAATGCTTTGTTGGTGCTTCGCTATAACCAGAGACTAATGACCACATGAGGTACTTTGACTATAACGTGTGCCTTAGTTGACACTTTTTGCTCATATATTTTGTGTGTCAGTGCTTATTCGTATCGACTGAAGTGGATTATCACGTAAATGAATGACGTTTGTCTTGAATGTTCATAAATTGAATGGTCGAGAATTGTAAAACATGTGTCCATCCATACAGCCTTGTCTTTAATTCGTACCTCGTCAACGATATAAAAGCGTTTCAGGTGGTGTGGGATTTGTTCATTTACCCGTTGTTATTCAAACAACGATAATTCTTCCATTTACTTCTCTATCAAAAAACACAACTTGTACCACATAGTTATACCACTCATGTTGGTAGTTATATGCATGACACGGTATTTATAACGACAAACGTTGAATTGCCATGAATTTGACCGATTTCTAAAACAGTCAAAATTGCGTAAGTGGTGGAAATCATAGAGAGGATGGTTTAATGGTCAGTAAATTGAAGTTCATCCATAAACAAGCTAGTAGCACTATGCACATTATCTAGAACACCGTTTATGTGTAAGGTAAATAAAGTTGAACTGAAGACGATCCCTGAGATACATCATTGCAAACTGGGTGAGGGGCCGGTAGTCCGTTTCCAAGAATGTTCGATCGTATAGAAATATGCGAATCTGTTTTGAAGAAAAGCGGAAAACCATATATTTCTCCATACTTAATAGTAACTTTCCATTGCAAACGACGTCAAAGCCTTAGCGTAGTCAATACGAATAATATCGGTTTGAACTTTCATATTTAACATTATGACGCAGTCACCCACATAGGAAGTTGAGAGAATATGGATAACGCAACAAATCATTTCTAATGATTATCTCAAAGGGTTTCAAAGCGAAGGAAGTGAAACTCACCAGACGGTAACTTTTAGTAACAACGTCTCCATTTACGTTTCATTGATGAAATATGCTCTTGCTGTGTTTGTTCTATAATATCGGCATAAAGCATCAACAAAACGAAATAGGTTTTCTGCCGAAAATATCGAATTTTGATGAACTTCAAGCTTTCTTAAAGGCTGTTACGACTTTTCTTAACAAAGAGCTCACTAGAATCATCATCACAACTACTCTATGTCAGTTCGTTCCTGATGTATGGCGTAATGCGCTCATCGGAGTGTAATGCAATGTGCGCATTTAACTTACGAGACATTCACAACACCACCGAGAATGGGTACGTCCGCGGTAGCTCAGAGGTAAAACATTTGCATGATGAGCGATTCGTCGCGGGTTCGTCTCCGTCTGCAAACCCGTCCGCAGACTTGTGCGAGCTGGCGACGTGTGGCATGCACGGTGAGTGCTAGGGTATGCCTCATCACTTGTCCAGGTGTTGGCATGCAGTTAGATGCGCAAGTGCGGAGGGATGTTGGTAGAAAATGCCCTCCGAGACGCAGGGAGCGTTTTCCGTGGCTCAGCTTATGTTGTGTACGTCCAGTCAGTTCATTTGCGCACAATTATACGAAACTCGGTTGGGTGCATAACGCCATACAACAGAACAATGGAAGTCAACAATCGAAAGGAGGTGAGGAGATATGAGTTAGCGTAGATGAGTTGATATGTTCAGACAACGGGTGGAGCGATGTCCGATTCACGTACAAAGGTCGTAGCAGTGGATCTTTTTCGAACAATGCACTGGGAACCCTATCGCGTACTGTTTTGGTCTGATTTCGATCTGTCGATCCTGGAATTGGAGGATCGGAAGTTGGGTTTAGGCTTAGGCTTAGGCTTAGGCTTAGGCTTAGGCTTAGGCTTAGGCTTAGGCTTAGGCTTAGGCTTAGGCTTAGGCTTAGGCTTAGGCTTAGGCTTAGGCTTAGGCTTAGGCTTAGGCTTAGGCTTAGGCTTAGGCTTAGGCTTAGGCTTAGGCTTAGGCTTAGGCTTAGGCTTAGGCTTAGGCTTAGGCTTAGGCTTAGGCTTAGGCTTAGGCTTAGGCTTAGGCTTAGGCTTAGGCTTAGGCTTAGGCTTAGGCTTAGGCTTAGGCTTAGGCTTAGGCTTAGGCTTAGGCTTAGGCTTAGGCTTAGGCTTAGGCTTAGGCTTAGGCTTAGGCTTAGGCTTAGGCTTAGGCTTAGGCTTAGGCTTAGGCTTAGGCTTAGGCTTAGGCTTAGGCTTAGGCTTAGGCTTAGGCTTAGGCTTAGGCTTAGGCTTAGGCTTAGGCTTAGGCTTAGGCTTAGGCTTAGGCTTAGGCTTAGGCTTAGGCTTAGGCTTAGGCTTAGGCTTAGGCTTAGGCTTAGGCTTAGGCTTAGGCTTAGGCTTAGGCTTAGGCTTAGGCTTAGGCTTAGGCTTAGGCTTAGGCTTAGGCTTAGGCTTAGGCTTAGGCTTAGGCTTAGGCTTAGGCTTAGGCTTAGGCTTAGGCTTAGGCTTAGGCTTAGGCTTAGGCTTAGGCTTAGGCTTAGGCTTAGGCTTAGGCTTAGGCTTAGGCTTAGGCTTAGGCTTAGGCTTAGGCTTAGGCTTAGGCTTAGGCTTAGGCTTAGGCTTAGGCTTAGGCTTAGGCTTAGGCTTAGGCTTAGGCTTAGGCTTAGGCTTAGGCTTAGGCTTAGGCTTAGGCTTAGGCTTAGGCTTAGGCTTAGGCTTAGGCTTAGGCTTAGGCTTAGGCTTAGGCTTAGGCTTAGGCTTAGGCTTAGGCTTAGGCTTAGGCTTAGGCTTAGGCTTAGGCTTAGGCTTAGGCTTAGGCTTAGGCTTAGGCTTAGGCTTAGGCTTAGGCTTAGGCTTAGGCTTAGGCTTAGGCTTAGGCTTAGGCTTAGGCTTAGGCTTAGGCTTAGGCTTAGGCTTAGGCTTAGGCTTAGGCTTAGGCTTAGGCTTAGGCTTAGGCTTAGGCTTAGGCTTAGGCTTAGGCTTAGGCTTAGGCTTAGGCTTAGGCTTAGGCTTAGGCTTAGGCTTAGGCTTAGGCTTAGGCTTAGGCTTAGGCTTAGGCTTAGGCTTAGGCTTAGGCTTAGGCTTAGGCTTAGGCTTAGGCTTAGGCTTAGGCTTAGGCTTAGGCTTAGGCTTAGGCTTAGGCTTAGGCTTAGGCTTAGGCTTAGGCTTAGGCTTAGGCTTAGGCTTAGGCTTAGGCTTAGGCTTAGGCTTAGGCTTAGGCTTAGGCTTAGGCTTAGGCTTAGGCTTAGGCTTAGGCTTAGGCTTAGGCTTAGGCTTAGGCTTAGGCTTAGGCTTAGGCTTAGGCTTAGGCTTAGGCTTAGGCTTAGGCTTAGGCTTAGGCTTAGGCTTAGGCTTAGGCTTAGGCTTAGGCTTAGGCTTAGGCTTAGGCTTAGGCTTAGGCTTAGGCTTAGGCTTAGGCTTAGGCTTAGGCTTAGGCTTAGGCTTAGGCTTAGGCTTAGGCTTAGGCTTAGGCTTAGGCTTAGGCTTAGGCTTAGGCTTAGGCTTAGGCTTAGGCTTAGGCTTAGGCTTAGGCTTAGGCTTAGGCTTAGGCTTAGGCTTAGGCTTAGGCTTAGGCTTAGGCTTAGGCTTAGGCTTAGGCTTAGGCTTAGGCTTAGGCTTAGGCTTAGGCTTAGGCTTAGGCTTAGGCTTAGGCTTAGGCTTAGGCTTAGGCTTAGGCTTAGGCTTAGGCTTAGGCTTAGGCTTAGGCTTAGGCTTAGGCTTAGGCTTAGGCTTAGGCTTAGGCTTAGGCTTAGGCTTAGGCTTAGGCTTAGGCTTAGGCTTAGGCTTAGGCTTAGGCTTAGGCTTAGGCTTAGGCTTAGGCTTAGGCTTAGGCTTAGGCTTAGGCTTAGGCTTAGGCTTAGGCTTAGGCTTAGGCTTAGGCTTAGGCTTAGGCTTAGGCTTAGGCTTAGGCTTAGGCTTAGGCTTAGGCTTAGGCTTAGGCTTAGGCTTAGGCTTAGGCTTAGGCTTAGGCTTAGGCTTAGGCTTAGGCTTAGGCTTAGGCTTAGGCTTAGGCTTAGGCTTAGGCTTAGGCTTAGGCTTAGGCTTAGGCTTAGGCTTAGGCTTAGGCTTAGGCTTAGGCTTAGGCTTAGGCTTAGGCTTAGGCTTAGGCTTAGGCTTAGGCTTAGGCTTAGGCTTAGGCTTAGGCTTAGGCTTAGGCTTAGGCTTAGGCTTAGGCTTAGGCTTAGGCTTAGGCTTAGGCTTAGGCTTAGGCTTAGGCTTAGGCTTAGGCTTAGGCTTAGGCTTAGGCTTAGGCTTAGGCTTAGGCTTAGGCTTAGGCTTAGGCTTAGGCTTAGGCTTAGGCTTAGGCTTAGGCTTAGGCTTAGGCTTAGGCTTAGGCTTAGGCTTAGGCTTAGGCTTAGGCTTAGGCTTAGGCTTAGGCTTAGGCTTAGGCTTAGGCTTAGGCTTAGGCTTAGGCTTAGGCTTAGGCTTAGGCTTAGGCTTAGGCTTAGGCTTAGGCTTAGGCTTAGGCTTAGGCTTAGGCTTAGGCTTAGGCTTAGGCTTAGGCTTAGGCTTAGGCTTAGGCTTAGGCTTAGGCTTAGGCTTAGGCTTAGGCTTAGGCTTAGGCTTAGGCTTAGGCTTAGGCTTAGGCTTAGGCTTAGGCTTAGGCTTAGGCTTAGGCTTAGGCTTAGGCTTAGGCTTAGGCTTAGGCTTAGGCTTAGGCTTAGGCTTAGGCTTAGGCTTAGGCTTAGGCTTAGGCTTAGGCTTAGGCTTAGGCTTAGGCTTAGGCTTAGGCTTAGGCTTAGGCTTAGGCTTAGGCTTAGGCTTAGGCTTAGGCTTAGGCTTAGGCTTAGGCTTAGGCTTAGGCTTAGGCTTAGGCTTAGGCTTAGGCTTAGGCTTAGGCTTAGGCTTAGGCTTAGGCTTAGGCTTAGGCTTAGGCTTAGGCTTAGGCTTAGGCTTAGGCTTAGGCTTAGGCTTAGGCTTAGGCTTAGGCTTAGGCTTAGGCTTAGGCTTAGGCTTAGGCTTAGGCTTAGGCTTAGGCTTAGGCTTAGGCTTAGGCTTAGGCTTAGGCTTAGGCTTAGGCTTAGGCTTAGGCTTAGGCTTAGGCTTAGGCTTAGGCTTAGGCTTAGGCTTAGGCTTAGGCTTAGGCTTAGGCTTAGGCTTAGGCTTAGGCTTAGGCTTAGGCTTAGGCTTAGGCTTAGGCTTAGGCTTAGGCTTAGGCTTAGGCTTAGGCTTAGGCTTAGGCTTAGGCTTAGGCTTAGGCTTAGGCTTAGGCTTAGGCTTAGGCTTAGGCTTAGGCTTAGGCTTAGGCTTAGGCTTAGGCTTAGGCTTAGGCTTAGGCTTAGGCTTAGGCTTAGGCTTAGGCTTAGGCTTAGGCTTAGGCTTAGGCTTAGGCTTAGGCTTAGGCTTAGGCTTAGGCTTAGGCTTAGGCTTAGGCTTAGGCTTAGGCTTAGGCTTAGGCTTAGGCTTAGGCTTAGGCTTAGGCTTAGGCTTAGGCTTAGGCTTAGGCTTAGGCTTAGGCTTAGGCTTAGGCTTAGGCTTAGGCTTAGGCTTAGGCTTAGGCTTAGGCTTAGGCTTAGGCTTAGGCTTAGGCTTAGGCTTAGGCTTAGGCTTAGGCTTAGGCTTAGGCTTAGGCTTAGGCTTAGGCTTAGGCTTAGGCTTAGGCTTAGGCTTAGGCTTAGGCTTAGGCTTAGGCTTAGGCTTAGGCTTAGGCTTAGGCTTAGGCTTAGGCTTAGGCTTAGGCTTAGGCTTAGGCTTAGGCTTAGGCTTAGGCTTAGGCTTAGGCTTAGGCTTAGGCTTAGGCTTAGGCTTAGGCTTAGGCTTAGGCTTAGGCTTAGGCTTAGGCTTAGGCTTAGGCTTAGGCTTAGGCTTAGGCTTAGGCTTAGGCTTAGGCTTAGGCTTAGGCTTAGGCTTAGGCTTAGGCTTAGGCTTAGGCTTAGGCTTAGGCTTAGGCTTAGGCTTAGGCTTAGGCTTAGGCTTAGGCTTAGGCTTAGGCTTAGGCTTAGGCTTAGGCTTAGGCTTAGGCTTAGGCTTAGGCTTAGGCTTAGGCTTAGGCTTAGGCTTAGGCTTAGGCTTAGGCTTAGGCTTAGGCTTAGGCTTAGGCTTAGGCTTAGGCTTAGGCTTAGGCTTAGGCTTAGGCTTAGGCTTAGGCTTAGGCTTAGGCTTAGGCTTAGGCTTAGGCTTAGGCTTAGGCTTAGGCTTAGGCTTAGGCTTAGGCTTAGGCTTAGGCTTAGGCTTAGGCTTAGGCTTAGGCTTAGGCTTAGGCTTAGGCTTAGGCTTAGGCTTAGGCTTAGGCTTAGGCTTAGGCTTAGGCTTAGGCTTAGGCTTAGGCTTAGGCTTAGGCTTAGGCTTAGGCTTAGGCTTAGGCTTAGGCTTAGGCTTAGGCTTAGGCTTAGGCTTAGGCTTAGGCTTAGGCTTAGGCTTAGGCTTAGGCTTAGGCTTAGGCTTAGGCTTAGGCTTAGGCTTAGGCTTAGGCTTAGGCTTAGGCTTAGGCTTAGGCTTAGGCTTAGGCTTAGGCTTAGGCTTAGGCTTAGGCTTAGGCTTAGGCTTAGGCTTAGGCTTAGGCTTAGGCTTAGGCTTAGGCTTAGGCTTAGGCTTAGGCTTAGGCTTAGGCTTAGGCTTAGGCTTAGGCTTAGGCTTAGGCTTAGGCTTAGGCTTAGGCTTAGGCTTAGGCTTAGGCTTAGGCTTAGGCTTAGGCTTAGGCTTAGGCTTAGGCTTAGGCTTAGGCTTAGGCTTAGGCTTAGGCTTAGGCTTAGGCTTAGGCTTAGGCTTAGGCTTAGGCTTAGGCTTAGGCTTAGGCTTAGGCTTAGGCTTAGGCTTAGGCTTAGGCTTAGGCTTAGGCTTAGGCTTAGGCTTAGGCTTAGGCTTAGGCTTAGGCTTAGGCTTAGGCTTAGGCTTAGGCTTAGGCTTAGGCTTAGGCTTAGGCTTAGGCTTAGGCTTAGGCTTAGGCTTAGGCTTAGGCTTAGGCTTAGGCTTAGGCTTAGGCTTAGGCTTAGGCTTAGGCTTAGGCTTAGGCTTAGGCTTAGGCTTAGGCTTAGGCTTAGGCTTAGGCTTAGGCTTAGGCTTAGGCTTAGGCTTAGGCTTAGGCTTAGGCTTAGGCTTAGGCTTAGGCTTAGGCTTAGGCTTAGGCTTAGGCTTAGGCTTAGGCTTAGGCTTAGGCTTAGGCTTAGGCTTAGGCTTAGGCTTAGGCTTAGGCTTAGGCTTAGGCTTAGGCTTAGGCTTAGGCTTAGGCTTAGGCTTAGGCTTAGGCTTAGGCTTAGGCTTAGGCTTAGGCTTAGGCTTAGGCTTAGGCTTAGGCTTAGGCTTAGGCTTAGGCTTAGGCTTAGGCTTAGGCTTAGGCTTAGGCTTAGGCTTAGGCTTAGGCTTAGGCTTAGGCTTAGGCTTAGGCTTAGGCTTAGGCTTAGGCTTAGGCTTAGGCTTAGGCTTAGGCTTAGGCTTAGGCTTAGGCTTAGGCTTAGGCTTAGGCTTAGGCTTAGGCTTAGGCTTAGGCTTAGGCTTAGGCTTAGGCTTAGGCTTAGGCTTAGGCTTAGGCTTAGGCTTAGGCTTAGGCTTAGGCTTAGGCTTAGGCTTAGGCTTAGGCTTAGGCTTAGGCTTAGGCTTAGGCTTAGGCTTAGGCTTAGGCTTAGGCTTAGGCTTAGGCTTAGGCTTAGGCTTAGGCTTAGGCTTAGGCTTAGGCTTAGGCTTAGGCTTAGGCTTAGGCTTAGGCTTAGGCTTAGGCTTAGGCTTAGGCTTAGGCTTAGGCTTAGGCTTAGGCTTAGT